>JAQISU010001241.1:685000-1140000 GCA_029339505.1 Unio delphinus | reverse complement strand
GATAGATTAATTACTAGTATTAACAAAGACACAGAGTGATAATTTAATTACTAATATTAACAAAGACACAGAGTGATAATTTAATTACAAGTATTAAGACAGATTAATAATTTAACTACAAGTATTAACACAGACACATATTGATAGATTAATTACTAACATTAACAAAGACACAGAGT
Organism: Unio delphinus; assembly: GCA_029339505.1. NCBI lineage: Eukaryota > Metazoa > Mollusca > Bivalvia > Unionida > Unionidae > Unio > Unio delphinus. Next base: position 1,139,821 of record JAQISU010001241.1, on the reverse strand, counting down.
GATAATTTAATTACTAGTATTAACAAAGACACAGAGTGATAATTTAATTACAAGTATTAAGACAGATTAATAATTTAACTACAAGTATTAACACAGACACATATTGATAGATTAATTACTAGTATTAACAAAGACACAGAGTGATAATTTAATTACAAGTATTAAGACAGATTAATAATTTAACTACAAGTATTAACACAGACACATATTGATAGATTAATTACTAGTATTAACAAAGACACAGAGTGATAATTTAATTACAAGTATTAAGACAGATTAATAATTTAACTACAAGTATTAACACAGACACATATTGATAGATTAATTACTAGTATTAACAAAGACACAGAGTGATAATTTAATTACAAGTATTAAGACAGATTAATAATTTAACTACAAGTATTAACACAGACACATATTGATAGATTAATTACTAGTATTAACAAAGACACAGAGTGATAATTTAATTACAAGTATTAAGACAGATTAATAATTTAACTACAAGTATTAACACAGACACATATTGATAGATTAATTACTAGTATTAACAAAGACACAGAGTGATAATTTAATTACAAGTATTAAGACAGATTAATAATTTAACTACAAGTATTAACACAGACACATATTGATAGATTAATTACTAGTATTAACAAAGACACAGAGTGATAATTTAATTACAAGTATTAAGACAGATTCATAATTTAACTACAAGTATTAACACAGACACATATTGATAGATTAATTACTAGTATTAACAAAGACACAGAGTGATAATTTAATTACTAGTATTAAGACAGATTAATAATTTAACTACAAGTATTAACACAGACACATATTGATAATTTAATTACTAGCATTAAGACAGACACATATCAATAATTTAATTACAAGTATTAAGACAGACACAGACTGCTAATTTAATTACTATTAAGACAGACTGACAGACAGACAACCACGCATATATATATATATATATATATATATATATATATATATATATATATATATATATATATAATTTACTTACTAATATTAAGACAGTCACATATTGATAATTTGATTACTAATATTAAGACAGACTCAGCATGATAATTTAACCACTAGTATTAACACAGACACATATATTTAATTTAATTACAATTATTACAACAAAAACAGCGTGATAATTTAATTACAAATATGAAGACAGACACAGATTGATAATTTAATTACTAATATTAACACGTACACTTATTGATAATTTAATTGCAAATATGAAGACAGACACAGATTGATAATTTAATTACTTGGATTAAGACAGAGATAATTTACATGCTGGTATTAAGACAGACAAAGACTGATAATTGAGTTAAAGGCTTCAGTCTAGAGAGCGTCCTCAAACGGATTCAATCGGCTAAGATAACAATATTTTCTAAAAGAACAACACAAACATATTATTTGTTTGTTTTGTTCGTCTGTTTGGTTGTTTCTTTCTTTGATACCTCGAGCGGTTGAGTGGTCTAAAGAGCTCACCGTTCCGGATCACTGCCATCTCACCTCTGTCTGCATGGGTTCAGGCTCAGGCTCCGCTCACGTGGGTATGTGAGAAAACTTGCCAGAAGCTTCTCGTGGGTAGGTGGTTCTTCCCGTTGTTTTCCAGCGTTGTTCCTTCATCAGATATACTGGCAGCAAGGCATAGCCTATCTTGTGCTGATAAATGATGTTAAACCTTACAACAATAACAACAAATACAACAGTACAAAAAAATTAATAAAAAAATAAACTCTTGGTATCGTTAATTGAGATGAGCTCTTTAATTAGGTTGTGGTGTAGCGAATTAATGTTTTGTCGATTTCTTTGTTCGCAACACAGAACAAGCATTCAACAGATATCTTCTGCATCTTCTCACTGCCCTTAACGTCAGAGACTATTAGGTTCAATGATGTCTTTCGCCCTTTTCCTTAAACCTTAACCTCAGACAATATTAATTTCAATGACGTCTTTGGTCCCTATTCTTTGCCCTTAACGTCAGACACTATTAATTTCAACGTATTTTCAAAATGAAGAATTTCGATCAGCAAATTCGCCTTCAGCCACTCTACAAACCAGATATACCAATTAAGACCTCATCTAGATGTGTTAACAATAATTACAGCTGCACTTCTAAAGTGAATTTACCTTATCATTAAATAATAATCAAATGATGGCAAACCATCAGCGTTTTGCCTTTATTCCAGCTACATGGCTTCACAGCGAAGATAGAGCAGGAAAGAACAGGATCATTCGGTCTACCTTGCAGCCAATAATGTAATAAAGATAAGAATTATCTTCATCGAATGTTATTCTGTACGTTAGCTTGAAATTTGATTTTCGGTAACATCAAACTGGCACGAGAAAACTAAAATGTTTTCAAATTGTCGCAATCTTAATACAATCCCATGAAGAATATTTAAACTTATTCCAAAGTGTATATTTTTTATTGTCTTGAACTGCATTTTATATCATCCATCTGAATTAGTTCTTGCACATAAATATTTATTAAGTGATAGCTGGAAGTCATTAGGTCAGTGAAAGAAAATAAATAATTACCTTAAATGCAATTTGCATGACTTTGTAATCATAGTTATTGCACGTGCGTTGTGGAAAGGATCACTTTTGACAGGGTGTCATTCAGCACACGCACTGAACCCGACTATGTAGGAGGTGCAAAAGGTTAAATTAACAAACCGTTTAATGGCCTCTCTAGGAGATCCGAAAAGCAATTTTTTTTATCTCCCCTTATCGTTCGCAAAGCAAAGAAGAGCAATTTGTGACGTGTGAAGATGAAATGTGTTTTGAAATTTGTCAAAAAGCGTAAAATCAAATGACCTGGGATATATTTAAATTTGATAGGTGCTTGTCTCAAGGTTATCTTGTATTTTCCAGTTCTGAATGCAGTCTGTAACGTACGAAATAATCTTCAAGCTTGGAAGAAATTACTGGAGATAAGAAAGGCAAGACAAAGAAGAAGTCTTGACAGTGACGGAACGACATAAAAGCCGTTCCTTTGAACTTATCTTTCTATATTTCAAGCCTCTGTTGGTGGCCGAAATATTAGCCTCTTTTAAATGTCGAAAAGTGAGACATTTCATCTTCGGTTCACGAGTTTTCCAGACAGCTATAAATACCGCGTACAAGTCTTACGTCTGTAATAACTTTCACAATCTATCTGTTAGCCACGTATTTTTAACTTTGCACTAGTATGTAACGCTGCATTATCAGTCCAGGAAAATGACCCACGGTCGCTGACTGTATCGTTTTACACAGTGACTATGTTCATCAAGAGTCACCTATCAAGAGTCACCTATCAAGAGTCTACTACAACTATTACAGCTGCTACTGTAACTACCACAGCTGTAACTGCCACTATTGCTACGACCACTACCACTACTATTGCAAGTATTTCCACTATTGCTACGACCACTACCACTACTGTTGCAAGAATTGCCACTATTAAGACGACCACTACTACTACTATTTCAAGTACTGCCACTATTACTACGACCGCAACCACTACTATTACAAGTACTGCCACTATTACTACGACCAGTACCACTACTATTACAAGTACTAAAACCAGTACCACTACTATTACAAGTACTACGACCACTACCACTACTATTACAAGTACTTCCACTATTATTACAACTACTACCACTAGATATGTATGTGTATATATATATATATATATATATATATACATCTGTCTGTCTGTCTGTCTGTCTGTATGTATGTATGTATGTATGTATGTATGTATGTATGTATGTATGTATGTGTATATTTATATATATAATTCCGTAATTGTGAGCAAACAGCGATATGTTACAGCAATTATATTAGAGACCAACAATTCAGTGTTTTCGGTCAGTATCCAGCCATGTATTTTGCCACGTTTGTTTCAATATCTTTTTGACGTTTCTATCTTTTCGATGTTTTTATTTTTTGAAGTTTTCAATCTTTTTGACGTGTCCTATCTTCTCGACGGGTTCTATCTTCTCGACGTTTTCTTATCTACGTATTTTGTCACCTCAAAGTTTTCTATGTGATAATTAATTAAGTAAAGGGTCTGTTCATTCACGTGCTTGACGTGTTCCATCTTTTCGACGTATCTTATCTTCTCGATGTGTTTTATATCCTTGGTTTCTTCGTTCAATTTCTGAAGCGTTAAATAGAAAAGGAAGAGTAGGACAGACAGACAGACATGCATAAAGTCAGGTCGGCTCTGCGCAAATTTTGCTTACTTCAAGCAAACTCAAGCGCAAGAAATGACAGTATTCTCCTTCCCCCTCCAGATGTTGCATTTGAGTCCTGTGGCGATGGGTGAGCAGCAAAGCAGCGGTATGGATACTCTGTGAACTGTAGCTGCAGACCTGCACACAGGCAGCACAGAGCATTCGGTCGCTTTTCAATGGACCGAAGCAAAAACTGAATTTCATCCTGGGTGACCGACTAGCCCATTTTAGAACCACATTGCTCCGTTAATAAGGAAGGGTCAATAAAAGGTGTCTTAAACATTGCCTATTACAAAGCACACGGCATAGACATTTATTGAACTCTTCCTGCCAAAATCGACTAAAGAAACTATTCCACATTAGTATAACATGAGTATAAGAATCAATCCATCGTCCACTTATACAAACGGAAAAGAAAATATATTTCTTCGAGAATTATTGGGACATCTCCTTTACTGTCAATGCCAGGCATAAAACCAGATAAACGTCTGCTGAGTCGTCTTGAGCATCTCGTGGATCAAGGATTCCTATCTGAGAGTCTAAGTAGATTTAGGAAAGGACGAGGGACCACAGACATGGTGTTTATGGTTGTTCAACTCCAGGAAAAAATGCCAGGAACAGAAGGTTAGTGACACGTTCAGCCGTGTAGGTATTTGGAAGACTAAGTACAAATGTGTGGGAGCACAAAGGGTTCAGTCTGAAAACAATACTTATGGTCAACGAAGTCTTTCCGACCCTGCAGTACTCGCTGTGCAGTTTTCTAAATCTACACAGCGAGCAGTCGCCCTGCCGAGCAAATGAATTATTTTCACATGGGTTGTGTAATGTTACGATGGCAGAACATAGCCACAGACACTAATGTTCTCACAAACATTCTAAGCATCTACACTCTACTGATGAAATCACAGTTGAGATGGAAAAGCCACATCAACAGGATGTCAGCCGAGTAACTATTTCTGAAGATCTTATACGACAAGCTGAAGGAGATTCAGCGGACTCAAAGTGGTCCAAAGAAATGGTTCAATGATTCCCTCAAGTCATCATTGATGAGTCTTGGGAAGATCGTACACAGAATTGCTCCATCTGGCGGAGTCTCATTCATACTAGTGCTCAACACTTTGAACAAAAGAGAATTAGAGACAATCCTGAAGCGCCAACAGATTCAGTTTTAAAGCACAGTCTCGTTATCTGTTGATCAAGCCAACCCATTGACGTGTGCCAAGTGTGCCACAGAGTACAACAATCTGACTCGATCACCCATTAACGTATTAGCAGAAACGAAACTAATTAGTAATGACATGGTCGAAGGACAAACAACGAACGAGTCCTACTGCATAATAACGTTACCCATCTAAACACGTGGGAGACTGACAGCAATGTGCGTGTTTAGTAATGATCCAGTTGTATTGGTGTATGCTAACAGGGCGGGCTGTGGGCGTGGGTGATGGTGGGCTGACATCAATGTGCGTGTTTAGTAATGGTTCAGTTGTATTGGTGAATGTAAACACGGCACGTGATGGAGGCGATTGATCAATGATCTGACAGATATGGCAGTTCTCAGAAATGGCCCAACTATGACGGTGATTATAAGCATGGAGGCCTATAGGTAACATACATTCTCAGAAATTTCCGCAGATAGAGAAGGGGACGGAAGTATGGATGGGGGTGGTGAAGCGATGGGGATGCAGTTGATGAGTATGGATGCTGATAGCAATGTGCATTCTCGTTAATGTCTAATTGTGCTGGTTTTTTAAAAAAAATAAATGTTACATTCAAACAAATTTCAGAAACTGTACCGGTTACTGAGATATCTTGTGTTTACTTCTTGATCATAACGGGCCACCGTACTTTAGCCAACGTTTTGAGAAATGTATTACTGCACCAAATAAATTTTTCAAGTATATTTCAGTCATTTATCTAAGTATTCCATGACATCTAGTGCATTATTTATAGGTTCAGATGAACCAATATAGTCTTCCGTACATCAGTTAAAGCTTGGGCACAACACATTAATTATATAAAGATCAGCAGAGGTTATGTTGCATTTGAATGAAATTACTGAAAATGTTACAATACGTGACATTTTAGGAATCAGTAGACTCCCACCTTTTCGTCCAGTCATTCTACGCAAAAGGAAAATGATAAACTTAATAAACCTTTTACTTTCTGTTTTAAATTATATGCATTTTTCTTTTTAGTGGTAGTATCGCTTTTCAAAGAGTAGCAAACATCCCGTAGGAAGTATAAGAAAAATATTAATGATTTTCTTGGGGAATATGATAGGATGTAAGAACGGCTCATTGGGAAATGAGGGTTATTTGGAATACTATAGGATGTACGAACGGCTCAATGTGGAATTAAGGTTATGGGGAATACCATAGGATGTAAAAACAGATCATTGGGGAATTCGGGTTATGTTGAATACCATAGATTGTAAGAGCGGCTCATTAGTGAATCAGGGTTATGGGGAATATGATAGGATGTAAGAATGACTCATTGGGGAATTGGGGTTTAGATGAATATGATAGGATGTAAGAATGACTCATTGGGGAATTAGTGTTTAGGGGAATATGATAGGATGTAAGAATGACTCATTGGGGAATTAGCGTTTAGATGAATATGATAGGATGTAAGAATGACTCATTGGGGAATTGGGGTTTAGATGAATATGATAGGATGTAAAAATGACTCATTGGGGAATTAGTGTTTAGGGGAATATGATAGGATGTAAGAATGACTCATTGGGGAATTAGTGTTTAGATGAATATGATACGATATTATAACGGCTAATTGGAGAATTAGTGTATAGGGGAATATGATAGGATATTATAACGGCTAATTGGGGAATTAATGTTTAGGGGAATATGATAGGATGTTAGAATGACTCATTGGGGAATTACCGTTATGGGGAATATGATAGGATGTTAGAATGACTCACTGGGGAATAAGCGTTTAGGGGAATATGATAGGATGGAGCAATGACTCATTGGGGAATTAGTGTTTAGATGAATATGATAGGATGTAAGAATGACTCATTGGGGAATTAGGGTTATTGGGAATACTATAGGATATTATAACGGCTCATTGGGGAATTGGGGCTATTGGATAATTCTATATGATGTAGGAACGGTTCATTTGGGAATTGGGGTTATGGGTAATACTATATGATGTAAGAATGGTTCATTGGGGAATTGGAATTATGGGTAATACTATATGATGTAAGATTGGTTCATTGGATAATTGGGGTTATGGGTAATACTATATGATGTAAGAATGGTTCATTGGGGGAATTGGGGTCATGGGTAATACTATATGATGTAAGAATGGTTCATTGGATAATTGGGGTTATGGGTAATACTATATGATGTAAGAATGGTTCATTGGGGGAATTGGGGTTATGGGTAATACTATATGATGTAAGAACGATTCATTGGGTAATTGGGGTTATGGGTAATACTATATGATGTAAGAACGATTCATTGGGTAATTGGGGTTATGGGTAATACTATATGATGTAAGAACGATTCATTGGGTAATTGGGGTTATGGGTAATACTTTATGATGTAAGAACGATTCATTGGGGAATTGGGGTTATGGGTAATACTATATGATGTAAGAACGGTTCATTGGGGAATCGGGGTTATGGGTAGTACTATATGATGTAAGAACGGTTCATTGGGGAATTGGGGTTATGGGTAATACTATATGATGTAAGAACGATTCATTGGGGGAAGGGGGATTAGGGTTATGGGTAATACTTTATAATATCAAAACGGCCCATTGGGAATTAGGGTTCTGAGATCTGCAGTGTTTCTAACGGAGAGAGGGTTTGACTTTATTAAATATAGTTTCCATTTTAGTTCTACTGATACATATTCATTGTATGGCTTTTCCAAAATAAAAAAAAAACTTAGTTTCGTTGGTGATCATAGCAGCTATCTTGAAAATGCTGGATGAAGTTTTGTTGGGTCTAAATGAAAATGGGGCGGTCCAGACATCCAATATGGTCAAAAAATTTGCCCATCATGAAATGTTATCAATAGTTCTATATTTGCACGGAGTTTCACTAACTGATTTCTTATGATCTCTTTTTCTTATCATACATGACAATGGTGTCGATTTGACTTCCAATATGGCTGTTACATAAGTCATCTTGACAATCTTTTCATCTCTACCTCACTTCTATTGCTTGTCATGGAGATATTGCGCTTGCAATGAAAGACCTTTTTTGAAGTCTAATTGGTCCTAAACGGAAGCGGTGCTAATATGATATCAATGATAACTACCAAGACAGAGGTCTCGACAATTTTCTTATTGTAACTTTTTTGCCATCCCCACCATCGAAAAAGAAAATCATAGTGACTTGTGGTTTCTATTAGAAGATGTCTAATGATACACTGTTAGTACTAAATAAATATTGTAACAATATGAGATTCACAGCAGATACTTTGAAAATTGTGTTATAGCAGAAGAATATAAGAAGTTTCAGTACTCAGCAATTGAAAGGAATAAATTATCTTATCTTGAATTAAGGGAAAAACCTTTCGGCCAGTATAGCGTCTGTGCATCTGAGGGACTCTGATTTTGGGGGATAATATCATTAGTGAAAAAAAAAAAACTCTAGCAGTGACACTTTTCTAAGACTGACCTTTTTAAGTTTTCATAATGTCATCATGTCAATGATAAAGTTAAATATTTTAAGAGTTAATTCGGCAGGTATACAACTATACTTTGTACCAGGACATCACTTGCTATATGTTAAACAGTGTTAACGTTAATTTAAGTCTTGTGTACAGCATGTATGTATGTATGTATGTATGTATGTATGTATGTATGTATGTATGTATGTATGTATGTATGTATGTATGTATGTATGTATGCATGCATGTATGTGTATTTACAATCTAGAAGGGGCTTTTCTAAATTAGAACTCAAAGATTTTTTCCAGCTAGGTTGAAAAAACATAATCACAAATCTTTCATGTTGAGTCACGATAACCTGAGTGTTAGTGTATTAAGAGGAAATAACGTTCTACTGAGTGTCAATGTATTCAGAGTAAATACAGTTATATCGAGTGTGACTGTAGTCAGAGTAAATAACGTTATACTGAGTGTCAATGTATTCAGAGTAAATACAGTTATATTGAGTGTGACTGTAGTCAGAGTGTGACTGTAGTCAGAGTAAATAACGTTATACTGAGTGTCAATGTATTCAGAGTAAATACAGTTATATTTAGTGTGACTGTATTCAGAGTAAATAACGTTATACTGAGTGAAAATGTATTCAGAGTAAATACAGTTATATTGAGTGTGTCTGTATTCAGAGTAAATATATTTATATTGAGTGTAAACGTATTCAGAGTAAGTACCGTTATGCTGAGTGTCAATGTATTCAGAGTAAATACCGTTATATTGAGTGTCAATGTATTCAGAGTAAATACAGTTATATTGAGTGTGACTGTAGTCAGAGTAAATAACGTTATACTGAGTGTCAATGTATTCAGAGTAAATACAGTTATATTGAGTGTGACTGTAGTCAGAGTAAATAATGTCATATTGAGTGTGAATGTATTCAGAGTAAATACCGTTATACTGAGTGTCAATGTATTCAGAGTAAATACAGTTATATTGAGTGTGACTGTAGTCAGAGTAAATAACGTTATACTGAGTGTCAATGTATTCAGAGTAAATACAGTTATATTGAGTGTGACTGTAGTCAGAGTAAATAATGTTATATTGAGTGTGAATGTATTCAGAGTAAATACCGTTATACTGAGTGTCAATGTATTCAGAGTAAATACAGTTATATTGAGTGTGTCTGTAGTCAAAGTAAATACAGTTATATTGAGTGTCAATGTATTCAGAGTAAATACAGTTATATTGAGTGTGTCTGTAGTCAAAGTAAATACAGTTATATTGAGTGTGTCTGTATTCAGAGTAAATATATTTATATTGAGTGTAAACGTATTCAGAGTAAGTACCGTTATGCTGAGTGTCAATGTATTCAGAGTAAATACCGTTATATTGAGTGTCAATGTATTCAGAGTAAATATAGTTATATTGAGTGTGACTTTAGTCAGAGTAAATACCGTTATACTGAGTGTCAATGTATTCAGAGTAAATACAGTTATATTGAGTGTGAATGTATTCAGAGTAAATAACGTTATACTGAGTGTCAATGTATTCAGAGTAAATACAGTTATATTGAGTGTGTCTGTAGTCAGAGTAAATATAGTTATATTGAGTGTCAACGTATTCAGAGTAAGTACCGTTATATTGAGTGTCAATGTATTCAGAGTAAATACAGTTATATTGAGTGTGTCTGTAGTCAAAGTAAATACAGTTATATTGAGTGTCAATGTATTCAGAGTAAATACAGTTATATTGAGTGTGACTGTAGTCAGAGTGAATAACGTTATGCTGAGTGTCAATGTATTCAGAGTAAATACAGTTATATTGAGTGTGACTGTATTCAGAGTAAATACAGTTATATTGAGTGTGAATGTATTCAGAGTAAATACCGTTATACTGAGTGTCAATGTATTTAGAGTAAATACAGCTATATTGAGTGTGACTGTAGTCAGAGTAAATAACGTTATACTGAGTGTCAATGTATTCAGAGTAAATACAGTTATATTGAGTGTGACTGTAGTCAGAGTTAATAACGTTATATTGAGTGTCAATGTATTCAGAGTAAATACCGTCATACTGAGTGTCAATGTATTCAGAGTAAATACAGTTATACTGAGTGTGACTGTAGTCAGAGTAAATAATGTTATATTGAGTGTGAATGTTTTCAGAGTAAATAACGTTATACTGAGTGTCAATGTATTCATAGTAAATAACGTTATAGTGAGTGTGACTGTAGTCAGAGTAAATAACGTTATACTGAGTGTCAATGTATTCAGAGTAAATACAGTTATATTGAGTGTTACTGTAGTCAGAGTAAATAACGTTATGCTGAGTGGTAAAGTATTCAGAAGAAATTCTGTTTTATTGAGTGTGGCTGTATTCAGAGGAAATTCCGTTATACTGAGTGTGCAGATCAAACACTAGTTTACCTAATGTGTTTCATACCTATATGGCGACTATACTCATCAGTGTGTTAAATACGTATAACTGCCTACATCAAGTTCTAAATTGATTCCACAGTCAACCATTCATGGAGTATTATCAAAACAACTGAAATCATTATTATGGAAAATATCCCTTGCATCCTAATTGGAAATCTAATTGGCCTTATTACGTCTTGGCCCCTGGTAACATATTCATATCATGTCGTATTTTCTTCTTCTCACTTCGAAACTGTAAATACAAACAAGCCAGAGGGGATTTCAGAGAAAGTATCTTTCTCACTGGCGTAAGATGCTGTACCTATACACATACAATAGTATCGCTCTTAGCGAATACCTCCATATAAGTGACTCATTCATAAATGACACTGGCAGCAGTGTTTTGTAGTGAACAAAGTTTGGTATAACGGACATATAGACATAACATGTACGCTTGATTTGTCTCACTTGCAGCTCGTCACAAGAATTGTCGAATTTAAATATTATTTTTGAAGTTCGTCTTAGTACGCAGCATCCAATGACAGCTGTTCGAGCCGCAGACCAAATGGAGAACAAAGGTTTTATAGTAGTAGTAGTAGTAGTAGTAGTAGTAGTAGTAGTAGTAGTAGTAGTAGTAATAGAGCGCCTAATCTTCAGAACGTTCTAAGTGCTTTGCAATAGTAGATAACACATACAAAACATGCAACGACAACAATATAAAGACAAAACAAATCTGCTCACGGTATTTAAGGAAGTAATTATTATTACGTATTTGCGTCTGTACTTGCAGTAAAAATATTATGAGCGTTTTGGGAGCAAATTTTCAAAGAGATCGTAGTATCCTTGTGTCTAAGATTGATGAGCACTTCGTTCCACGTAGCTGGGTCCTGAGCGTATGACTTCGTTTTAACAGTGGGTACAATAAATATGTGAGTGGTGGAAGAGGAGCATAAGCGTCTAGACGGGGTATCCACATGAGTTATATCAGATAGGTATGCTAAACCGGATCCATCCAATGAAATGTAACATAGTAAACATATTTTGTGGTTGATTCTGGATCGAACCGGTAGCCAGTAACGGTTACAGTGTAGGCAGAGGTGTGCTAAGTTCTTCGAACTCTAAAGCACACGTGTCTATAAAGGATAGTTCATAATGTGAATTTACCGTCTTTTAAATACAGTTGTCATCGTACATTGTGCTAGTTTACTTGTTTAACAATATAACAGCAATGTGATGTTAATAACTTTTTGTCTTTCATTGATACATGTTGTATCATTCGTCCGAATTGTATATACAGGCTTGCAATATACATCAGACATTGGTACATACTGTATCGTACGTCAGAATGTTATATACAGACATTTAGTATACATTACAAATTGATACATACTGTCTCGTACGTATGAATTTAATATACAGGCTCACAGTATATGTCAGACATAGGTACACATCACTGTATGACGTTAGGACTCTGTAATCGTAAGGAGATTACAAAAACGAGCGAAAGCCATCAAGGTTTGTAAAATGAAAATATAATTAATTTTCCTAAAATACAAAGTGAATAATTACAAATACCTTATAGCATGATGCATTAAGTATTTATTAGTTCTAAATGTTTTATCAAGTTCAAACGTAGCTAGTAATCCAAATTAGTTTCAGCTATATTTCTAATAATGTTCACTAGTGTACTGATGTACCAAAAGTATCGATGGATTATGACGATATAACCAAAAAATGTATTTAAATCAATTAACGGCAATTCCAAAACGTTTATACTTCCAAATAATCTGAGCACTTTGCAATTCCAGCGAACAATTAAATGAAATAAATGAATGACTTCAAGCAAACAAAACCAGATGTCTTCCAAGACTGATAATTATATTTAATTCTTCAGTAACGAAAATTTAATAGCCCTACTATACACTATACACAGAACTAACGAAGACGCATATTCATTCTAGCATGACCAGGACTAGTAAACAAGGTCAGGTGCCCTAGAACAAATTTGGTATTTAGCCTTTCGAGTACTGATGTACTGAATGATCACGATTACACACATGACCTCCTCTTTAACTTAACGGTCATAAGGAAAGTTAATATTTAAAATGTTATTAATAAAAAAACCTTTATAAACTTTAGTCATGATAACAATACACTAAATATGTATATACATAACAATCATATATCCGACATTGCTAAATATCACTGTATTATACATCAGACATTGTTACTTATTATAGATCAGACATTTCTAGATATCACAGTATCATAATCACACATTGCTACATATCATTATCATAATCAGACATGATACATATCACTGTATCATAATCAGACATTGGTTAATATCACTGTATCTTACATTAGACCTTGCTCCATATTACTGTATCATACATCAGATATTGTTACATATCACTGTATCATAATCAGACATTGCTACATATCACTGTATCTTACATTAGACCTTGCTCCATATTACTGTATCTTACATAGTACATTGCTACATATCACTGTATCATAATCAGACATTATTACATATTACTGTATCAAACATCAAATATTGCTTAATATCACTGTATCTTACATCAGACATTGATACATAGCACTGCATTTTAACTCAGACATATAATTGTTTCTTATATTATACATTGCTACATATCACTGTATCATACATCATATATTGCTACATATCACTGAAGCATACATCAAATTCTACTACATATCACTGTATCATAAACATGCATTGCTTCATATCAGTGTATCATAATCATACACTATTACGTATCAGTGTATCATAATCATACACTGTTACGTATCACTCTATCATACTCATACATTGCTTCATATCACTGTATCATAATCATACACTGTTACGTATCACTCTATCATACTCATACATTGTTACATATCACTGTATCATAATCATACACTGTTACGTATCACTCTATCATGCTCATACATTTCTACATAGCACTGTATCATAATCATACATTGCCACATAACACTTTTGACATACCACGGTATCTGATTTCAGTTATTGTGACACATCACTGTAGCCTACATCAGACATTACGACTGTATCACCGCATCATGCATGAAATACTGATACCTACCGTTATTATACATCACTGATTGCAAATTAGCACGGTATCATACATCAGACATTTCGACATATCACTGTATCCATACATTAGATATTGCTGCATATCATTATATCATACTCATACATATCACTGAATTATACATCATACATTGCTACGTATCACTGTATCATACGTCATACATTATTCCATATCACTGTATCATAATCAGACATTGAAACGCGTCACTGTATCATACATCAGATATCGATACCTACCATTATGTTATACATTAGACATTGCTACATATCAGTGTATCATAATCAGACATTGCTACATATCACGATATCATAATCAGACATTGCTACATATCATTGTATCATAATCAGACATTGCTACATATCACGGTATCATAATCAGACATTGCTTCATATCATTGTATCATAATCAGACATTGCTACATATCATTGTATCATAATCAGACATTGCTACATATCACGATATCATAATCAGACACTGCTACATATCATTGTATCATAATCAGACATTGCTACATATCACGATATCATAATCAGACATTGCTACATATCAGTGTATCATAATAAGACATTGCTACATATCACGATATCATAATCAGACATTGCTACATATCATTGTATCATAATCAGACATTGCTACATATCACGATATCATAATCAGACATTGCTACATATCATTGTATCATAATCAGACATTGCTACATATCACGATATCATAATCAGACATTGCTACATATCATTGTATCATAATCAGACATTGCT
Organism: Unio delphinus; assembly: GCA_029339505.1. Classification (NCBI taxonomy): domain Eukaryota; kingdom Metazoa; phylum Mollusca; class Bivalvia; order Unionida; family Unionidae; genus Unio; species Unio delphinus. The sequence continues at coordinate 1,124,637 of JAQISU010001241.1, read as the reverse complement.
ACATATCACTGTATCATAATCAGACATTGCTACATATCATTGTATCATAATCAGACATTGCTACATATCAGTGTATCATAACCATACATTGCTTCATATCATTGTATCATAATCAGACATTGCTACATATCACGATATCATAATCAGACATTGCTACATATCATTGTATCATAACCAGACATTGCTACATATCATTGTATCATAATCAGACATTGCTACATATCATTGTATCATAATCAGACATTGCTACATATCACGATATCATAATCAGACATTGCTACATATCATTGTATCATAATCAGACATTGCTACATACCACGATATCATAATCAGACATTGCTACATATCATTGTATCATAATCAGACATTGCTACATATCATTGTATCATAATCAGACATTGCTACATATCATTGTATCATAATCAGACATACATATCATTGTATCATAATCAGACATACATATCAGTGTATCATAATCAGACATTGCTACATATCATTGTATCATAATCAGACATTGCTACATATCATTGTATCATAATCAGACATTGCTTCATATCACTGTATCATAATCAGACATTGCTTCATATCATTGTATCATAATCAGACATACATATCAGTGTATCATAATCAGACATTGCTACATATCATTGTAGCATAATCAGACATTGCTACATATCATTGTATCATAATCAGACATTGCTACATATCACGATATCATAATCAGACATTGCTACATATCATTGTATCACAATCAGACATTGCTACATACCACGATATCATAATCAGACATTGCTACATATCATTGTATCATAATCAGACATTGCTACATATCATTGTATCATAATCAGACATTGCTACATATCATTGTATCATAATCAGACATACATATCATTGTATCATAATCAGAAATACATATCAGTGTATCATAATCAGACATTGCTACATTTCACGATATCATAATCAGACATTGCTACATATCATTGTATCATAATCAGACATTGCTACATATCATTATATCATAATCAGACATTGCTGCATGTAACGGTATCATACATCAGAGATTATTACATATCACTGTATCATACACCAGACATTGCTATATATCACTGTATAATATTTCAGATATAGGTACTTATCACCGTATTATAATCAGACATTAGTACATATTACCGTATTATACATCATACATTAGTACATATTACCGTATTATAATCAGACATTGGTACATATTACCGTATTATACATCATACATTAGTACATATTACCGTATTATACATCATACATTAGTACATATTACCGTATTATACATCATACATTAGTACATATTACCGTATTATACATCATACATTGGTACATATTACCGTATTATACATCATACATTGGTACATATTACCGTATTATACATCATACATTGGTACATATTACCGTATTATACATCATACATTAGTACATATTACCGTATTATACATCATACATTGGTACATATTACCGTATTATACATCATACATTAGTACATATTACCGTATTATACATCATACATTAGTACATATCACCGTATTATACATCATACATTGGTACATATTACCGTATTATACATCATACATTAGTACATATTACCGTATTATACATCATACATTAGTACATATTACCGTATTATACATCATACATTTGTACAGATCATTGCCTATTATACAAGTGTAAATGCAGAAGAGTGAAAGACAGTAAAATCATACGCTTTTCCTTGATACTAAAATAGGGACATCCTGATACATTGTCACCATTTCTTGTAAAGGTATATTTTATTTTACCTCTCTAGCATACACTCAAAGTTAAAAGTCCAGTTCCTTGCCAAAGGCACTGAATTAAAAAGCTTCTTGATCCACAGTACCATAACTAACTATAATATTCACCATTCAATCAATTTTACAAGTTTACATTTCTCAATTTGTGTACAAGAAAGTTGTTTGTATGAGTGACACGTTTAAAGATCCTCATTTTCAAAGGAAATAAATCATGCCTCTCTTCTCCAAATCGTAATATCGATCAGCCATTATTGTCGGGTCCTTAGTTACCTTCAGTTTTCGGTATATAGATAAATTTTATTAGTTATCCGTCTCCGATGGCGTTCAACGATGTTTTTGACAGAAAAGGGCGAAGATATTCCGGTTGCGACTTTGAATCCATCCTCAGCCATATGAACAATGTAATGCCGGCTAATTAGATCGAATGTTTCTTTCCCAGCTGGAAAGAAAAAGCCGAGCGTTCCGATTGCTCCTGTCTTACATTATTGCCAAAGCATTCTCCCACTGTTATCTTTCGCACATTTCGCTGAATACCTCGCAACTTTTTAAGGTATCGTTGGCAAAATTATCAAGTTGATATCTGTTGATATTTTCCTCTCTAATACCATATAACTTGGCTACTAATAATTGCCCGATATTCAGTTTTCCCCGCTAGGCATTGAGAATTATTTGATTTATGCTTTTATCAAAAGTCCTTAATCCAGAGGAACTTATTTTCTTTTTTCTGTAACGGAACACGAAAAATCTTTAGCACACTTAAAAACATATTATTCAAAGAACCAAGTGTACTCAGTCTAATGTAGGCACAGCCTGACGTGCATGAAAACAGTTCAGTGGTTGATGTTTATTTATTTAGCTGTAATCACTTCAAGTAAACACCCATGATCCTAAGTAATTTCCATAAACATAAATACCTATATTACCATGCTGTGTTATTATATGATTATCATATACAAGACTAAATTGAATTGGTTAAATGTATCATTACAGAGGCCGTCCATCTCACTTATTTTAATTGGGAAAACACGTATCTTTATTGTAAATAGGTCATCGGTAACTGCAGGATTTTATAGTATAATAGCAGCCATTTCAATTTCCTTCCAGTTTAGACGGTAAACACAACATGTTTCCATTCTAGACTGCACAGTTTTGTGGGATTGAGAATCATATCACGTGACTTTTGTTTGGCTTAGAGTATAAAATCGATTTCAGACTCGCGCTCAGTGTCGTTTAATTTTCAGGCCCCAATTATATAAAATTGTGAGTAGGAACCGCATTCTGGCTTTTCACCTTGCATTGTAATTTATAAACGTCACCTTCCCTAGCCCTAAAAAAATTATTTTTTAAACATTAGTCGAAAAATAAATAGGACAAATGAATCCGAAAGTCTTTGAGACAAAGAAGTGCTACTAGAAAGAGTTGCAAGTTCAATAAGGAAATGCAATAAGAAAAAAAGATGGCTAAAAGTTAGATAGGATAAAAAAAGAAGAATTCAACCGTAGGCCTAAGTTTATTATAAATACAGCCGTTATCTATTGCGTGTCTCTGCATGTGTGTGTGTGTGTGTGTGTGTGTGTGTGTGTGTGTGTGTGTGTGTGGTCATTCTTAAAGTTCCTTTTAGTTAAACAAACCTCTTAAATGTCGCGTAAATTAGATTACAGTCCAAATCTGTAAGATAATTTGCTGCAGAAAACTTTTTATTCTACATGGAGGAAATATGCATGCTCATGTCCGGATTTGAACCTAGAACCGCAGATGTGCAAAGTGAAAATTACCACTGCGATATCAGCTCTTACATTCGTGTTGCTCATCGGTTCCTAAATATTTATAATTATTGAAGTTATTTTGCACAATTTGGCGATTATTGTCTTCCCTACAAACGTACTATGCAAGCAAACCTTGCCAGACTCAGTACAATTGCGACTGTAATGATAAATTACAAGGGTGCCTTGTGTTAAAGAAAAATAATCTTTGCCTGATGTTATTATGTTTGTTTGTAAACAGTTTTAAGCGGATTAGTTTGTTTTTGCTCGAACTCCTGGAAGCAGTATGCGCACTACGTGTACACGACCTAATTTCTTATATGGGGCATAATATGGTAAACAAGAAAACGTTTTTGCATTGAATCCGGCTGTTTTTTCCTTACTGTTTGAAGTTTACTTGGACGCATCAGTGAGGCATATTTTCTTATCGCAGTAATGATTCTAGGCAATTTTCTTTGAGACGAAAATTGAATTACACAAAATGATGACTATTAGGAAAAAGTGCGAATCTTGTGCAGAGCAAACGACCTTTACCATCGCATGCTGGGGAAATACGTTGTATGTAAAAATACTGGCAATTTCAAACTGCCCTCAAGCCGTGGTAGAAATTACAAATATTGCTTCATTGACGTCAGTTGTTCTTGTTTTAGGGTGTAAAGCCATTTTTTTCAGAACACGATACGCTATACATGGCGGCCAGTATTATTGATGGAGGAAGAACCCGGGAAAACCCCCGGTAAGAACCACCGACCCACGAGAAGCTACTGGCAAACTTTCTCACATAACTACATTAGCCGAATCTTAGATTCGAACTCACGCAGACAGAGGTGAGACGGCAGTGATCATTAACGGAAAGCGCTTTAGACCGCTCAGCCACTCGGGGCCCCTCATTGACGTCAGAAATGACTCGATGACATATCATTACTAATAGCAACGTATTGTTGCGACTATATGTTCTTAAGCTAATTAACAGAAAACAGCGAAACCGAAAACGTTTTGTAAAATTTACGAAGTAAATAAATAAGTTAGTTGTGAATTATATCCCAAATATTCCAAAAGGTGTATCACTAGAAACAAATTTATGAAGTTCCAATTGAATTCCAGCGGCACTCCAAATAAATTCCATTATTGCATATACTGATGAACTTGTAGTCTTACATGTGCTTATGTGTCAATGCACTGGAGTGTGACGATCTGCAATCAACATCGTTCTTGTCTGAATTCACTATAATTCCAAATTGAAGTTTTGTCCAGAAATATTATTGAGCACTCTGTAATTCCAGTGAGTAATAATTTTAATAAACAAATCCAAGCAAAGGAAAATGTGAACACGACAAAACGACTGATTCTTCTTCAGATGTTACGACGTGAATAAGTGAATAAGTAAATGTTTCAAGAAAACAACATGTAAAAAGCTACGAGACAATAATAGAACCAGTTTCCATCTTAAAGCATTCAAAGTTATCAACGAGTTCAAGAATTTCCAACTGAAAACCTGATATCCTACATTTAGATAGAAATAAACAGTTCACTTCCTTTGATTATGTTCTGAACATTTAATCAACAATTATAAAGAAGTATGGGCTATCTATCATGTTGTTTTCAAAATAAATGTTACTGGTAAGTTACAAAAGTAACTTGATTTTGTAGACTGTCAGGTACAAAATACAATACTATTAAAAAACATCAATCGATGGAAATTGAATAAACATTAAGTAAACAAAAGCTTGAGTAAATTCCATTCGAATAATTTCTTCAATTTTGTTCATTCAAACGTTTTTAGGAATAGCAATAAAATCTAAAAGCAGAGCTGTTTAATTAATGGTTGAAATTACACGAAACGCAATGTAACGTTATGAGGACGTTTCATGGTGAATGGGTCAGCAACCAGAACTTCATAATCTCTTCCCTGTGCGAATCTATTCAGTTCAACTCTGAACGAAACTCGAAGTTAATCGTAGTAATACCTCCAAAACTGGTAGTTTTTGGCACAAGAATATGCGTCTGAATGTATGGAAAACAAATCTTCATAAATTGTCAGACATTGAAAATTTGACGACGTCTCTGCCATTGACAAATGCATACTATCTGAAAGACGAAAGTAAAAAAGAAATACCCAGTGACTGAGGCCATGTTTGCCTCCGCTTGTTCCCTCACATGGGTCTTTTACAGACAAAACACACTAGGTGCCAGAATGACAAAGAGTTCGAACACTGGCTATAATCTGCATACAACAAAGGACCTTGCGAAAGGAAAATTAGTTTATGTGATATACGGTTTCAAAGTTTCAAGAAGAGCAAGTTATGCAAGGAACACCTAGGTAAAAAAAATATTCTTGGACCATGCCGACATCTGGAGATTGCAAGGGGGATACGCTTTTACACAGACGTCAACATTTATTAAACAAATGTGTTTGTTTAGGAAAAGGCGGTCAAGGTCTGCACCTTAAGGTTCAGAATGATGTGAGGAACACCTGACCAAGTTTAATAAACACATCACACATGCAGCTGGAGATTTGTCAGTAAAATATAAGCGTTAAATTCGGTTAACTTGTCAATAATAGTCACGAGTCTACGAGATGTAATTCGTCGTGATCCGTATTCATCTGTGTTAGATAACTTAACTTGTCAATAATAGTCACTAGTATACGAGATGTAATTCGTGTTGATCCGTATTCATCTGTGTTAGATAACTTGTCAATAATAGTCACGAGTATACGAGATGTAATTCGTCGTGATCCGTATTCATCTGTATTAGGTAACTTGTCAATAATAGTCCCTAGTATACGAGATGTAATTCGTGTTGATCCGTATTCATCTGTGTTAGATAACTTGTCAACAATAGTCACGATTATACGAGATGTCATTTGTCGTGATCCATATTCATCTGTGTTAGATAACTTGTCAATAATAGTCACGAGTCTACAAGATGTCATTTGTCGTGATCTGTATTCATCTGTGTTAGATAACTTGTCAATAATAGTCATGAGTCTACGAGATGCAATTCGTCGTGATCAGTATTCATCTGAGTCGGTTAACTTTAACATAATAGTCACGAGTCTATGAGAAGTAGTAAGTCCTAGTCTAACTCGACCTAATTTTAAAAAAATTACAAGAAATAAATGAATTGTGCAGCGGAGTTAATCTTTAATGGCAATGTTATTTGTGCAAAAGATTATATGTCGCCACGACGTATTTTTCCTCAGATTCATGCAAGGAACACCATGTCTTCTAAGGATAAATCGATTCCACAATCCTTAGCTGTAGATTTGCAAGTATGACACAACTTGTATCCGTGTTAATAAATAACATTCGGTACCATTGAAAGGTATGTCATCATGACCTAATGTTTCATTGGATTTTCCAGAATTAGGCAAGTGGCAGCCATGTCAAAATTTAACAAGCATTTCATACGTACAGATGGACATGTTCGAGAATTGCAAAACGTATGTTCGGTAACAACTTTACATTCAAACAAAACGTATGTTCTGGTAACAACTTTACATTCACACAAAACGTATGTTAACAACTTTACATTCAAACAAAACGTATGTTCTGGTAACAACTTCACATTCAAACAAAACGTATGTTCTGGTAACAACTTCACATTCAAACAAAACGTATGTTCTGGTAACAACTTTACATTCAAACAAAACGTTCTTTCAGTTGAAATTATATCATACTTCTTGATGCTTTCCCTCCTGGGGTGTTTCAGATGGATATAAGGGTCACCCTAAATACCATGACCCTATGGCGTAATTAATTACCAAAGTAACCTGAAACGTATCTGGTACATACAGCGTAAATAACGAATTAAATATCATGCTATCAACAGATGACGAATGATGCAACTGCCACCCTTTTCTAGATGTTGTTGTTTGAAACGTTTTCGCTTGCAAACTACATATAATGACATCTGCAGATAAACTATGCAACACTAGATTATATTTCATTTTGCGCTCACTTATCTGTGAAAATTTATGTGAGAATTCACACTTATACGCTGCGGTGCATGTCTTGACATGTGAAAATGAAAAAAAGGTCTCATTTCATCCGATTTTCGAGTGAGATTTACATTATGCCATGACATCATGGAAAGATTCAAGGAAACGATTGAACGAGACAAAGTGCATTAATGCTTTTTCTTCTGTCTAGCAGAAGACGTGTTGTTTATTTAATCGTGCTCGTTATTAATGTCGGACAGCAAAGTTATGAGCAAGACTGAAATCACACGTACCTAGATGCTTAGACACGTTTAGGTTTTATTTTATCAGCCCATCCCCACCCCAAGTTTCCCTATCTTGTCCGCTAAAAATTTTACAAGCGGGATTTTAAAAAATTATCTTGTAGACAAGAGTATGTCGACGTTGGAAGATATACTTGACTTGCAAGGTAATAGGATGAGACGGTCTATAATTAATACGGAAGGTAATTCATTACGTGTACCATGTAACCTCTTTGATTTTATTAGGCTTGTAACATCTTCGAACACTAATGTAATGTGAAGCATGATATGAATGTACTCTGCGAATTCAGTTTCTTCATATCATCTTCTCGGTTAAATAATTTCAGAATTAAACGGCGCGCTAATCTCAGTCTTGTTAATTAATGTGCCTTGGGTGAGGATGGTAAGTTCGTTGGAGACATCGAAAAATGCATGAAAGGTATACACATTAATCTTATTACTATAGTCGAGAGGTTTCTCATCTTGCGGAAAAGCCAAACGTGTTGCAATTGGAGAGATAGATTCGTAGGTTACTCGGATCACTTTGCATCATTTCGTAAGCCGCAGGTATTCCGGATACAAGATAGTTGGCAGTAATGGAGTTTGACTATCGAATAAAATTATAAAACTTTTAAAAAAATGGTTGGAAAGAGCATGCAGATAAAACTTTGTTGCACTAAAGAGACATAAATTAAAGATTTTTTTATGAAAACCGTGAAATGCACATTTGGATAATAAAGTCATTGACAGCAATCTCTACGCTAACTTTACTGATATGGGAGTGATAAATGTAAATGCAGGTCGTGCAACATTAACTCTGAGCACGAGACTATTGGGCTCTGCAATGTTTATCATACGTGTACTGGGATTCTACTGTACACTTTTAAATTCCATCAGTGAACATGTTGAATAGTGTACTGCGATTCTAATGTACACTTTTAAATTCCATCAGTGAACATGTTGGATAGTGTACTGCGATTCTAATGTACACTTTTAAATTCCATCAGTGAACATGTTGGGTAGTGTACTGGGATTCAACTGTACACTTTTAAATTACATCAGTGAACATTTTTGGTGGTGGACTGGGATTCTACTGTACACTTTTAAATCCCGTCTGTGAATGTGTTGGGTATTGTACTATGATTAAACTGTACACCTCTAAATCACATATTTGAATTGTTGGGTCGTGTATTGTTGTTATACTGTACACCTTTAAATCTCATCTGTGAGCTTGTTGGGTGTTGTATTGGGATTCTACTAACTCCCATTTGTGAATGTGTTGGGTGGTGTATTGGTATTCTACTGTAACCTTTAAATACCATCTTTAACTGTGTTGTATAGTGTATTGGCATTATACTGTACTACTTTCTTCAATAAAAAATTATTACATCCTTGCCGTCACAACAAGACACACGAGCTATGTAATGTTCGTACTTATTTTTATAATGTTTACATAATTACGCATACCCTTTACTCCCCTGATTTAAACATATTTGTACTACATATATTAGACCCTAGTAATACCTGACTTAAACATATTTGTACTGCATATATTAGACCCTAGTATTACCTGATTTATACATATTTGTACTGCATATATTAGACCCTAGTATAACCTGATTTAAACATATTTGTACTGCATATATTAGACCCTAGTATTACCTGATTTATACATATTTGTACTGCATATATTAGACCCTAGTATTACCTTACTTAAACATATTTGTACTGCAAATATTAGACCCTAGTATAACCTGATTTAAACATATTTGTACTACATATATTAGACCCTAGTATTACCTGATTTAAACATATGTACTGCATATATTAGACCCTAGTAATACCTGACTTAAACATATTTGTACTACATATATTAGACCCTAGTATTACCTGATTTATTCATATTTGTACTGCATATATTAGACCCTAGTATTACCTGATTTAAACATATTTGTACTACATATATTAGACCCTAGTATTAGCTGATTTAAACATATTTGTACTACATATATTAGACTCTAGTATTACCTGATTTAAACATATTTGTACTACATATATTAGACCCTAGTATTACCTGATTTAAACATATTTTTATTGCATTTAATATAAAGCAAATTAATTTGGTCCAAGTTCGCCGAAATTAGAATAGCTTTAAAAACAGATATGAATTAGAACAAAAAATAATGTTTGACAATAGCCTTAGAACACAAAAATTGTATTTTTCATAAAATAGTCTTAAAGCACAAAACATAATGTACTCTCTCTCTCTCTCTCTCTCTCTCTCTCTCTCTCTCTCTCTCTCTCTCTCTCTCTCTCTCTCTCTCTATATATATATATATATATATATATATATATATATATATATATATATATATATATATATATATATATATATATATATGGCCTATGATAATGGCTTTTCAACTCAGGACGAATACAAGAGGATCAAAAGATTATATTAGAATGATACGCTTTATACTGAGTCCGATTAAGAGTAGAAAAATGATGGACGATCTATGATATCACCAGCTCATTAAAATGTATCATTTTGCACAGATACCTACCTGTCAGGAACACAAAGGTCTAAAGCTTTGGCACTTACGGGTATTTGGAACAGTAACTGCAATATGTGGCTATGAAATTCAAATTAGCCATATAATAATAGTTTTTTTTATTCTTCTTGGATTTACAAGTCATTAAAAAATGATTTGATCCGGAAATAATCTGTATATATTGCCAAGAGGAACCTTCAAGTGACGATAGCTCAAGATATGCAAAACTTAGCTGAAAGTGACAAAATTTACACTGATGTGTAAGGAAAGATCTGTCTGCTAACAATAACTCGATTTGCAAATAGGCGATATTAGACGAATAAATCAACCATCATTATCAACACAAGTTGTGTGTAAGGTACTGGTCCGTACTTCATACTATAATCAATGAGACTGCTTCATACTTCATACTTTAATCAATGTGACTGCCTCATACTTCATACTTTAATAAATAAGACTGTCTCATACTTAATACTATAAACAATAGGACTGCCTCATACTTTATGCTATAATCAATGGGATTACCTCATTCTTCATACTTTAATAAATGAGACTGCCACATACTTCATACTATAATCAATGGGACTGCCTCATATTTCGTACTATAATCAATGGGACTGCCTCATATTTCATACTTTAATCAATGGGACTGCCTCATACTTCATATTATAATCAATGGGACTGCCTCATATTTTATACTGTAATCGATGGGACTACGTCATACTTCATACTATAATCAATGGGACTGCCTCATATTTCGTACTATAATCAATGGGACTGCCTCATATTTCATACTTTAATCAATGGGACTGCCTCATACTTCATATTATAATCAATGGGACTGCCTCATATTTTATACTGTAATCGATGGGACTACGTCATACTTCATACTATAATCAATGTGACTGCGTCATACTTCATACTTTAATCAATGAGACTGCCTCATAGGTCATACTATAATCAATGGGACTGCCTCATACTTCATATTATAATCAATGAGACTGCCTCATAGGTCATACTATAATCAATGGGACTGCCTCATACTTCATACTATAATCAATGAGACTGCCTCATAGGTCATGCTATAATTAATGGGACTACCTCATAGGTCATACTATAATCAATGGGACTACCTCATACTTCATACTATAATCAATGGGACTGCCTCATACTTCATACTATAATCGATGTGACTGCGTCATACTTCATACTTTAATCAATGAGACTGCCTCATAGGTCATACTATAATCAATGGGACTGCCTCATACTTCATACTATAATCAATGAGACTGCCTCATAGGTCATGCTATAATTAATGGGACTACCTCATAGGTCATACTATAATCAATGGGACTACCTCATACTTCATACTATAATCAATGGGACTGCCTCATATTTCATATTTTAATCAATAGGACTGTCTCATATTTTATAAAATAATCATCGGTATTGCATCACACTTCAAACTATAATCAATGGGAATGCCTCATACTTCATACTTTAATCAATGGGATTGCCTCATGCTTTATACTTTAATCAATGGGACTGTCTCATACTTCATAATCAATGCACATCGTAGGGCTGCATTATGTGAAAAGTTTGCGATAAGTTCTTTGTTTGTTTTTCATCAGACAATTTTCCAGCTTCTGATTTTAGTGTACGGGTTACAAACTGTTTTCGTAAAGGAAAAATGTCTGCCTTTGGTTTAATTCCTTAGACTGCTATAAGATTGTCTAACAACGGACTAGACCGAATATTTAGATCTGCCTTATGTTAGGTGGTCCATTAGCATGGTGATCCATTCCTATATTGTCTAATAACTCAGCCCTCGGGCATATGGTCACATGAGTCATTCCAGTAGTGAGATTCTCAATTCTCAATTTAATGCTCATATAGATGTATTTAGAGACAATACGTGTTTGAAACAATTTACTTGAGATATACAAGTTTGCTTTGTACACACAAAAACGTTATCTAGTCATTGAACGTCCTAGGTTTTTCTTCTTCTACATTTAATGATGCCTTCTCATACCCTTCACACATTTAGCATGTCCTAGTCGTTTCTCAACCAAGAATATCTTGTCATACACTTCACTCAACTAGAATGCCCTAGTCCTTTTCCATCCCATGTTATATTGGCACACACTTCACTCAACTAGAATGCCCTAGTCCTTTTCCATCCCATCCTATCTTGTCATACTCTTCACTCAACTAGAATGCCCTAGTCCTTTTCCATCCTATGCTATCTTGTAATACTCTTCAATCAACTAGAATGCCGTAGTCCTTTTCCATCCCATCCTATCTTGTCATACTCTTCACACAACTAGAATACCCTAGTCATTTTCCATCCTATGCTATCTTGTAATACTCTTCACTCAACTAGAATGCCCTAGTCCTTTTCCATCCTATGCTATCTTGTCATACTCTTCACACAACTAGAATGCCCGAGTCCTTTTCCATCCCATCCTATCTTGTCATACTCTTCACACAACTAGAATGCCCTAGTCCTTTTCCATCCTATGCTATCTTGTAATACTCTTCACTCAACTAGAATGCCCTAGTCATTTTCCATCCTATGCTATCTTGTCATACTCTTCACACAACTAGAATGCCCTAGTCATTTTCCATCCCATCCTATCTTGTCATACTCTTCATACAACTAGAATGCCCTAGTCCTTTTCCATCCCATCCTATCTGGTCATACTCTTCACACAACTAGAATGCCCTAGTCCTTTTCCATCCCATCCTATCTTGTCATACTCTTCACTCAACTAGAATGCCCTAGTCCTTTTCCATCCTATGCTATCTTGTAATACTCTTCACTCAACTAGAATGCCCTAGTCCTTTTCCATCCTATGCTATCTTGTCATACTCTTCACACAACTAGAATGCCCTAGTCATTTTCCATCCTATGCTATCTTGTCATACTCTTCACACAACTAGAATGCCCTAGTCCTTTTCCATCCCATCCTATCTTGTCATACTCTTCACTCCACTAGAATGCCCTAGTCCTTTTCCATCCCATCCATCTTGTCATACACATTTAGAACGTCAGAATCCTTTCTATCCCATGATATGTTGTCAGACTCTTATCGCAATCAGAACGCCATAATCCTTTTCCATCTCATATTACCTTTTAATATTCTTCACACAATTAGAACGTTACAATAAACACATAACGTTACACAGTAGCACAGGGCATGCGTCACAATATGCCTATAACGTTACACAGTATCACATAACATACGTCACAATATACACATAACGTTACAAAATAGCACAGGGCATACGTCACAATATGCCTATAACGTTACACAGTAGCGTATAACATACGTCACAATATACACATAACGTTACAAAATAGCACAGGGCATACGTCACAATATACCATAACGTTACAAAGTAGCACATAAGCCACATTATTCGCATAACGTTACACAATAGCACGCGGAACACGGTTAACTTCACACTATAGTGAGATCACGGTTAGTATCTCCCTTTGAAAACACCAGAGGGCGTCTCAATGCAACTCACTTCCGGATAGTTCAAACAATAAAGCTAGCAATTGTAGAACAAGAAAATGTGACAGACCGCTCACATTCCGCAAAGCAAGATCGATATATCACTATCTTAAAAAGAACTTCTATCGATATTTGATAGATTGTTTTTACATCTTTTATTTATTTCAGTAATTTGCAATGTTTCCAGCTTTCAGTTATATTTCATCTGCCCATTTCAAAGCTATTATCTTTTCATCACTACTCCATGCTCTCAATTGTATTATGTGATTGTACGAAAGTGTATGCTGCGTGAAAAGATTGTTATCGCAATTTATCTGCCTTGAATAATAATAATAATGATAATAATAATAATGAAAGTATGTTTATTTTTTTTATTTATAGATTTAATCATTGCCGTACCGGGGGCTGAACGACAACGAGTAAAAAATGCTAACTTCTTAAGGTTCTTTTATTATTGATTTAGACTGTTGCAGTTCTATTAATGTTCATTATATTTTTCATGAAATAATTTGAATTTTTAAAAATGCACAAAGGTCAACCACGCTTGAACAGACGCGCACTTACGAGTCTCCTTGATGATTATTTAATGTTTTTCCTTGAACGGTTGGCATTTTTTGAGTATACAATTTGGAGAAATATCGATGTTAGACACATTATGCATGTATAGAACATTAGTGGCTCTCAACTATCTACCTATCTGTTTGTATGTCTGTCTGTATGGCTCATTTCATCTGGTACATGGGTTAATGCTTGAATGAATGTGTTAGCATATGTATATTATGTAAGCATACTTCTGATTTAAAACGATTATCTAATAGCGATAAGATAGGAAGAGTGGCTAATATATAAAGACAACAAATATGAATATTTGTGAGTATCCATTTATTATTGACTTGAAGAGAGTGTTCTGATAGAATCTTATTAAAACAAAACAATACTTTCTGCAGTTTTTACACCCCGTCACGTGGATTAATATTGATTTAGAAGGCGGTCCAAATTAATAGGACGGAATCTGTGAAATAATTGGATCTTTTAAATTTATATATTTCGTGCAAGGAAAGTTATACAGATATAAAATAATTTGAAGAAGGCTGTTTAGATGCATTTGCTGGTGGCAATCAGAAATTTTATGTAAAGACCGAAGCAGGTTTGAGTATTATTAGAACTTGTCAGCATAGGCAAAGAAACTTCATTTTGAAAGATATTGCATGCACCGTCCGATACTTGATATTTCAAGTTTTGAGAAAACCAGCTAGGAATGTAAATAACTAAATATTAGGCTGAATGAATGCATGGCGTATTACACAATCAGGATGTCCTAATCATTTTCCATCTGTTGCTTTCTTGTCATACTCTTCACACAATCGGAATATCTTAGTACTTTTCCATCCTATGCTATCATTAGCGCTTCTATACAATGGAAAGCATATTGGTTATGTCGGGACTTTACTCAAACTAAAAGAAGATGTTCTTGTTTTAAATTTAATACTAACATAGAAACTTCCAAAAGTAAAGTATTATTCGAAGAAGAACGTAAGGTCTATCATAAAATAATAACAGAGAGTTACGTATTTTTGTTGCTAACGAGCGTCGCTTTGATTGTGACATCACAGCGCATGGGATTTCAATCCGGTTTATAACAGATCACACCTTTAGGTTAACTTTGTTCAAACTGTCCTCATGCACGAGCATTAATTTTCCATAAGTATTTATCGAGCCATGTAGATAATGACCTTCCAAAGGAACATGGAAGAATGATGATTCAAATAAAGTTAATATTTGCCAGAAAGCTATGTGCAATCAAATTCTAAAAAATGGCACCCATTACTGCATTAATCTAGTCGATTTTTTGTGCCTACATGAAATACATGACATGTACTATTAAAACGTTATTTAGTCACATAACGTCCTAGTCCTGTTACATCCTATGCTCTCTTGTCACACAATTAGATAGTCCTAATCTTTTTACATTCTATTCTCTTTTGTCACACTCTTCACACAACTAGAACGTCTTAGTCCTTGTGCATTTTATGCTCTCTTGTCACTCATTTAGAACGTCCTAATCCTGTTATATACTATGCTCTCTTGTTACACAATTAGATAGTCATAATCCTGTTACATCCCATGCTCTATTGTCACACATTTAGAACGTCCTAATC
Organism: Unio delphinus; assembly: GCA_029339505.1. Lineage (NCBI taxonomy): Eukaryota > Metazoa > Mollusca > Bivalvia > Unionida > Unionidae > Unio > Unio delphinus. Next base: position 1,108,616 of record JAQISU010001241.1, on the reverse strand, counting down.
CTGTTACATACTATGCTCTCTTGTTACACAATTATATAGTCCTAATCCTTTTACATCGAATGCTCTCTTATTACACTCTTCACACAACTAGAACGTCCTAGTCTTGTTACATCCCATGCTCTCTTGTCACACATTTAGAACGTCCTAATCCTGTTACATCTTGTTACACAATTATATAGTCCTAATCCTTTTACATCGAATGCTCTCTTGTCACACTCTTCACACAACTAGAACGTCATAGTCCATGTGCATCCTATGCTCTCTTATCACACATTTCGAACGTCCTAATCCTGTTACACCCTATACTCTCTTGTTACACAATTATATAGTCCTAATCCTTTTACATCGAATGCTCTCTTATTACACTCCTCACACAACTAGAACGTCCTAGTCTTGTTACATCCCATGCTCTCTTGTCACACATTTAGAACGCCCTAATCCTGTTACATCCTATGCTCTCTTGTCACACAATTAGATAGTCCTAATCCTTTTACATCCTATGCTCTCTTGTCACACTCTTCACACAACTAGAACGTCCTAGTCCTGTTACATCCTATGCTCTCTTGTCACACATTTAGAACGTCTTAATCCTGTTACATCCTATGCTCTCTTGTCACACAATTAGATAGTCCTAATCCTTGTACATCGCATGCTCTCTTGTCACACTCTTCGCACAACTAGAACGTCCTAGCCATGTTACATCCTATGCTCTCTTGTCACACTCTTCACACAATTAGATAGTCCTAGTCCTTTTACATCCTATGATCTCTTGTCACACAATTAGATAGCACTAGTCCTTTTACATCCTATGATCTCTTATCACACAATTAGAGAGTACTAGTCCTTTCCCACCCATGCCACATTTTTTGTCACACTCTTCACACAATCCATCGTACGCTATGCAAATCCATTTTGTACACATGCCGTCCGTTATTACGTCATAACCTTGTTGACGTCACCATTACTAGATGATAACGCACCATCACTAACAATAACGTGAACAATATTTTAACTTATTTGACACAAATCATTTCTTGCTGATTGTGTTCTTTACCATGTTGCAGAAATAGCTTTCAGAATTATATATGCAGGTATTTACTTGATGTTGAAACGTTATCGAGTTCTTTTCTTTCCTTCTGAAACCAAAATATTTTCTTTGTACATCGAGCTGGATGCCTGTCAGCTACAAATTTAGTCAGTGAAGCTTCGTTATGATTAATAAAGACTCTTTCAGAAAATAGCATCGGATATGAGAACACGAGTTTTCGAATGACTTCTTGAGTAGATTATCTGTGTTTGGAAGGATAATCTCATTGCCAAAGCATTTTGAATATTTTTGGTGTGAAATACGACATGTTGTGATACCGTACTGGAATGACAACGTTGTACAGTAGCACAGGGTATACGTCACAATATACTCATAACGTTACACAGTAGCACATACCATAGGTCACAATATATTCAAAACATTACACAGTAGCACATGACATACGTCACAATATACTCATAACGTTACACAGTAGCACAAAACATAAATCACTCTTTGCCCATATCGTTACACTACAGCACACGGCAAACGTCACAAGATTAGCACAAAACATAGAACACACCACACTACACCAATAACGTTACACAGTAGTACACGGCATACGTCACAATATACCCATAACGTTACATAGTAGCACAAAACATACATCACAATGTGTAGTCTTTTGTTCTCCGTCATGTTGACTAATGCATTCAGAGACGGAGAGGTTGGAATCGGTATCAGGTACAGTACAGTTAGAAAACTATACCAGGATTCAATAACAGGAGGCTTAAAGCGAAAACCAAGGTATTGACAGACACTATCATGAATTTCTTATTTGCTGATGACTGCGCCCACAATGCTGGCGCAGAGACTGCAATGCAGCGTTGGCAAATTCTCCAGTTCCTGCACAAGCTTTGGTCTCACCATCAGTACCAAGAAGACTGAAATCCTGCATTAGCGGACCCTGGAAAGCTCTATGTTGAGCCCAGCATCACGATCAACGGCCAAAAACTCAACGTAGTGAACCGCTTCAGCTTCACCTACCTTGGCAGCACACTGTGACAGAACATCATTATTAACGATGAGGTGAACTTTGCCTTGCCAGAGCCAGCGTAACCATTGGCAGATTGAATGTCAACGTCTGGAATAGAAGAGGCATCAGTACCGAGACCAAAGTAAAGGTCTACAGGCCGGTTGTGATCTCCGCACGACTTCACACATGCCAAACGTGGACGGTATACCAACGCCACGCCAGGATGCTGAACCACTTTCACACCACAGGTCTCAATCCTCAACACCAAAAGTGGCAGGAAAAGATTCCAAACACCGAGGTACATGCTCAACCAGGTCTCCCCAGCATCCACACAGTCCTAATGCAGTGCCAGCTATGCTGGGAGGGTCATGTTGTACGCATGCCAGACCACCGTTTGCCAAAGAGACTCTTCTATGGCGAGCTACAGCAAGGACAGCAATCCCACAAAAGTCAGAATAAACGCTTCAAAGACAATCTTAAAGCTGTATTGAAAACGTTCAACATAAACCCTAATTCCTTGTAGCAAACAGCGAGCGATTGAGTCACTTGGCGTTCCTCGGTGCACAAAGGATCCACGTTGTGAATATCTATCAAGACATCATATGCAGAGCTGTAGAGGCAAGCCAGAAAAGCATGTGCCATCAACCCTCCTGGAGATGTCCAACTCATCCCCTGTCCCTTATGCAAACGAACATTTCGTGCAAGGGTTGGCTTCATCAGCCACCTGCGCACGCAATAAACCGAACTAGCCCCTCCAATCCTCAAATGACTAGACAGATCATTGTCGAACCAACAGACGAATAACAAAACATCACACTATATCCATAACGTTACACTGTAGCACACGGCACACATCACATGCATAAAATATACATCACACTCTACCAATGACGTTGCACAGTAGGATACGGCATACGTCGCAATATACCCATAATATTACACAATAGAACAGGGCATACGTCACAATATACTCAAAGCGTTACACATTACACATAAGTCACAATATACACAAAAAGACGTCACACAGTAGCACAAAACATACATCACACTATATCCATAACGTAACATAACTGTAGCACACGGCATACGTCACAAGGGTAGCACAATACATACATGCTTCTTCTTCTTCTTTAACTACTACTTGTGATTAGAGAAAGAAGGCAGGATACAGTCAAGATGCCCGTGGAGTAATGGCCAGAGATGACAGACTATGATTGAGCTCATTCGGAGGTTGATTTAGCCTAATTTCAACGATGTGTCTTGACATTGTGTGATTTTTTTGTGGCGTACAATCCTGTACAGAAAAATGATGCGCTATGCATCAAATGCGAAAAAATTCCATGATGCAACGCGAAAATGCGGTTGACGTTTTCCAAAAGTATGGAGAACCGGCAAATCAGGACACGCATTGTTAATGGGTCCACATTACAGTAAATGTGCTCGCGGTCTAAATATTAAATCTTCCTTGTTGTTGTTATTGTTGTTGTTCTTCTTCTTCTTCGTCTTCTTCGTCTTTAACTACTACTACTACTTATTATTCTACTTATTATTCTACTTATTATTATTATTATTATTATTATTATTATTATTATTATTATTATTATTATTATTATTATTATTATCATCATCATCATCATCATCATCACTGGTGTTGTTGTTGCCGGTAATGTTGTTGCTTTCGTTGTTTTGTTGTCTTTATTTCTACCATATTCATGGTGTAATGGACATATTTCCTATCAAGGGTTGTGAGACTGGGAAAAATATCTGCAATAAGCGTTGGCATTTTTTTTCAGCAAACTAAATCGAAAAAGAAATTTATTTCCTAACAAATCGAATGATGAATTATAGTAATTTTGCTTTCGCTCAACATCAATCCTAATAATTCACTAGACAGAATTTGGAAATTATACAAGATTCAGTGAAATATAACCGTCTCATATGTATTATCTTCAAGTAAACATTAACGTCTATCTGAAGGCATATTTTAGAAAGAATTTATTTTAGCCGATTGATGTATGTCAAATTTCATTCAGCACCATTTCCTCAACCAGAATAACAAAATTCGTGCCATACAAATTAAATAGGAATGGAAATAAAGCTATTACCAAGATAAACCCCATAAATATGAACACGTAATCAGACGATATGTGTCAATACAATATAAATACAGACGTAATTTAAGTTCTTGCCAACTTCATGCCGCTTCTCAATGTTAATGACGTATACTGTATCATAATTGGTGTTTGAAGTTGATGGATGCATTGTGGGATAGGTCCGACTAATGGGAAAATATGAGAAGATAATAGGCGACACATGAAATGTGAGCAGGTGTGGTTGAAATGAAACCGTAAGTACACCATTAATGTGATCAACAGGTGTCTTCTTTCTCTGTAATCCCCACATCCAGCCACCCAGCCATGTTCTCTCAAACTGGCATTGAATATTTCATGTGGTCGCTTCGTTCGTTACGTAGTCGATCAAACTGTATTATAGTGGGCAGTCTGGTTGTCCTTTAATTGGTCAGTCTGTATATACAATGCATTACGAGTTATTGGTGCCGGTCTAGGGATATCCATTAGAATGAGGTAATACCTCCCACATCAATAGTTTTGGTAGGTATATTCTAAGCATGATGACAATAATATTCCTTCTGTTTGCAAAAGCATGTATCGCTGCAAATATTTCAGCGAGTATTAAACTGTAAGAATGGTGTAAGAAATTGATGGAATGTTGTAAGTCACGTGATCAGTTTTGTACTCACAACCTGGCCTACATGGAATAAACTACTATAAACAGTCAGGGTTATAACGGTTCAAGTTTCTTTTTGTCCCTTAAAAATGAAATTAACGAGAGAGAGAGAGAGAGAGAGAGAGAGAGAGAGAGAGAGAGAGAGAGAGAGAGAGAGAGAGAGAGAGAGAGAGAGAGAGAAACATGTTTTTAGATATAAAATTGCCTCTTCTTATTTCCAGTTTATCTTTGAAGTTTTGGCTTCCCGTAGGCACCAATGTTCTAATACAAAAAGCGAATTAATTGATAGAATGAATAAGTATAAAATCTGCCAAGTCCATACGTGTCAAAAAATATATCGCGAAGAAAACTGAAACTAGTATTTTTGTCTACTCGCTGAGCTAGACTTTCAGATATCGCCATCTATCTCCATCGAAATCATGACGGAGTTGACACGGGGCTACAATCGAGACTCCTTGAAGTAGACCAGACTTTTACAGTCTAAATGAACAACACTGTGACTTTCTCAGTTGTATTTAGCTCTACCCTTACAGACGTTTCACATCCCTCTGTGCAAGGATAATAATTATAACACCGTTAAACGCACAACAGATCAATCAAATTTTAAACTGTAAGTAACTTGAGATACGGAATAAAAATTGCACAATGGTATTTACATCAAGTCTGTAAGGTATCAATAACATTGTAAATTGAGTGAGAATAAGTAAGTAAGTAAGTAAGTAAGTAAGTAAGTAAGTAAGTAAGTATGTCTGTCTGTCTGTCTGTCTGTATGTCTGTATGTATGTATGTATGTATGTATGTATGTATGTATGTATGTATGTATGTATGTATGTATGTATGTATGAAGTGGCAAATTTCAGTCGATCTATTAATAAACCATTAGGTGAGACCAGCTAGCCATTAGATTTATGAAGACACTCTATGTCAAAGGGGTGTCTGTAGAGTCTAGTACGACCGTTGTACTAATTAAACCGTGTTTATTCAGCAGCCGAATGACTGCTGGCGACATTTTAAAGTTTCATTTCTCACGAAAAGTGTCAGAATTGAGGAAATGCAGAGATTCTGTTACTTAAACGAAGCATGTCATATTGACCATGGCGTAAGCGACTTTTGGGAGAAAGCGGGAAAAAATACATTTGATTCTGATTGGTCACGGTTAAATAAGGGGTGTGTTTTCACACGAAAGTGTTTATAGACACAAACATATCATCTCATACATGGTATCACAAGAGAAGAGGTAAGCGGTTTTATTTAAGTTTTAGTTTGATGGGCAAAGACAAAGACGTGCATAAACATACACAAAACATAAAACTGACAGCAAATTAGCATGTACCTTTAATAAAGATTTGGCAGGCCCTGAAAAGAGCTGTTATGGTTTCGTAACGAAAAGTCTCTTAACATAACTGGCAGCGTTACACTAGTCTTCATCTTAAGCTTCGTCTCTCTGTAGTTCGGTAGACAAATACCTGTCTCAAATAGCTTTGCCTCTCCACATACTCTCTTCTCTTCCATACAGCTGTGTATATGATCCTGGTAATGACCCCCAGTGCCTTTACATGCATGGGATAATATCTATGTTTGCAGCTAAGAATCTGATCCATCAGCAGAAATTCTAGGAACCGGAGGCTGAATAGGATACTGATATAATTTTCTTAGTAAGATTAGATATTATGTCCACGAATGGAAATTAACATTCATGTCCTTAAGGTGTTTGACTTTGACTCCTGCTTGTTATATTGTATATAACAAGCCGAATGAATGCTGGTGACATTTTAAAGTTTAATTTCTCACGAAAAGTGTCAGAATTGAAGAAATGCAGAGATTCTGTTACTTAAACGAAGCATGTCATATTGACCATGGCGTAAGCGACTTTTGGGAGAAAGCGGAAGAAAATACATTTGATTCTGATTGGTCACGGTTAAATAAGGGGTGTATTTTCACACGAAAATTCGTAGAGCATAATAACGGCCTTGTGAAATTAAAAGTTAGTCTGAATTGTTCCTGTGAGAGGACAAGAGATAGAATTCGCTAAGACTCCGGATGTTATTTGAGAGAAATACATTCGTTAAGGAAGGGTGGTCGAAATCCGCCAAACCAAAGGTTGAGTGACACACCAAAAACACAAAGGTATTGTTACAATTCCATGTATATTGTTGATGCAATTTATATAATGTTTACTTAGTTTACAGGTCTGCATGATTTCGTTTGATACATTTGTATAATTGATTTAATTTGATACATTTGTATAATAATGTGTTTTGTATTATGAATCGAAAGTTCTTTCATGAATTCATTTGATACATTTGTATAATAATGTGCTTTTGAATTATGAATTGGAATTTTTACCTTAATGCTTAGTTAAGAATGACGCAGTGTTAATTTATGTCGTAAAAACACTATGCTGAGTTATGAATAGGAAGTGTTACGTTAATTCTAGAATTTATCATATTGTTTGAATAATGATTGTGTTCAAAGAATTTAATGCATTACGTTAGTAAGAGGTTACAAGAATGCATGTGAATTCACCGAATTTTGATTTCATAGATAATTTAGCGACAGTGTATACGATTTATGTGCTGTAGAAATTAAGGCGGAACGAATTAACGATTTGTTTAATTACATTCATTTGAGGACATGTGTAGTTAACTACTAGCCGTAAAGTTGTTTTCACTGATAGAAATATCTGATTGTTCGAACCAGGAATAATGGAAAGTCTCAACAGTAACCATAGTAACGAGAGACTTAGGTTGTTTCAAATTTTTTTTGAAAGGAAGAAAAAAGCTGTTTGGGAAGATCGTGAAGTTACGGGAATAGCGACGTAAATTTTGGGAAAAGAAATTGGGAGAAACGGAAATTGCAGTGTACGCATGATAAAGTGGACAAGTCCGGAATCAAGCGGAAACATCCACGAGTGCAGATTATTTAGAGAGAATCGGACTTCTAGAACAACATTGGATTGAACAGTGAACGTGGATCGAGAATAGCAGGTTATGAAAATCGAACAAAACATTGAATTCGATTGTACGACTCGATCCTATGATGATTTAAAACTATGAGTAATAGAACGGCTAATTTGTTTAAATCTATTTCAAATCTTATTGTAATTCGGCGAAAGTTGTATTTCTAAACAGCGTGTATTCCTAATGAAACGAAGTTCATAATTGTGTATGTAATTGATTAAATTGTTTATTTATCTTTACGGGGGCTCGTAGTTGTTTGTTCAATATACCTGCTCAGTTTACCCTTTCTATTCTCATACTCGAACCGGGCAATGATATCGAGGGCGGTCATCTCTTAGATAACGAGTATCAAAGGGGAGTGGGTTATAGTTATTATTATTATTATTATTATTATTATTATTATTATTATTATTATTATTATTATTATTATTATTATTATATGTTGTACAATACCCCTTGACAAAGTGGGACTTAACACTTACCCCTTTGACAAGTGGGGTTTGTACAATATTATACGAATAACGCTCATAACCCGCGAGTAACCTGTATGTATGTATGTATGTATGTATGTATGTATGTATGTATGTATGTATGTATGTATGTATGTATGTATGTATGTATGTATGTATGTATGTATGTATGTATGTATGTGTGTGTTTGTGTGTGTGGATGGATGCGTGCGTGCGTGCATGCATGCATGCAGGTAGGTAGGTAGGTAGGTAGGTAGGTAGGTAGGAATGTGTGTGTGTGTGTGTGTGTGTGTGTGTGTGTGTGTGTGTGTCCTTTCTCCTTTGATTTAAATTGAATGACTATTTATTTCTGCTGGATCCCTTCTTTTTTCATATAAATTGATTTCAAAATGGTTATATTGCCACCAGGTCCCTTGCTGCTAACGGTGATCTACCGCGAACAACCATTGCCTGACGCAGTTCAGAATGTCACAACATGTCAACATTGCCTGGCTATATTCAAAATATCAGAACATGGCAACAATGCCTGACGCAATTCAGAATATCACAATATGGCAACAATGCCTGACGCAATTCAGAATATCACAACATGGCAACAATGCCTGAGGCAATTCAGAATATCACAGTAAGGCATGCTGTTCATTGATTTCAAAGCAATGCTATAACCTTTTCAAAAATGCACACACAATTGACTTAGGTGGTCGTATAATTGGCTGTTATGGTTCTAAGGACATTTTTCAGTTCATGACAGTATATTTGATTGAGGAATACTCTTGGAAATAAAACGTCCCAGGGAGAATCACTGACAAGCTATCTCACATACCCGCAATGGCAGAGCCGAGACTGGGTCCCACGTGGAGAGAGATGAGATGTCAGTCATCTCAAAAGGCGAGACCCTTAGACCACTAAACCACCCGGTGCCACACATGGGTATGTAAATGGACAAGTGTAACTCATCGCGGTTTTGTAGACTTTAACACACATGGGTATGTAAATGGACAAGTGTAACTCATCGCGGTTTTGTAGACTTTAACACACATGGGTATGTAAATGGACAAGTGTAACTCATCGCGGTTTTGTAGACTTTAACACACATGGGTATGTAAATGGACAAGTGTAACTCATCGCGGTTTTGTAGACTTTAACACACATGGGTATGTAAATGGACAAGTGTAGCTCATCGCGGTTTTGTAGACTTTAACACACATGGGTATGTAAATGGACAAGTGTAACTCATCGCGGTTTTGTAGACTTTAACACACATGGGTATGTAAATGGACAAGTGTAACTCATCGCGGTTTTGTAGATTTTAACACACATTGGTATGTAAATGGATAAGTTTAACTCATCGCGGTTTTGTAGACTTTAAATAGTGGATATAAATTTAAAAAAATACATTAAAAATATAAAAAGAATGTATTACCCATCTCAGTTTTGTCATTAGGAATCTGAAACAGAAATTACCGTATAAGTCTGGTCCATCTGTAAACAACATAGATTCTGAACTGTCATCACATAATGCACAGACAGGCTAATGTCTATGTTGTTGAATTTTCTTCAAATTACTAGTCCTAACACACCGCATTGACCATGACCTGTCTTCGTGTTATATCTGTTACAGTTTGTTTGAAATGGACAACATCTAGCCTACGTTAAATGAATCGATCTTGCGCAGCTCGATCATACTTGTACTTAGCATTTCAAAGTTAATTGCATTTTTGCATTAATAGGCTTTTGCGTTGTGAATCCTGTGCTAATACATGACACTAAGGACTGTGATGACGGTTTATTAAGCGTCATGGATACTGCCAAATAAACGGTATATAAAGCGTCAGAGGCACTGCCAGATAAGCGGTATATCTAGTGTAATGGATACTGCCAGATAAACAGTATAACAAGAGTCATGTATACTGACATATAAACGGTATATTAAGTGTCAGAGGTACTATCAGATAAAGGGTATAACTAGCGTCAGATACTGCCAGTTAACAGTATATCAAGATTCGGATACTGTCCTCAATACTGTTGGATAAACGGTATATCAAGCATCAGTGATACTGCCAGATAAAGAGCTTTAATCATGGAGCAATTGTGGAACCTGAGGGAGTGTTCCAACAAATATCCTTTTTAATATCTCGATTCGATATTAGTTAAGACCAAATAATAGAGTAGAACGAGTTTCCCCAACTTCCATTCCTGAATTCGTGTAATGTTTTCATAAGAGCTAGTAAGGGCAATAACACATTATTGAATCATCACACTCTACTGTGTAACATGTTACCTTGTACGTTCTATTGTTACCGTATGTGATCAGTCTTTGCATATCTGTGTGGTTACCTCCCTTTCAAAAGTCGATTTTACACAGGGGTCAACTTGAGTACTCATTCGGAGTACAAGTTTTAAATGTTGCAGTAAAAATAAGAAGTGCACACAAAAATACATAAAAGCAAAACATATAGCTTGAGCTAATTATCACCATCGATAAGAAGAAAAAGAAGCAGGTGTTTTGACTGGCCGGGATTCCTTCTATATCCACAGACTTTTAAATATTCACAGCTGTAAGTTTGCTAATTTGATGGCATATCTATCTACAACATAAATAGGCCGCAGGTAGATGCAATCTACAAAGTATCCAATTAATGTATCTATTTCCGACTGTCTGTAATAATGTAGCTTTATCGTACTTCCTGTCGCCATTAAAAAACAGAAAATGCACTAATGTAGACTGCGCCAAACATACAAACCAGCATATCTTATCTCTCAAATGCAAGGTTAAGTTTGAAATAAAATTGAATCAGTCAGACAAAAGTGTGAACATGTATATAGAATAGTCAAAATCGTCCTGAAAATACCCTAATCAAAAGGACCACACAGGTTTGCATACAATATTATTACTTTAGAACAGGCACGTTCTGGTCTTTTCATCGTAAGACAACAATCTTTGTTAATGGGAAGGCATTTTACTGCGTTGCATTGATGTTTTGATGTTAGGAACATGAGACCCTAGTGAACCTATGGTTGCTCACCTGGCAGACATTTTACCAAAGCCATATGCACTGACAGGATGCCAAACCATTGTGTTTTGTTAATACAATGTTTTCTTATTTGTATAGTTTTTAGTAATGTCACTCATTCTATAATCGAATGTTAAAAGCGAGTTTGAAAGACTTTATACTAGTATGACCTGTGCGATGTGGTCAACTTGTGTTGCCGGTTTTTGAAATGTTGTTGAAAGATGTTTCTTTTTTTAAGTAACAATGGACTAAACAGCCGAATTGAAAGACCTTGATGGCAGGGTGCCTTTTTGTCAGATTTGGACAATATTTCTTGAGACGATAAAGAAATAATTCTAAGCTGGGGGACCTTTGGTGTTATTTTTGGTTTAGTTTTAAAGTTTAGTAATGCGTTGAAATTTCATGGCAGACAGGTATCATGGTACCAAACTTAGCAGGATTCTTTTTTCTCAGGATGTCATTTGTTAAACTTAGTCTGATTCTGCTCAATATGTTTAGTTTTAGTTGATTAAGGTATGTCTTTAGTAACCGTATTTAATAGCTGATTAAGGCCTGTTTTGAGTAACCGTCATTAACAGTTGATTAAAAGCTGTTTTAAATAACCGTATTTAGTCGTGAGTAACCGTATTTAATAGCTAAGTAAGGTCTATTTTGAGTAACCGCATTTAATAGCTAAGTAAGGTCTATTTTGAGTAACCGTATTTAATAGCTAAGTAAGGTCTATTTTGAGTAACCGTATTTAATAGCTAAGTAAGGTCTATTTTGAGTAACCGTATTTAATAGATGAGTAAGATCTGTTTTGAGTAACCATATTTAATAGCTGAATAAGGTCTGTTTTGAGTAACCGTAATTAATAGATGATTCAGGGATTTTTAGAGTAACCGTATTTAATGGTTGATTAAGGTCCGTTTTGAGTAATCGTATTTAATAGCTGATTAAGATCTGTTTTGATTAACCGTATTTAATATCTGATATGGTAAAATTTCTCATAGATTTTAAAGAGCTTTATAAAAGGATAAATTTTCTCTAATGTTTTAAATTCTGTTCTGCGTTTTATATGAAGTTGTTTGAAGGCTTTTCGATTTTAAGTAACGTCTGCCATGTCAGATTACAATAGATCAACTTAATTGTGGAAAAAATGAAATGCCTTCTCCATCGGGTGTTTTGTCCGGTTTGGTTAAAGCCTTTTTCGTGGTTTTAGGATAAGTTGTCTAAACATTTTCCCAATTTTCAGTAACTGTGGTCATATGTTATTTCGGTTTGGCGTCATAATACTGAAATAAAAATAACTGGTTTAAATGTTGTCTGATTTAAGTAACGTATGTCATTCTGATGGCGATTCGACAACATTAATATACTATACAATGATTCTATGCCAGGACAGTTTCAATTAGTTTTGGTGAAATCTTTAACGTGGTTTTTGAAAAGAAATGGTTTACTTGATTTCATTCTTCTGGTTACAGCGGTCATATCTAATCACAAAGCAGTGCCAATTGTACAAATCCCAAAAGGTGTCGATACTGAGATGACTTTGACAAACGTTCATTGGAATTGGTCACGTGCCCTTTGTAAAGTAGAATTCAAATGCTGACGGACCAAACACGGTGGTCGCTAATCTGTACTAAAAGCTACACTATAAGTAAAAAGAGCTCAAAACGTTTAGGCCTTAGAGGCCATTTTAGATTTTACTGCTTATTCTTATTCTAGATACATAACTTTGATATATTTGCCTTTATAATCGCACCTGTTGCGTGGATACATACAGCAATCAATTCTGATATTTTCAAGATAACAAACCCATCCACCACAGACTTCGTTAACTATATCTACAGTTTCGTGAATCAGTCGATGCATTTATATTAGAAACTCAAAGCCATTTCTCCCATATCAGATTAAAGGGCTTTTAAATGACTTTGTAAAAATTTAAAACTCGACCGTATTAATAATTACTATTCTCTTTGGCAACGTTCTACATAATCAAATAAGAATCCTTTTATCCCCATTGATATCAAATCTTGAATGTCAGTACTTGGTTGATTGCTGAATCTACGCTTTTTCAGTTATTATATATATATATATATATATATATATATATATATATATATATATATATATATATATATATATATATATATATATATATATATATATATATATATATATATATATATATATATATATATATATATAACAAGATAACCGCTATAGCTTAACCTACTTAAAGCTGTAGCATTTGTGCCGTTTTTCATGATGTCTGTGCTTGTTGTCTGTCTTAGACTACGTTATTGTGTTTATCATGCATTGGCTGTTCAGTTTGTATGTGTTTCTTCATCTCCTTGTTTTGGAAACGAGAACAATTATACTTTTTTTCCAGTTGTCTTGCTCCACTACTACGACGACGTTTGCTGTTGAACAAACCGACATCACGTGATCTCCAATCAATCCGTTTATGCTGTGATGGACCCTCATTAATGGCTTTAAAATACTTCACCTTTGCTCTCCATGCTAAATAAATGTAAACAGAAGCAATAATGGAAACGTTGTTTCAAAGATGGCTGGCGTAGAACAGGAATAATAATTCCACTTATCTACCTTTTGGCCTTTCCGGCTCATCAGTGTACAAATTCGGTCGTTATTTTAGATAACCTGATTCAAATCCCTGTTAAATCTACCACAATAGTTGCAAATATCCAAGGAATATCACTGTGTATTGGATTATCCAATGTTCAGTCAGTAGGACCACCGGAAAATCGTACAGAAATAGTTAATGTTATTAACGATCAGAATATCGAAGTCTTTTTCCTGACAGGAAACATGGTTAACAACATCAGGCGATCAGCCCAATTGCGTGGATCTAACACCCACTGGTTGCACTATCAAGTCGTTCCCCCGCCACTCCATGATCAAACAGCTTAACCACACAACAACATTCAATTTCTACCACACATCGTTTGAACTAGTCCAAACCACACTCTCACTGGAACAAAGGTCAGTCCATTTATTCTGCCTCTACCGCCCTCCTCCTAATAGAAAAAAACAAACAAACATGCTGACTGAATCTCTCTTTTTGGAGCAGTTTCCGAATCTCATGGAGTATGGAAATTCGATAGGTGGTAACCTGATTAATCTTGGAGATTTCAACATTCACTTTTACTGTCATGGAAATCCACACACATCACAATTTCTCGATTACATTACTGTTTTCAGCCTCAAACAGTCAGTTAACCAACCCACCCATAAACATGATCAAATTTTAAACTGAATTCTACATAGACCCGATGATAATATTCTACGGTCTTCTCTGGTATCCCCCGAACTTGCATCAGATCACCTCTGCATTATATGCCATCTTGATTTATCAGTCAGTAACCTTCCACCTTTATTTGCTACTAAGAGACACCTCGGTATGATAACTATAACCAAATGAATGCATGACATCCAAGCAAACCTAACACCATGCTTACCTCCTACAGAAGAACAACTCTAAAACTGCCTGCGTTCATTGCTTGAAAAACATGCCACATCCACCAAACAGATTGTCAATCCAAACATGTTCTCCGTGGTATAGAGGTGTCAGTAACCAGCTTCGCACTACTAAAAGAGACCGCCGTAAAACAGAAAGGCTTTGGCTTTCATCCAGACTATCAATGCATAAGCAAACTATGATACTACTAAGAAGAACATCACAAACATATTGCATGTAGCTAAATCAGCCCAATACAGTACCAAGATCACGGAAAGTTCCAGCTGCAAAGAGCGCTTCAAAATTACTAACAAGTTAATGTCAAGGAACACTTAAAACTACTTTCTCTCCAGTCGACCTTCTGGACCTGTTTGCAAATGTCTTCCCTGGCAAAGTACAAACCATTAGATATGAGCTTGACAACACCATTTCGATTGACTCATCGTCACCATCCAGTTGCGATACAGAATGTCAGCGACAACCGCTAGCAGCATTTGAACATGTCTCTAGGGCTTTAATATGGACACTCGTGATCAAGAGTGTACCAAAGTCATGTGAACTTGTTCCAATTCGAACATCACTGCTGCTTGAGTGCTTAGATCTAATATTGCCTTCACTAACTGATGTTATGAATACCTCTCTCTCATCCTGGAAATTTCCATCATTCTTCAAAACTTCCATTGTACATCCGCTGCAGAAAGACCAACAATGAACCAAAACGATTTAAGGAACTACCGCCCAGTTTCTAATTTCCCATCCATATAAAAAAAAATCTTAGAAAACGTTGTTATAACCCAACTTGTATCTCATCTCAATTCAAATAGTCTTTCCTTTTAGCATGCAATAACTTTTCCAATTGATCTGGATAGAATAGATATTGCTATTTTTGAAATTTCGTTTTTATGTACTGGATTTATCTGGGCCAATTCTACTTGAAATACATCGGATTGTTGCAGCGGAGAAGCATGTTCATATCTACAAGTGTGTGTCTGTTCTGTCCTTGAATGTTTGATATCAAAATTTGGAGAAAACATGTAGTCTTTCAATTGCAATTATCAGAAAGATGCTACGGAATTTAATGTTTAATTCATTTTGTGTGCAGTAAAGAGAATATAACTTTTGAAATGTGTAATCAAGATTTAGAACCCATGACGTGGCTCATGCAATACGTATTTGCAGAACTAAGAAAGTACATTTTGAGAAAATTCAGGATGTAAAAATGTAAGTAGGTTAAGCCTTGTCATGTGCATGTTATTCGTAAGAACCCTGCCTGGCGTCTATAGCTAGCCTGAATCCGAAACATTGTATCAACAAAATTAATGTGGAATGTACCAAAGCAGCTGTATGTGGCAGTTCACGAAACAAACGTCTCGTTTAGCTGAATCAGAAACAAATTTCATCAACCAAAACTTAAAGCGTCTACTACGAGAGTGTATATGATTTGTTTACAAAGTAGTTCCTAATACACTATTGGGCACACGTGAGTTCAATATGTAATTGAGCGCGAGTGCAATATTGTAAAATACTGAACCATTCTGACAATGTGAATTAGCGGATAAAAAAATGACCGCGCGCGCGCGTGTGTGTCTATATATACATATGTGTGTGTGTGTGTGTGTGTGTGTGTGTGTGTGTGTGTGTGTGTGTGTGTGTGTGTGTGTGATTGAAGCAGCGTTAGAGGATGTTTCTTCTTTATTTTATTATTATGTACAAAATATATTCCTATAATCATCAAATAACTAAAACTTATTGTATGAAACTATTGGTATATCTCGACTGAGTTATATAATTGTAAGCAGAGGGAGAGAGAAAGCATTCGAATCATAGGGTCACTCAGTTACGCCAACTGTGATCAGTATGGAATATTTTTTTCATTGCTTTGTACATTGTGGTGATTATGGATTGTGTTTTCCTAGCTTTGTACATTGTGATAAGTATGGGTTTTCTTTTCCTAGCTTTGTACATTGTGATAATTATGGGTTGTCTTTTTTCTTCAATTTGTACTGTGACGATTATGGGTTGTCTTTTCTTCAATTTGTACTGTGATGATTATGGGTTGTCTTTTCCTCAATTTGTCGTGTGATAATTATGGGTTGTCTTTTCCTAGATTTGTAGTGTGATGATTATGGGTTGTCTTTTCCTAGATTTGTACTGTGATAATTATGGGTTGTCTTTTCCTAGATTTGTACTGTGAAAATTAAGGTTGTCTTTTCCTCAATTTGTAGTGTGATAATTATGGGTTGTCTTTTCCTAGATTTGTGCTGTGATAATTTATGGGTTGTCTTTTCCTAGATTTGTACTGTGATAATTATGGGTTGTCTTTTCCTCAATTTGTAGTGTGATAATTATGGGTTGTCTTTTCCTAGATTTGTACTGTGATAATTATGGGTTGTCTTTTCCTAGATTTGTACTGTGATAATTATGGGTTGTCTTTTCCTCAATTTGTAGTGTGATAATTATGGGTTGTCTTTTCATAGATTTGTACTGTGATAATTATGGGTTGTCTTTTCCTAGATTTGTACTGTGATGATTATGGGTTTGCTTTTCCTAGATTTGTAATGTGATGATTATGGGTTGTCTTTTCCTAGATTTGTACTGTGATAATTATGGTTGTCTTTTCCTCAATTTGTAGTGTGATAATTATGGGATGTCTTTTCCTAGATTTGTACTGTGATGATTATGGGTTGTCTTTTCCTAGATTTGTACTGTGATAATTATGGGTTGTCTTTTCCTCAATTTGTAGTGTGATGATTATGGGTTGTCTTTTCATAGATTTGTACTGTGATAATTATGGTTGTCTTTTCCTAGATTTGTAGTGTGATAATTATGGGTTGTCTTTTCCTAGATTTGTGCTGTGATGATTATGGGTTGTCTTTTCCTAGATTTGTACTGTGATAATTATGGGTTGTCTTTTAATCAATTTGTAGTGTGATAATTATGGGTTGTCTTTTCCTAGATTTGTACTGTGATAATTATGGGTTGTCTTTTTCTAGATTTGTACTGTGATGATTATGGGTTTGCTTTTCCTAGATTTGTACTGTGATGATTATGGGTTGTCTTTTCCTAGATTTGTACTGTGATGATCATGGGTTGTCTTTTCCTAGATTTGTACTGTGATGATTATGGGTTGTCATTCGCTAACTTTGTAATCAGATGTGATATCGTCGAATTTTAACAATCTTCTTAATCCTGTTTGGTCTACATACGAATACGACAACTATTGCTGCTGATAATACTACTAATACTACCCACTACTACTAGTACTACTATTAAAATTATATCACTACTAATAATAATACTTCTACTACCACTACTACTTTTACTTTAACTATAGTATATTACTAGTACTAGTGGTTCTACTATTTCTACTAATACTACCCCTACTACTACGACAACGACGACTACTACTACTATTAATAATACTATTACTACTTCAACTACTACTACTAATTCTGATACTTCTACTACTATTACTACTACAACTAGTACTACTACTATTAATAATACTATTACTGCTTCCCCTACTACTACTACTACTACTACTACTATTAATTCTGCTACTTCTACTACGACTACTACTATTACTACTACAACTAGTACTACTACTATTCATAATACTATTACTGCTGCTGCTACTACTACTAATTCTGCTACTTCTACTACGACTACTACTATTACTACTACAACTAGTACTACTACTACCCTTACTATTACGACTACTACTACTACTACTAATTCTGATACTTCTACTACGACTAATACTATTACTACTACAACTAGTACTACTACTATTAATAATACTATTACTGCTGCTGCTACTACTACTACTGCTAATTCTGCTACTTCTACTACGACTACTACTATTATTACTACAACTAGTACTACTACTACCCTTACTATTATGACTACTACTACAACTACTACAGGTTAAAACCGATATTAATAGATGATTGGGGTTTCCTAAATAACATCGTGAAATAAGTGGGATCGCGTTAACAAATTATTTGAAAAACTGCCCTATAGAAAATGTATTAAGTCTGTCAAAAATTCTAGAGTCTTACAACCTGAATTTGACGAGATAGGTCAGTGTCTGGTTTACATGTTATATTAGGTCATGAAAATTTGTCAGCTTTATAGCCAGTCATGTTCTAGAGAATGTAATATTATGGATTTTAATTATTTGTCTTTTAGTCCGTGATTGTCCTAAAGTCTTTAACATGTTGGTCACGCATATTCAGGGTTTTTTTTTTGTTTACTGTTCTACAGAATTTAATATTAGGACCTTGAATTATTTAACTTTTCGCCATCAAATATCTAGAGAATATAATAGAGTTGTAATGCATATTTAGCTTTTAGTCAGTAATTGTGCTGGAAAATGTGTTACCTTATAATGGTTTTCTGTCAAGATTTTGCAGTCTGTGTTAATAGTTGTGTTTTGTGTGCTGATTAACTTTGACGTAAGAACGTATAAGTTTTGAAACCAGTAAAGATATTTTACAAAATAATTCTCTGCTTCACAGCTTAAGCCATCAGGTGTCATAAAATTGAACATATAATTTATTTCCATAAAATAGAAAGTGTAAAAATGAATATAATTTACAGTATGGGGAATAAAATCCAAACTATAATGTTTTATCAAGTCCAACAAAATCGAGTAAGTCCAAATGAGATTCAGGGGTATTCCGAATGATGTTAACTAATGTATTGGTGTACCAATAATAGTTAATGTATACCCTGAATAAATAGTACATCTTATAACTGGAACTTTATGAACGAATTTACGCACTATACAAGAATAACTCATCTTTAAAGTGTTAACTGACGTTCAATGATAAAATAAGTATTTAAAATATTATTAATTATATGATCCTTACAAATTATGATCACAAAATACACACACACACACACACACACACATATATAATATATATATATATATATATATATATATATATATATATATATATATATATATATATATATATATATATATATATATATATATATAAAATACATAAAAAGTAACGTGTCTTTTAAAATGATGTGTAAAGGAATTTGACATATCGATATTAATATTTGTATATCAAATTTAGATCCACGTATGGCGCACTCATACACATACAAACATTCATGCAACATGTTGCTGTTGATTTCAGATCAATAATGACTTTTCACTCTTTAACCATTAGTGACATATGGACATAACGCATACATGTATTAATAATCCCCGTTTTCAATGAATTGCATCGCTATCCTTGATTTCCGTTCATCCGCTCCTCTCATGCATAAGGACAAAACACGAAGAAATCTGGGGTGTGCGAGAAAACTAATTTGGGATTAAGACCTTGAAACGGAACTTACACCATGTAGCCTAAAACTATATGGTTCGTCAAGACATCCACAGTCCTATATATTTATAGAGACTCAAATTCATCTAGGAGAAACGGTCAGTCAAAACACATATAAAGACTCCAATCCACTACGGAATTACTGTAAGTCAAGACATCTATCGAGACTCCAATCCACTAAGGAATTATTGTCAGTCCCGACATCTATAGAGACTCATATCCATCTATGTGTTACTGCCAGTCAAGACACATATTGAGACTCCAATCCACTATGGAATTACTGTTAGTCAAGAGATCCACAGTACAGACATCTATAGAGACTCCAATCCACTACGGCATTACTGTCAGTCAAGACATATATAGGGACTCCAATCCACTAAGGCAGGGGTGTCCAAAGTCCGGCCCGCGAGCCAATCACGGCCCGCGGTAAGATTTCATACTGCCCACAGCTTCGGTCATAGCATGTATTATTTATGGCCCGCAAGGACGCGAACCCTTCTCCGCTCATTTCTGGCATGGCAACTGAAAAGAAAATAGTTCACAGCGTGGGCCGCCGCTTTTAGGAGTGATGGGAATTACAGTACTTGTTGACTGAAAATCGAGACAATTGTGTTTGTTTCATTTGTAACGAGATGGTTGCCTTGTTTAAGGATTTCAACGTAAAGAGACATTACCAGACTAAACATGCTAACACATACGACAAGCTAACAGGAGTGACCGCGCTGAAAAGGTGAAGCAGCTCCAAGCTAATCTGGCATCACAACAGCGATTCTTCACGCGAGTCCGCGAGTCAAAGGAAAATATCACCAAAACAAGCTACGAAGTGGCCATGTTAATAGCTAAACATGGCAACTCTTTTACTGAAGGTACATTCATCAAAGACTGTGTCATGAAAATGGTGGAGAACATTTGCCTCGAGAAGAAACAATCATTATGAATGTTTGCCAGGCACGTAACACCGTATCACGGAGAGTTGAGGACATATCGTCAGATATTCAGATACAAATGAGGAACAGGGGAGTGACTTTTGATTATTTCTCATTACCCTGCGATGAAAGCACCGACGCTTCTGACACTGCAAAGCTCTTGATTTTTTTTAAGATGAATTGACGACAACATGAACATAATAAAGGAGCTGCTTGACTTCCAAAGCCTTAAAGACCAAACCGTAGGAACAAATGTATTAGTTTCTGTTTGTGATGCTGTTGATGATATGAAACTGTCGTGGAGTAAATTTCTGGGATAATTACCGATGGTGCGCCTGCCATGGCTGGTGAGCGAAGTGGATTGTCCACACTGATCTGCAATAAAGTCCGCGAAGAAGGAGGTACCACTATTAAACTACAAAGTATAGTTCATCAGCAGGCCCTCTGCGCCAAACATCTTAAATTTGATCATGTTATGACATCAGTGGTAAAGGCAATATATTATATTTGCTCTAAAGCTCTACACCACAGACAGTTTCAGCCGTTCCTGCTTGACATTAAAGCTGAATGCGGAGACGTAATATATCACAACGATGTGAGGTGGCTAAGTCCGGGTCCACATTGCAGCGATTTTTCTCTCTCATAGAAAAAATAAGAATTTTTTTTGTGTGAAAAGGGGCAACAGATGGAAGAATTGTCTTACCTGTATGGCTAGCAGATTTGTATTTTTTGGTTGACATAACTATGCATCTAAATGAGCTGAATGATACTCTTCAAGGACGAGATGCAGTTTGTGAGCCAGCAATACACTCACGTGAAGGCCGTTGGAACGAAGCTGTGACTTTTCCAATGACACTTGTCCCAAACAGAGCCCTGCACCGCGCACAACCCAGCTTTGAAGAGCTAATTGACAGTTTCTCACAGAACAACATCGGTCTGCAAATGAAGAGTGATGCAGCAGCTATCGCATCTCTTTCTGTGGAATTCAGCAAACGTTTTCAGGTGTTTGCAGTTATTGAAAAGGACATGTTGCTTTTCTCTTCTCCCTTCTCCGTGGACCCTGATGATGCTCCTTCACAGCTGCATCGAGAAAGTAAGAATTGTGTTTTTACAGTTGTTCATGTCTGCCTGAGTGCTTCTGTTTATTTACATCGTCATTTGAAAAAATAAAGATTATTGTGACAACGAAAATTGTTTTATTTATTTACTGTTTATTTGTTTTTTTAATTTATTTATTTCTATAACAGTGTATATTTGCAATTAACTTTTGTTGTTAAAAAAACATCAGAAGGAACTACTTGCCTCCGGGCATCTTCACTTTATCAAATCAGGCCCTCATTGAAAAAAGTTAGGACACCTCTGCACTAAGGCATTACTGTTAGTCAAGACATCTATTGAGACTCTAATCCTAAAAAGCATAACTGTCAGACAAGACATCTATAGGGACTCCAATCCACTAAGGCATTACTGTTAGTCAAGACATATATAGGGACTCCAATTCACTAAGGCATTACTGTCAGTCAAGGCATCTATTGAGACTCTAATCCAAAAAAGCATAACTGTCAGTCAAGACATCTATAGGGACTCCAATCCACTAAGGCATTACTGTCAGTCAAGACATCTATTGAGACTCTAATCCAAAAAAGCATAACTGTCAGTCAAGACATCTATAGGGACTCCAATCCACCAAGAAATTACTGTCAGTCAAGACATCTATAGGGACTCCAATCCACCAAGAAATTACTGTCAGTCAAGACATCTATCGAGACTCCAATCCACCAGGAAATTACTGTCAGTCAAGACATCTATAGGGACCTCAATCCACGAAGGCAATACTGTCAGTCAAGACATCTATTGAGACTATAATCCCAAAAAGCATAACTGTCAGTCAAGACATCTATAGGGACTCCAATCCACTAAGGAATTACTGTCAGTCCAGACATATATAGGAACTCCAATCCACTAAGACATTACTGTCAGTTCCGAGATCTATATAGACTTCAATTCACTATGGAATTACTGTCAGTCAAGACATACACAAAGACTTCAATTCATACTAATGAATTATGTCAGTCAAGACATCTATAGGGACTCCAATTCACTAAGGCATTACTGTCAGTCAAGACATCTATAGGGACTCCAATCCACTAAGACATTACTGTCAGTCAAGACATTTATAGGGACTCCAATCAAATAAAGCATTACTGTCAGCCAAGACATTTATAGGAACTCCAATCCACTAAGACATTACCATCAGTCAAGACGTCCACAAAGACTTCAATTCACTTATGAATTATGTCAGTCAAGATATCAAGTGAGACTCACAAACACTGAGGAGACATACATGAATGTATCTGCAATGTATGTCATGATTAATGGTACTGTACACCGTAACGACAAAGAAAAGTAAACACTGGTCAAGAACCATGATAAACAGGAAGGATGAATGTTGAGTGTGTCACATACAAGGACATTGATTTCAAACTGTTCGCAATGCATAAATAAGTTTCTGATATCTTTTGTGTGTGTGTGTGTGTGTGTGTGTGTCTGTGTGTGTGTGTGTGTGTGTGTGTGTGTGTGTGTGTGTGTGTGTGTTTAATTTTTTAACGTAGCGTTATCAACTTTAGTCATATCGCAACCATATCTGATGTGTGGCAGTTTATAGTGATGTCAAGCCCTGGGACATCAATCGGCATACATTATCATAATGTCCCACCCAGTCACATTATCCTGATATCAGGTCGACCAGTCCTAATCATAATCTGTTGATATTGAGCGCAAAGCGAGGCAGCTGGTAGTACAAATTTTATAAGTCTTCGTTCTGACTCGTCGGGGGATCGAACTCGTGACCTCCTCTATATATCTGAGGCGGACGCTCTAACCATTTAGGTCATCGGAGAGGTAAAAAGTAAGCAGTGGAAAATAAAAGTGGTTGCGATCAAGTCGAAATGCCAGGAGTAGATGGCAGAGAACGAAGATGACGATCTCGAAGAAATACAAATATAGGTTTAAAGAAGACATCGTTGGGTCAGAAAAGTTGACCTTTGTGAAATAACGCGTTCAGATTCGTCGTAATGTCTTTTCCTGATGATGATCAAACATAAATCGGAATAGGCGGTGGTAAGTGAAATATGACCTGGTCAGCCACTATATGTGTATGGCCGATAGGTAATGCTCAAAGAGGATATAACCTTCTCTATTATTAGTTTCTCTCTCTCTCTCTCTCTCTCTCTCTCTCTCTCTCTCTCTCTCTCTCTCTCTCTCTCTCTCTCTCTCTCACACACACACACACACACACACACACACACACACACACAATTGCAGATTAGTTCTTCTCTGAGATGCATTTTTGTTTCTTTATCTTGTGTCTAATTGTCAAGGAGTGTTAATAATGTGAAATTACCATGGGACCCATCTATCCATCCTGTCGAATTGTCAAGGGGTGTTAAAGTGATATCAGTAATTTTAAATTACCATAGGGCCCATCTATCCTTCCTGTCGAATTGTCAAGGGGTGTTAAAGTGATATCAGTAATGTTAAATTACCATAGGGCCTATTATATCCATCCTGTCGAATTGTCAAGGGGTGTTAAAGTGATATCAGTAATGTAAATTACCATAGGGCCTATTATATACATCCTGTCGAATTGTCAAGGGATGTTAAAGTGATATCGATAATGTTAATTGCCATAGGGCCTATTATACCCATCCTGTCGAATTGTCAAGGGATATTAAAGTGATATCAATAATGTTAAATTACCATAGGGCCTATTATATCCATCCTGTCAAACATCTCTAGAAGTGTCAAAGTGATATAGTAATGTTAAATTCCCATTGGCTACCGATTAAAACACTCAAGGGGTGTTAAAGCCATTTCAGTAATATTAAAATACCATTGGGGGGCCCATGTGTCCATCCTGTCCAAATTTCAAAGAGTATGTAAGGGATATTAGTAATTTTAAATGACTATTAGATTTGTATCTATCAAATCAAGCATCTCAGGGGTGTTAACGTGATGTCAGTAATGTTAAATTACCATATGGCCTATTATATCCATCCTGTCGCTTTGTCAAGGGGTGTTAACGTGATGTCAGTAATGTTAAATTACCATATGGCCTATTATATCCATCCTGTCGCTTTGTCAAGGGGTGTTAACGTGATGTCAGTAATGTTAAATTACCATATGGCCTATTATATCCATCCTGTCGCTTTGTCAAGGGGTGTTAACGTGATGTCAGTAATGTTAAACTACCATATGGCCTATTATATCCATCCTGTCGCTTTGTCAAGGGGTGTTAACGTGATGTCAGTAATGTTAAACTACCATATGGCCTATTATATCCATCCTGTCGCTTTGTCAAGGGGTGTTAACGTGATGTCAGTAATGTTAAACTACCATATGGCCTATTATATCCATCCTGTCGCTTTGTCAAGGGGTGTTAACGTGATGTCAGTAATGTTAAACTACCATATGGCCTATTATATCCATCCTGTCGCTTTGTCAAGGGGTGTTAACGTGATGTCAGTAATGTTAAATTACCATATGGCCTATTATATCCATCCTGTCGCTTTGTCAAGGGGTGTTAACGTGATGTCAGTAATGTTAAATTACCATATGGCCTATTATATCCATCCTGTCGCTTTGTCAAGGGGTGTTAACGTGATGTCAGTAATGTTAAATTACCATATGGCCTATTATATCCATCCTGTCGCTTTGTCAAGGGGTGTTAACGTGATGTCAGTAATGTTAAACTACCATATGGCCTATTATATCCATCCTGTCGCTTTGTCAAGGGGTGTTAACGTGATGTCAGTAATGTTAAACTACCATATGGCCTATTATATCCATCCTGTCGCTTTGTCAAGGGGTGTTAACGTGATGTCAGTAATGTTAAACTACCATATGGCCTATTATATCCATCCTGTCGCTTTGTCAAGGGGTGTTAACGTGATGTCAGTAATGTTAAACTACCATATGGCCTATTATATCCATCCTGTCGAATTGTCAAGGGGTGTTAACGTGATGTCAGTAATGTTAAATTACCATATGGCCTATTATATCCATCCTGTCGCTTTGTCAAGGGGTGTTAACGTGATGTCAGTAATGTTAAACTACCATATGGCCTATTATATCCATCCTGTCGCTTTGTCAAGGGGTGTTAACGTGATGTCAGTAATGTTAAACTACCATATGGCCTATTATATCCATCCTGTCGCTTTGTCAAGGGGTGTTAACGTGATGTCAGTAATGTTAAATTACCATATGGCCTATTATATCCATCCTGTCGCTTTGTCAAGGGGTGTTAACGTGATGTCAGTAATGTTAAATTACCATATGGCCTATTATATCCATCCTGTCGCTTTGTCAAGGGGTGTTAACGTGATGTCAGTAATGTTAAATTACCATATGGCCTATTATATCCATCCTGTCGCTTTGTCAAGGGGTGTTAACGTGATGTCAGTAATGTTAAACTACCATATGGCCTATTATATCCATCCTGTCGCTTTGTCAAGGGGTGTTAACGTGATGTCAGTAATGTTAAACTACCATATGGCCTATTATATCCATCCTGTCGCTTTGTCAAGGGGTGTTAACGTGATGTCAGTAATGTTAAACTACCATATGGCCTATTATATCCATCCTGTCGCTTTGTCAAGGGGTGTTAACGTGATGTCAGTAATGTTAAACTACCATATGGCCTATTATATCCATCCTGTCGAATTGTCAAGGGGTGTTAACGTGATGTCAGTAATGTTAAATTACCATATGGCCTATTATATCCATCCTGTCGCTTTGTCAAGGGGTGTTAACGTGATGTCAGTAATGTTAAATTACCATATGGCCTATTATATCCATCCTGTCGCTTTGTCAAGGGGTGTTAACGTGATGTCAGTAATGTTAAATTACCATATGGCCTATTATATCCATCCTGTCGCTTTGTCAAGGGGTGTTAACGTGATGTCAGTAATGTTAAATTACCATATGGCCTATTATATCCATCCTGTCGCTTTGTCAAGGGGTGTTAACGTGATGTCAGTAATGTTAAATTACCATATGGCCTATTATATCCATCCTGTCGAATTGTCAAGGGGTGTTAACGTGATGTCAGTAATGTTAAATTACTATCGGACCCTTTCTATCCATCCTATAAAAATGCTTGACGAATGTTAACTTGATATCAGTTGTGTTAGATTACCATTTTGCCCCTTGAATCCATTGTTCTATGTTTCAAGGGTGTTAAAGACATATTGGTAATGATACATTACCAATGGGCCCCGTATCCATACTTGCAGAATCTCAAGGAGTGTTAAATTGATATCAGTAATGTTATATTACCATTAGGTAAAATGTATCCATTCTTTAAAAGAAAATATATCAAGGAGTGTTAAAGTGATATCAGAAATGTTATATTACCGTTGGACCCTTTGTATCCATCCTGTCAAATTTGTTAGGAATATTAACGTGATAACAGCAGTGCTAGATTAGCATTAGGCCCCAAGAAACAGCTTTGTTAAAATTCTCAGCTAGTGATAAAGTGATATCAGTAAAGTTAAAGTGATATCAGTAAAGTTGAAGTGATATCAGTAAAGTTAAATTAAGATTGGGTCCCTTGTATTCATTTTTGTTAATAGTTAATGTTGCATTTCCTGTGGGCCTTGTGTATCCGAAAGTTTATGTCAAATTTCCACTGAGCCCTTGTATCCCAAAGTTTATGTTAAATTACGATCCCCTTCCCCGTATCCTAAAGTTAATGTTATATTTTACCTTTGGACCTCTTGTATCCCAAAGTAAATGTTCAATTACGATTTCCACCATATCCGACAGTATCCATGGCTATCCTAAAGTTAGCATTAAATTCCTATTGGACTCTGTATCCCAAACATTAATATTAGATTACCACACGGGGTCATAAACTTCTGCTGCTATTATATATCACTACTAAAATCACTACTACAACTACGACTACAACTACTATGCCAATTTGTATTACAAATACAGCTGGTTTTAAACCGGTTAATATTGCTGCCACTACTAATACAAATAATACTATTAATAATACAAATCAGTTTCAACTGCTATTAGATTGTACATTTTTAAATATTGTATTGATATTTATTTTCATTGAACAGCAAATCAGTCATATATCCAAGTTTTCATCCTCTATTCTATGCTCATTCGTATCGTATTCATGGTTGCCGCCTAAGTACGCTTTGTAGGCAACAAACTCGGCATTAAGAGGGAGAGAGAGAGAGAGAGAGAGAGAGAGAGAGAGAGAGAGAGAGAGAGAGAGAGAGAGAGAGAGAGAGAGAGAGAGAGAGAGAGAGAGAGAGAGAAAGAGAAATAAAAAATGGAGTTGGGATGTGTTGATGGAATGTAACATTGCACAGATATACGAGAAAACTGAGTTTTCAGGTCGAGATATGAATGGTGTTTTAAGTTGAAATAAAAAAATATTATCACAATTCAGAATTTTCACACCTACAGAAGGTGAAAGATAAAATCAATTACATCGAAATATGTAATTACTCTCTCTCTCTCTCTCTCTCTCTCTACACACACACACACACACACACATATATATATATATATATATATATATATATATATATATATATATATATATATATATATATATATATATATATATATATATATATATATATATATATATATATGAGAGATGAACAAATATTACTATTAATTAATGGCTTATGAATGTGTCCGATTTGCTATTTATATATTTATTTATTTCTGGCAACAAATATTCTTAAACTAAGTACATCTAGGTACAGGATAATATAGTGTTAAAATAAACACATTTTTTTCATAATGGTCCTGTCTATCCGGAAGCACCTTTAAACACCATCCCTATCTGTAGAAAGATTAAAACAGAAAGAGGTCGAAGGTCAATTGCTGACATGAGGGTGAAAGGTTATTTGGAGTGCCAGGATACTCCCTAGATAAAACTTATGAAGATATACTGCCATCACTAATTTTAATCTAATTTGCTGTGAAACAAGCTCTGTTAATGTTCTCGCCCCATCTTCCCGTAGCACGTTAGTACAGATCAACTCACGAATCTAGATTACGAAAGACCTTTGGGCGGGAAATGCCATTATTGATACCTTTAAGTAGCACGAAATCATCGTGACAAAATGTATTGGTCAAAAACCAGTGATAAAGTTAAAGGTAGTGGCAATGTGATTTGTAGTTTGATATCATTTAATCGAAAACTTAAAGGAGCGTTTTTGACATGTGATTCTAACATCAAGGGTATTATTGTTATAGAAACGAAAAATTTATTTAAAAAATAATTCAAGAAACGAAGAACGTAAGTCTGTACAAAATACACAATTTTAAGGCTAAGCTTATTTTACAAATGAAGAGAAGTTACAAATGTATGTATATGCCATGGTTTACGAGACTTTACGGAAGAAATAAAATACAAAAAAAACAACAAAATATGGTGCTAGTATGCATTTAAAATAGATTCTTAAAATTTAAAAAAGATTTTTTTAAAACTAACAAAACGCCTTATACCAGATTTTAAGTGTTTCTGATATTAATTAATCTGTTGATTTTGCTAATGACAGGATAAGGAGCAGTCTAGTTATGTCCGAACTAGCCCAGCCATTCCTGTTGATCCGTTTCAAATTTGCCCATATAAAGTCCAGAATTTCGATTAGAAAACTCCTATAGCGGAAATAAACCGATTTTGGTACTTGGTGTAGACATTATCATCATCTTGACCTAGTGTGGTCGTTGAGGCACTGCACTGCTAAATATCTGACCAATTATCTCTACTTGTCTTGATCGTGTGCCAATGCCCGTGTCTCCGCAAAACTTTTCCTGGTCCATTTTGTGATGTCAGTCCACTCTTTTCTCTGTCTGCCTCTCATTCTGCCATCTTGGACACTGCCCTGGTATAGACAAGTTTTACCAAAACATTGACAGGAAATGTACTAGCCAGAAATTACTGATAAACATTTACTCAACAGTAGTTTAATTTTAACTACACTACTGCTAATATTACTACTACTACTACTATGTAGCGTGAAGGGGTATGTTTTGCCGCCATTAATGTAGGTGTATTATGGTTGGGGTGGGGTGGGATGCTCCCAATATTTTATTTAAATTATTATGGAGTTCCACCCAGGTTGAATTTTGGCTGGAAATTAATTAGTGAAAGTTAGAAGTAAAGCTCCGAGCCCCTAGTCCGCTATGTCTACAGTGAAATGACTGAAGATACAAGAAAGGTGAAATTCAATGAATAACAATTTAATGCAATTTAATAGTGAAGTGATTAAAATTTACCAAGCACTCTCCTCCACTCAACCCTGCGATAGCCTATTGCATCAGTTTGATATGTAGTGTGAAATAGCTTTCCAGCTGTCGTTGTATTCTACTCATCCTCGTATTCTCTCCTATTCCTACACTATCTTCTCCTCTTTCGCTCGCCTTGCTCCAAATTCTTTTTCCTCTAGACTTCTGTATACCCCTCCTCCTTCTCCGCTGTCTCCTCAACTCCTTTTCCACCTCCTCTTCGACTCCCTCTTGACAACTTTGTCCACTCCGATTGTTCTACAAGTCTCACTTCTTAGAGACTCGGGACTAAATTGAACCGGAAGTTCTGTCTAACGAAAACGCTTCCTGTGAAAACATAAATAAGGTACAGTATTTTCACTAGCCCTCTCATCTCACATAACACCCAGTCTATCATCAGATAACGGCTATTACATATCTTCGGCCACGCATTCATTCGCACCGAAATATCCATCCGTTCTTGTAATGATAAAACACCGCCGGAATAAAAGCAAGGCATCGATTACTTCTCCTACATACATCAATAAATTGCGTCACATTAGTAAATATCCCCAATCCCATTATATTAAAAATATTGCTATGCCAGTCTCACAATTTTATCTATTCTATATGTTTAAAACGATTAATTAAAAATATTGCGTACATATACCTTGTTTCCAATGATTATATTGTCTTGAGACGTCCCTCGTCGGACGCACATGTCGGCTTTGAAGCGATCGACGATACTCATTTAATTCATTATGATGATTATTTCAACTGGTCACTATGTTTCGAGTAACTGTTAGAAACGTATGTATTATTAGATGACGAGAGAGTATGTTGTCTTATTTGTTTACAGTGTATTTTAATATTATAGTGCTCCGGGATCGTGCTCCAATTGTTCGTATTGGCGCCATTATTCCCAGCCTACTATGTTGCTGAGCACGAGGTGGTAGCATTCCCGTTATTAACCCGAATCTTAGAACCTCGAATGTCTCCGTTGTTCATGTTTGTGTAAACATTAGACGTTATCCAAAGGTACAGATATTATAAATAAGTCTCCCCGTCGTTGCAGACGGGAGACTGACACCGTAGAAGTCAGAACCATCTATCTACTTTCGGACCATAATTTCAGAATTTTAAATCGAAAGTTTTACCAGTCATCACTAATTGTATTCAGGTAAAATCCATCTTTGAAAGTGTTATGTTATTACAAGACCAAAATCCGGATTTACCCAGATTTATATATATATATATATATATATATATATATATATATATATATATATATATATATATATATATATATATATATATATATATATATATATATATATATGTATAGTATGTACGCTGTATCAATGATATACCACGAGATGTATAAATTTTTCATTAAAAGGAAACGAGGCTTGTCCGAGTTTCCTTTTAATGAAAAATTTATACAACGAGTGGTATATCAATGATACAGCGTACATACTATACATATATTTTATTTATATCACATACAAATACAAATATTTGCAAGTTGTTGTTACGATGTGCTCCTGATATATTGCCCGAGTAAATGACCTCCTCACAACCAAGTGGTTGTCTGCTACAAAATCTAGTTCTACGATTTTTCTAGTTATTCACAATCACATATTCAAATTGATAAGTTGATTGTTTTCTTTTTCATTTTCCTTTTTTATTCACATTTATTAAATCATTATAAGACACACGCATTATTTAAACATAAAATATGTTGTTGTGTTGTTTTTTTTAAATGAAGAAAGTAGTGCACTGCAAACACGGTGATCTTATTATAGACTATGCATGTACTCATTGACCTACTGTCGTATGGAAATTCGTGTGGAATATAAACGAATTGGAATCACGAATAAACAAGAGGTAATTAAAATATTTTAATATATTGACAGTTCAACTAAGTCATCATTTTGATTTAATTAGCGATTCTACAGAATAAACATCTCTCTCTCTCTCTCTCTCTCTCTCTCTCTCTCTCTCTCTCTCTCTCTCTCTCTCTCTCTCTCTCTCTCTCTCTCTCTCTCTCTCTCTCTCTCTACGTCTTGACTAACATTGTCATCATTCATAGGTCCAGAGACATCGTCGTATGACACAAGCAAAAATCCACAACGCTTGTATTTTCGTGTATTTTTGCTCCAGAGAGGGGAGGGGGGGGGGGGGGGCTGGCGACCATTTGGACAGTTTTATATTTAATTATTAATACTCGATTAAAACGGGTTTCAGAAACACCAAAGGCTTAAAACACAATACAGTATGTGCGCATCGTAACCGACAAATTTAACATGTAGGCCTTGTGTGTCGTCTGACGATTGCAACTATGTATCATTGATATTATGAATACTATAAATAAATTCCAAGGAAAGCGTAAGCATAGGTTTACGAGGAAACAGAGTACTGTGGGTTACTTGGTACAAGTTCAGCTTTAATGTTTTCGTCCAGCGCAATATATTTCTCTCTCACTCCAGATTTGTGCTTATTTTGCATGAGAGGGGGAGAGGAAAAAGACAGGATTCCGATGAAATTGTGTACCATTTTAATATTTAGAAAACAGGGACTATTAATATTTGTGTCGTTAATTTCATGTCATTTATGATTAACGAATGAGTAGAAATTCTTCATAGAGCTATAGGCCTACGGTAGAAAGAATGTTTATATATTCGTATTATTGCGCTATGGGCGGATCACTATTTGATATACCAATAGTATTGGTATATAGATTTGCTTTATACCAACACTTTAAATGCCATGTTATTTTTAATGTATGTGGTATAAATATATATATATATATATATATATATATATATATATATATATATATATATATATATATATATATATATATATATATATATATATATATATATATATATTTCTGACTTGTCCATAGTTTAAGTTATCCGAATTTTGTCCAAATTTCGGATTTTGGGTTTGTCTAACTTTCGGAACTACCCAGACTTACGTTTTAAGGTTATGTTTCATATAGTTTCTATAAACAGGGTTAGTACAAGTCTCCGCTAATAGAATTAGACTTTGATGTTATTATAGGATTAAATGATCATGGTTGGGTATTTATTGATGTGTAAATTTTACCTAATCACTCACAAAGTTAACATAAAGTCCTTCGGACTTTATTTACTTTGTGAGTGATTAGGTAAAATTTACACATCAATAAATACCCAACCATGATCATTTAATCCTTATAATTCCAATTTTATCATTTCTATCGTCAAATTAACTTATTCCATCAATAATGCATTCGAATTTACGTAGCGCGTAGTTACCTTTCATTCGGCGTTTCACACCGCCCCGTAATGCATAACCTGTACAGAATCACACGAAGAAATTGACTACAGCCACAGTTACGTTTATTCATAAACTTCATGTTTTACATCATAGGCAATGGCTACCGTGGTTTTTAACACATTTTGTTTACTGACAACATTCTTGTTCAATTTTAGTCAGTCCCATCTGTTACGTCAGATGACCATGACCTTACATAATAACTGATAACGACTAAACAAGTGTGCTAAATTAAATTTCAATCAAACCTGAAATCATTATGGATTTTTTCAGTGAATACTTCCAATTTTTATGGAAATATGAACAAGATGATGCTATCCCTTACTATATAAAGGTAACAATGAAATAAATTCTATACAAGAGTAACATTTTATGTCATTCTCAGCAGCGTTAATACTTAACAAGACCCACTCGGTGATCTAGTGAGAAATGAAATGTGACTACTGTCACAGTTACGTTGTAGCAGACGAATGCTAAATTGCATAGTAAACTATGCATTTGAATCAAAGAATATTGGAAAAAGTATAAAAAGTGTAAAAGTTATATTTATTTGCAGAATTATATATTTTACAGATGACAAAATCGTTTCACAATAACGTGTCTGCAATGTTTATTTATATTTCAAAAACCGAAAGTAGTCCCAGAATTTATCGAAGTGTAAACAATTCCTGATCAACATCACGTGACCGTTTACATCCAATCATATTACAGGAAATTCGTTTAATTCATAAAAATTGGAATTATAAAAACATAATCTTCATTTTAAAAAAATTAGTTTATTAAACAGTTATGCTAAAATTGTTGTTTCTTTAAGTATACATGACAAATTGTATATTAAGCTAAACAATCCTGTTTGCTTGTGTTGTATATTAAATTTTATTGTCACGAAGTAAAATTAATATTATGTATGTCAATGGAATTGTGATCATGTGAGTATTAGAAAAAGGAAATAAGAGAATACAAACAATTAAAACATAAAATATTCTGTATTTATTTAGATAATAAATAGCACACATTCCATCGAGCTTCTCTATAATCTACTCTGTCGTTCTAGACTTTTTTAAAATACAGAAATATCAAAACAAACACCACAATAAAAATGCTACATTCATTTCTTCTCAAGCAATTACCAGGCGAACCCAGAATAGGTTATGACTGAAAGAACCCTAGCAGATAGTCGTAACAATATCGCAACATTCAGACACATTTATTTACATTACAAGAAATACGAAATACACAACTGTTTAAATATCCATGCACTGATATATCCATTTATTAATATTAACTAATCTTACACACTTCAACCATTTTCCAAATTCACAATTCAAGCAACTGTAAGTTCTAACATTACATTCTTATAAATATACTAGTTTACTACGAAGTAACCTATTAGCAAATAATAAAATTAATTCTGACCACAAGCTAACAATCTACATTATTCTCAGCATAATACTCAGCTCATTTCTCAACTACACATGCAAGTTAAACGTCAAAAAAGTAATTATATATACTAAAAGATCCTAGCAATTAAGTCTGCATGCTACACATAATTACTATTACAATGCCGTAATATTCAGCAACAATCGAGTAAATAGTTTCATGACTTTCACAAGGCTTTTTATTTCCTTTGAATCTCCTTTGTATGTTTTACCGCCAATTTACGAGTGACTTTCGAGCAGTAACCTGATGTTGCTTCCTAGGCGAGACTAAATTTTTTGCTTACTAGTTAGAAATTTTAATTCGGATCTAAATTGTTACCACACCCTGTCTCTCAATTCCGACTGGTTGTGGCTGTGACCCGATCCAATCAAACTAGCTGGCGATGTCCTTCTCGCTGTCTATCCACGGGGTGACCAAATTTAGAACACGTCATGTTCTCCCACGTGAGTTCCCACTGATTTTAGACTAATTATTAACACCCAGGTCTAATGACTACAAACATATTTCAAATGACGCTAGCTGTCGTCTACAAAAACTTCATTTTCCGGTCATTCTGCTGTTCACGGTCACCTTGTGTAAGAGATTATCCCTAGCCTGCGGAAATGTTTTAGACATCAATACCTTAATTTATACACGACTTACTAACTGGGGAGGAACGAACGTAACATACTACTACTACTTCTACTATTACTATTACTACTAATAAATAAAATAAATAAATAAATAAATAAATAAATAAATAAATAAATAAATAAATAAATACAAACGATCCTTAAAAGTTAGGAATAACACATGTAGCCATGAGAAGATCGTCCATTAATCATTCATACAATGAAATGAACATAATGTTTTGATCTCTAGTCCGAATTCACAACAAAAACAAAACCAATTATACAATTTAATTCCATATAGATAGATTTAAATTCAAAAGGAATTGTATTCTACCCGCATACAACTCATACAAAACTACAAACGATAGGTATCTGAAAGACAAAGCAAAACAAAATAAAATAAAATTAACAATTAACTTCCTTCCAAACATGTTCTACTCCATAAAGCATGACTAATGAATGCATCGAAACATTTTATGCTCCAGAAGGTCTGGATAATGGATTCTAGTTTTCATTTGCAAGATCACACGCTTTCAGGATACCGACAGTCGTTCCTGCACTCTAAACCATTAAGATACCGACAGTCGTTCCTGCACTCTAAGCCTTTAGGATACCGAAAGTCGTTCCTGCACTCTAAGCCTTTAGGATACCGACAATCGTTCCTGCACTCTAAACCTTTAGAATACCGACAGTCATCACTGCACTCCAAGCCTTTAGTATACCGACAGTCGTCCCTGCAAAATAGACCTTCAGGATATATATTTCGTTCAATCACGCTAAACCTTCAGGATACCGACAATGGTTATTGCACTCTAAACCTTCAAAATTGGATATGGAGGTTTTTTTTTTTTTTTAAAGCTGTATATAGCTCTCTCAAATTTTGACCAAACATGACCATGGACTCCACTTTCCATGATCCCAACTAAACCGCAATAATTTTGAAATCGAAAACCCCGATACACCTCAGACTGTTGCTTATACTAGGGTCCATTTGGGTGAATATGCATAGGGACGTATATATTTTGTCACTGTAGGGTCGTTGTCTACCATTGGTTATGCTAGAAATATGTAACCGTCCCGACATAAGATCGTGGCAAGGTGGCGAGCAGCAAACGACAATATGATTAATAACGTAGTTTAAAAAAGGTGTGAATAGGACATTAACAATAATTTAATTTGACGGTTATGCATGCAATGTATCATTCTCTTGCTGTGTTTTTGTCAAAGACATTCCATTTACCTTATCTACAATAATCATTAAGCAACACCTTCAAAATCTTACCCCATAAATTACTTAATGTAAACTGCTTTTTTTTGGTTTATCTCTCAGACTATATAATGAAGAAATATGTCCCTGCTGATAAATCATATCTATTCTAGAAGACGATTGCCTTACTTTTTGACTGCGCCTTACTAAGTATTTATATTGAAATATTTTCATAATCACCATGGTTTCGCGTGTGGCTTTCTTTTTCCCACCGCTGTTTATAGTAGCATTGTTTTATAGATCAGAATTGCCACATATTGGGTTTACATTTTGTTTTGTTTTTAAGTAATTTATAAATGGCGATGTTGAGCGAGGTTTTTTCTTTCCCTTCTTTTTCTTCTCCCTAATGAATGACAAATTTGTTTTTCTTTTCTCCACGAATTAATTTTTAACCACTTTTGTCAAAATCCAGCCAGAGAAACTTGTAACAAATTATTATTTACTATAGATGAATGATCAACTGCAATAAAGTGCGTATATTGAAAATTCATAAAACTTCAAATAGGTCATTTAGAACACCTTTGCATTTAGTCAGTTGTTCTGGCATTAGAGAGTTCGCTGATAAAAATATGAAGTTCTGATACTGAAGTTTACATATTTCTAGCTACACTATCGATATAACACGCCGGGAAAGTTTGCGTGGGATGCCAAGATATTTATCAGACACAACCATTAAACATTAAACACACCTTCTCAACAAACAAACTAATGTTTAATGGAATTAAGAATGGCACAAACTTCGAACAGAAAACAACGGCCCCCCCAGAAAATCATACGATAATTACTGGTCGAATGAAGGGGTACTTTAGACATTAGTAAATAACTAAAAATGATATATTTCATTACGATATTTTTCCAAGCCTGTGATTCAAGGATCATTTTAGTCAAAATTAATTTGTGACAAGTGTAACTGTTTTGTTATGGAAAATGAAAACATGTTGGTAATATACAATTCGTAACAAGATCACTAGAAAAATTCCGTACATTTTTTACTGACGGTAATCAAGTAGACTCTTGTACAATAAAATAGTGACGTAGTACGTGAACACTGTGTGTGCGCGCGTGTGTGTTTAGGACTTTTAACGTAGCTTAAACGACTCTTCAGTCATATCGTTACAATGTCTGCAGTATGACAGTTTATAGTGTTGTCTAGCAATGGGGCATCATTGTCCGACTCCAACCTAAATGGACAGGTAAAATCTTACACATTTGTTATTGCAAGCAAATTGTGAGTGAGCAATTTGTACGATACTATATGTAATCTTAATAAAAGGTAAATATTATGGATAAAACTTTAAAAAAAATGATTTTGGTGTGATGAATTAAATTATGTTATCACTTTAACATTTCTATAATATTCCTTCCTAGATGGACAAACGAATGTTAATAATTGTTTTGCCAAAAGCAAATCTTTCGTGATAGATTTGCACGGGAGTGG
Source organism: Unio delphinus (assembly GCA_029339505.1). NCBI lineage: Eukaryota > Metazoa > Mollusca > Bivalvia > Unionida > Unionidae > Unio > Unio delphinus. Next base: position 1,070,241 of record JAQISU010001241.1, on the reverse strand, counting down.
CTTCACTCCAAATGCATTTTGTACTAGTAAGTATCATGGATGAAACATATTTTACTAATAAAAATAAGTAGTCTTTATTCAGCTGTAGCAATTTCACCAATCCTTCCAACAGGAATCTATACTGATCTGTACATACAATATAACAAGCAGGAGTCAAAGTCAAACACCTTAAGGACATGAATGTTAGTTTCCATTCGTGGACATAATATCTAATCTTACTAAGGAAATTATATCAGTATCACATTCAGCCTCAGGTTCCTACAATTTCTGCTGATGGATCAGATTCTTAGCTGCAAACATAGATATTATCCCATGCATGTAAAGGCATCGGGGGTCATTACCAGGATCATATACACAGCTGTATGGAAGAGAAGAGAGTATGTGGAGAGGCAAAACTATTTGAAACAGGTATTTGTCTACCGAACTACAGAGAGACGAAGCTTAAGATGAAGACTAGCGTAACAATGCCAGTTATGTTAAGAGACTTTTTGTTACGAAACCATAACAGCCCTTTTCAGGGCCTGCCGGATCTTTATTAAAGGTAGATGCTAATTTGCTGTCAGTTTTATGTTTTGTGTATGTTTATGCACGTCTTTGTCTTTGCCCATCAAACTAAAACTTAATTAAAACCGCTTACCTCTTCTCTTGTGATACCATGTATGAGATGATATGTAAGTGTCTATAAACACTTTCTACCCTTGTGTGAAAGTGTGTGTGTGTGTGTGTGTGTGTGTGTGTGTGTTATACAAAGACTTCGATCCTTTTCTTTCGATAGGAGTTGTGTGCATTTTGGTTGTAAGAAAAGAAAGCAAATGATGGCTAATAGTGGTGTTTGCTTCATAAAAATGGAAACTTGTCTGCCCAGTTGTACATATAATTTGTTGGAGTGCCAGTTCGTATATGTAGTGTGAGGAAATGAAGCATAATTTACTGGATAATATATTTAGTTTGTTTTTGATTGTAATAAAAAGCAGTTACTGGATAAAATATGTAGTGAGTTTGACAATAACTATTTAAAAAAAAATAGTTACTGGATAGCATTTGTAGTGTGTTTGATTGTAAGAAGAAAAGCAGGCACTGGATAGTATATTTGGTGTGCTGGATAGTAAACATATTTTTCTCTCGGTGTGTTGAATTGTAGTATTTCTGGTGTTGGATAGTAATTAAACTGTCATTGACGGATAATATATTTGGTGTGACGAATTGGAATAATAACACGGTGGATAGTAGGGGTCTATGTTTGAGAGTAATCAATAAACGTTAATTCTATAATAACAAACTTATTTAATCTTTAATTGCTTGAACTGGCATTCGATATACCTGTTCAATCCGTATTTCTGCATCACACACGCAGAAGCGAACTACTCAGTTGTCTTCTTTGACGTTCGCACTTGGATATTTATAGACGCAGTTAATCCAACATTTAATAATCCCAGTTCGTTAATATTTCATTAAGAAAATAAAGAAAAACTGTAGGAAGTGTAAAACAGTGGTAAGTAATAAAATAAAAATCCATACAAGTGTTTTGTATTGTACTCGTTTGAAATGGCGTATAAGTTCGTTACGGACAGAATGTCTCGACGTATCCCAACACCATTTCAAACTCATTCTTTCCACCTACTCAGAACAAAAACCCTATCAAGTTTTGTGCATGTATCGGATGCATATCTGATGCAAGGTTTTATATCAATATCAAGATAAAAGTACCCGTCTTATGAGTTCATAATGGCTAGGTAATCAACCATGATATCAGGCCATACTTGTTTGAATTTGTCATCAAGCATTTGCCTAACGTGTTTAGCATGACGATATTAATCTGGTAATGTGTGTGATGACAAGAACACGGAAAACAATGATTCATTGATTTGTTTATTCTATAGATATCAACTGTTGAGAATGAAAAATATATCGACTGACAAATTATCGCATACTATCAAGCGAGTGTTATGAATCATGGGCTAGTCTCTTATGGAAGCCAACCATTTGAGATTTAATAATAATCTCTGGAGAACGTTTACCTATTAATTCATGAACTAGTATTTTATGGAAGACACCCTTTCGAGATTTAATAGTAGCCTCTTGGAAAACAGTGACATATTAGTCATGGGCTAGTTTGTTTTTAATGGAATCTAACCATAAGAGATTTAAGAACAACTTTTGGAGTATCGTAACCTAACTTTGTGATCCTCTCTGATACAAGTTACCTTCATTCAAGTTGAATCAACCGATACAAACTCAAGAAAGGGCAACAAATGCATACATATGTTTAAATGAAGCGCAGGAGTTAACTCCCTTGATCGTTTGGCATCAAGACTCCTATATATTTCACGTCGATTTATATTTTCCATTATAAAAGTTACTTAATAATTAGTTTGAAAATTATATATGCTATCACGAAACTCATTTAATAATTTTTGTGACATTTTTATATGCTGTTATGAATTCATTTAATAATTGTTGTGACATTTTATATGCTGTTATGAATTCATTTAATAAGTATTGTGACATTTATAAGTGCCATTAAGAAACCCATTTAATATTTTCTTTTGCAAAGTCGAGCAGCAGAATATTTTTATTATTCAGTGAGTTTGATGAAATTCATCGAAACCTAGAGCTGTTAGCAATGTATGTTTCTCATAAGGGTCCCTATTATTGTAATGTGTTCACCAATGTCTTTTAAAGTGGATTAAAAGTATGGTGTGTAACATAAATGTAGAATGAAAGAGTGTGTGTAACATAAGTGTAGAATGAAAGAGTGTGTGTATCGTAAATGTAGAATGAAAGAGTTTGTGTGTCATAAATGTAGAATGAAAGAGTGTGTGTTACATAAATGTAGAATGAAAGAGTGTGTGTTACATAAATGTAGAATGAAAGAGTGTGTGTATCGTAAATGTAGAATGAAAGAGTGTGTGTATCGTAAATGTAGAATGAAAGAGTGTGGGTATCGTAAATGTGAAAACGAAAGGGTGCATATCGTTTGGATACGATATAAATTCAAGGAGTATAAAATCGATTAGAAATACATTAGAAACAAAACAAACTTTTTTTTATCACCAATAACGTCCATATTAACCTCACATAAACAGTCAGGTGTGTTTGAAAATATTATTCATACTCATACAAAGTCAGGTGGGTTGTAATGTCTTATTTATACTTCTACAAAGAAAAAGCAAAGGTGTGTTTAAATATGTCATTCGTACCCATACAAAATCAGGCATGTCTGATTATCTTAAACATATCTATACAAAGTTAGGTATGTTTGAATAACGTATTCATAATTATACAAAGTCAAGGTGTGTTTAAATATCTTTTTCACTTATATAAAGTCAGTTGTATTTAAATATCTTATTCCAACTCAAACAAAGTAAAGGTATGCTTAAATATCTTATTTATACATATCAAAAGAGCTTATTCATACTTATAAAAAGTAATGTGTTTAAATATCTTATTTATACTTATACGAGGTAACGGTTAATTTGAATATTTTATTCATACTTATACGAGGTAAAGGTTAATTTGAATATTTTATTCATACTTATACGAGGTAAAGGTTAATTTGAATATCTTATTCATACTTATACGAGGTAAAGGTTAATTTGAATATTTTATTCATACGAATATAGTCATCTGTTTGAATATCATATTTATACTTATACAAGGTAAAGGTGTCTTTGAATATCTTATTCATACGAATATAAAATCAAGTGTGTTTGAATATCTTATTCATACGAATATAAAATCAAGTGTGTTTGAATATCTTATTCATACGAATATAAAATTAAATGTGTTTGAATATCTTATTCATACGAATATAGAATCAAGTGTGTTTGAATATCTTCATACTTATCCACATGATGGGACATATATGCCACTGTCTTTCTTTTGAATAGAATCGCGTTGAAAGTTCGAAACACTTCACAATATTTCGCCCATTTTTATTCTTCTTTCACAGTCTTCTATCCTTTCTTTGTTCACTGTCTTCTATCCTTTCTTTGTTCACAGTCTTTTATCGTATCTTTTTTCACTCTCTTCTATCCTATATTTTTTCAACGTCTTCTATCCTATCTTTTTTCAGTCTTCCATCCTATCTTTTCCACTGTCTTCTATCGTATCTTTCTTCCTTGTCTTCTATCGTATCTTTTTTCACTGTCTTCTATCATATCTTTCTTCATTGTCTTCTATCCTATTTTTTTTCACTCTTCTATCTTATATTTTTCAAAGTCTTCTATCCTATCTTTCTTCACTGTCTTCTATCTATCTTTTTCACTGTCTTCTATCCTTTTTTCACTGTTTTCTATCCTAATTTTTCACTGTCTTCTATTCTATCTTCTTTTACATCTTCTATCCTATCCTTTGTTCACTGTCTTCTATCCTATCTTTGTTCACTGTCTTCTATCCTATCTTTTTCACTGTCTTCTATCTTTTTCACTGTCTTCTATCCTTTTTCACTTTCTTCTATCTTATCTTTTTTCATTGTCTTCCATCCTATCTTTCTTCACTGTCTTCTATCCTATCTTTGTTGACTGTCTTCTATCCTAGATTTTTTCACTGGAAATTGTTCGTCTGATGATTGACCTTGCTTTAAATTTATTTGCTCTAATGGGTTTATCTTCTGTTGTTTTTTTCCCCCCTTTTCTTTTAAAAGGTTTTCTTTCATTTAATCCCTTTCTTGGAATACTCTTTAGACAAAACTTAATTATGGCTCATAGCGACTCACAGTGCAAATTTTCCAATATGCTCATAGAGACTTTCAGTGTAAATGTCCATTACAACAATAGCGACCTTCTCTTTAAAATATGCATTATTCCGATAATTACTTTCAATGTAAAATTCTCATTCTGCACACAGACAAGTGAACCTGTGCAAAACGTAGGATAAGGTGCACTTTATAGACGTGCTAGTATAAAGGCCGGTATAAATGTCCGGTTATGACATCCCATCACTTACCAATCTTACTACCCGACCTCAATACCGCTACGGTGGCCTAAAAGTTAGAGCATCCGCCAGAGAATCGGGAGGTCGTGGGTTAGACCCCAGCCGAGTCATACCAAAGACTTACAAAAACGGTACTAACTGACGCCTCGCTTGACACTCAGCATTAAAAGCTTAGTATTAGGACTGGTCGGCCTGGTGTCAGGATAATGTGACTGGGTGGGACATCGTGCTACATGTGTGCGGCGTGATGCCCCAGTGCTGCACATCACTATAAATTGCCTCACTGCTGACATCGTATCGATATGACCGAAAAATTGTTAAAGCTACGTTAAAAATCCTAATCACACACACACACACCTCAATACCAACCAGTCTCTCAGGCTAATTTGGCACTTTTGATTTCTCATCTGGTTAACAAGCACTATGTCTCAGCAACAATATTCTCCTATATATATATATATAACTGCCATTGGATTGAGTTTGCACACAAAATTAATATTGATGCAGACTCCACTATTTCCTAATACAGAAATTGTTGCAAGCATGCCACATGAATAAAGTTTATTGTGATGCCAAATTGCCAATTGATATGTGCGTTTTAGAAAACCTTATCCAAGCTACAGCTCGCATTATAGCTTCTTGGTACAAACAGCTATTATTTCAAGCTATGTTTTCCTGGCATTCCATGCCTTCCTGCAAATTGGGGAGATCACAGTGCCATCCCTAGGCCATCATAATCCTAATTTGTTGCACATTGCTCAGTTGGTTCATGACCACCAATCCATCACTCTGATATTTGACACCTTCTAACATCGCCATGGCCAGAAATTACTTTGGACATTATTAAAAACTAATGATGCAGCCTGTCCAGTCTCAAATCTACAGCGATACATCCAAATGCAAGGTACTGGTCCAGGTCTAATATTTATTTATCTTTATAATATATATATATATATATAGTGATGAATTCAATACACAGCTCATACTTGCTCTGCAGTTCTGCAATTTTGATCCTAAATGCTTCACGAGTCAAAGCTTCAGAATCGGTGCAGCAACAACTGCTTCTGTTCAGGGCAATTAAAATCGGATGCTTTCAAACAATATATTAGAAGTTCCGAATGGCACTGCGACCTATAATTCATTTCTGAATGATGTTAGAACAGAAGGAGAATATGGCTTCTTAGTTGCGCTCCTTTAAATCCACCTAGGAAAATATCACAATCCATACCTATAGCGATATATCACGTTGTTTTTCATGTATACCTATACTCGCACAAATCTTTCTTTCCATTACCGATCTGGTGGGTCTAGTGGGTCTACAGACCTGAATACACTTATCTCGTATAAAGGGCAAGTGAGTACACTGCTAATAAATGTGACAGAGTACACAGGACGAACATTGGCTGGATAATCACAACAGGCAGGAATTGATGAATGACTTTAATTCTTCAGAATTTGAGAAATATAGAACTCTAATGCTGATATAACAGTAATAACATTTTCCACTGTTTGCAGGTTTTTTGAAGTTTGCATTTATATCCTTCTCACTTGGGAGGCAAACATTTCTTTAGGAAGAATTTCATCTTTTGCATTTCGAAAGATCTACATTTCAACAGATCTAACACATGCTTTATATTTTACTCATCATACGCCTTTTATATCACGATGTATTTGAATACTGCATGCCTGTCATTTTTGGTTGTATGGTTTTCACAAGAAAGGGGATGGAAGGCAGGGTTGACGAGAGCTGCTATTCACTTTGGAACGTCCTGGAGAAAATGAGAATATGATCTATGAAAATGAGACACTCTTTGAGGTGCAGTACTCCCCTGCATTTCTCCATAAGACAATGAAGAGTAGCCCCATCATTGCACAGACCAAAACGCATGTGGTTCATCTCATGAAAGCCTAGCGGACCAACTGAGAAGGCTGTATTTTGCTTGTGTTCTTCTTCCATCTTAACTTGCCAAAAGTCTGACCTTGGAGAAGAACTTGGTCCCTTGCATCGGCAGTATCATCAAACCATGGAAGGATATAAGCATCCTTCCAGGCCTTTGCATTAAGGGACCAGTAGTCTATACAGAAATGTAGGCTGTTATCACGTTTCGGGCCTAACACAACATTAGAGGAGTAATGACTGTCTGTTTCCCTGATTGCACCAGCATCTAACATTTTCCTAATATGCTGACACACCTACTCATTACATCTCCGAGGGTATTCTCCTGTAAGGTTGTTTGAACGGCTTATCGTCACCAAGCATTATCTTATGTTTGATGATATCAGTCTTTCCCAAGTAAGTAGGCGCCTTTAAAAATATGTAATCCCACTTGCCCAATATTTGCTTGTGTCTATCCAGTTGCTCTGGGGTAAGATTTTCAATATTGAGTTTCACCTTCAAATCTTCCAATGTCCACTGTCTTTGGACATCACAAGGGTAAAATCAGAAGCTAAGTTGTCCATGGCTTTGAACTTACTTATAAGACATAGATCCGATTTGGGTTTTATTGTCATATATTTGGCGGATGTATTGCAAAGTCTAACCTGAACCTGCAAATGTGACTCCCTGTGATCAACTGTAATCACCCTTGGACACTAATCTGTTTAGAGTTTCCCCAAGTTCTCTGTGACCGCTTTTGGTATATGAGCATTAATATTAGGCAATACTGTTGATAATAATGGTTTTTTACAACACAACATTGACGGCATGCATATGGGTAGATCTTACCATAAATGACTTGCACTCAATGCTATCAATAGCAATTTTCCATATATCTGGAATTATATATGTAGGAAGATTATCAATAATGTAATCCCTGCATATATATCAGATACTCAATGCATTCCCAATAATTCAGAAAAGAGCCGTCTGCAATAGTCACCTTGAGATCCAGCAATTAAAGTAAGCAAAGCACAGGCTTATTACCAAGCGACAAATAAAAACTATTTGACATGGCAGTCATCATGGACCCACTTTCAATAAGGGCAGTAACTAGAACAATGTTTAGATAAACAATAATAATGTTGGAAGAACCAACCAAGCGCTGAAATGGATTATTCCGGCCATTAGGATGGTTACCTGCCCCAGTATGGCCATCTAAAGATGCAGTTACTCTTTTGAAATGGTGCTTTTCTCTACCATCGCCACGCCCTCGGTTACCGTTCACCCGATTTATTCTGTAGTTTTTGTTGCCGTGTTGCTATAGTGGCAGTTGTTTTGGGCTTGTCTGTTACTGTTATCGCACCCTTTGTGAATTCTAGTCAGTTATCTGAAGAATAGCGATTAGGGCAATGATTTGAGATTCTAATCTCTCCTCTGTTTGTTGGATCCTCAAGTCAAAATCTCTCTCCACCATGCATCTCTTCTGGCCGCTTTCTACCATTGACTGGTAGTGTACATTCTTGGAGGGGATTGGGCCAGCCTCCTTTGGCAAGTTCAGCTGCTTGTCAACCACCCTAATGTCTTGCAGTCGTCATAGTAGTGATAGAGTCAAACTTGTGGCAAGGGGGACTTTTGAGGAGTTCACTCCTCAGTGAAGACCAAAACTTCTGTCTGAGGAGGCTATTCTTATTCTCTTCTTTGATGTGGCCCACCTCAGTTGCAGTCAGGAGAAGTGTTTCGAGGCTGCAGACAAAGATAGTTACCGAATTCCCTTCTATATGGAAGAGTTGAAACAAATCTTGCATAATCATGTATTATGTTGACATATCTACAAAGGCAATATCTAGGCGCTTCAATATGGCTTCAATAGATGCTTTCTCGCCCATGCTATACCGGTATGACTCCCCTGCCCCGTAGAGACCGTCTGATAGCCTGAATTGTGCTCGTTGAGGGATATTCAGATATAAGATATTTTACCTTGAATCTCCATTCATAGTTTGTAACGTTACCTTTCTGTGTTGAGTCATCTCCCAAAAAGAAAGGGATCTTAGGTACTAAGGCGGAAGTGGTGGGGGCAGCGTTGGTTGCGGACGAAGTACCCTGGGAACTACAAAATACTTAACCTGGGGCTTGATGTCCACACTTGGTATACCAATCTGCATGAGCGAGACTCTCCCGAGTTCCGCAATTGTTGTGCTTTGCGACAAAAGGGGTAGATGGGAGTATATCAGATTTGGCTGGGGTTACAATGGGTTTAAGTGATGCCGCCGCAGAAATTACCACACACCCACTGGCAGTCAATGCCTCAATAATTTCCTTATCTGTCATGGGATTCTAACTTGTCCTACGACAATTAAACAATTTACCAATACGAAAAAATCAATAAAGGCATACATATTCAAAGTAGATATGAATATAACTACAAAATTACTTTATTGATAAAGTATGTTCACATTTTTTAAAACAAAATATCTCTAGAAACATTTGGCATGCCTAATAATATCAAGTGCAAGCTTGTACATATAATAAGCACATAATACATATTTAACTCAAAACATAAACAGTGCTATCATCTAGATGTCTGCCATTTTCACTCAGGTTTTGAAGAACTGTAAATTTATGAGTGGGAAAAACCATAGTGGTGTTAGATAAGGAGGTCAGAGAACTGTCTTGTCAAGCCAAAAGCACCTTGTGCAGTGATCAATTAAACCATATGTAGCAGTCAGATAATCTAATTATACTCTGTAGTACCATTTCTTTTCGTTGGGCTCAATTTTTGTGGTTTTGTAAAAGAGAGACATTTTAGTGGGTACATAAATTCGTGTTTTTTTCCTGAAATAGTTTGCAAAGAGTTGTCATTTAATTTCATGGTTTAACCTCTACAAATAAGCAAACAAAAGAATACAAAAGAGTAAAACTATGCCAACACAAATGGTGGTCAAATTAATGTTTAAAACATTGCTATGAGTACAAATCAAAGACTTGGAAAGTTCAATACTGACACCATGACTTTAACCAAGTGAATAACATCAGTCGAAGCTGACACATCCAGTAACACTAAAACTTTATTTCCATCTCTATGAGCACAAATAAAACACATGTCAAGATTAATCAGTTTCACCATGTTTTCGTTTGAGTGTTCAACATAAAAGGAAGTTGATGCAGCCAACAAAACCAGAGCAATCAGTTATTCAAGTTGCACCAAAAGTACTTTCCAACTATCATGGTTTTAACACAGCGGCTTAAGAGTGGCAAAATCAACTTAGATTCCCATCGATTTCTGGACTATCTAACCCATCAAAAGCTGTGAACCCACGCAGGTGCTTGCTTACCAGGCAGCCTATGCTTCAGTCTGTGTCCCGGAAAGAAAAGCAAGGAGAGTATCACAGTTAAAACACTGTATATGTCACATCTAACAAGTGGGTCAATTCGTGCAATGTTGGCGATAAGTGCAACTATAGGGCTGGATGACTAATATCTGCAAAAGAAAACTGATATATTGAATAAGCCAACAAAAATTTATGGAAAATAAGACTGCATTTCCAAATCTATGAATCCTTTCTTTTGAAACTATAACACAAACTTAACAAATAACATAGAACACGCCTTAACTTACACCTCATCTTATACATACACCGTTAAATTTCAGTCAGCTATGAAGATAACTGTCTCGACTTTCCGTGATGTCATCTTACTGTCATCAGATATTGGTTTTCATCTCCGAGAAACACTATGAATGTAGAAAGTATGTAAACAAGTTTTCTGTTCGGGCCCAGAAATAAATCACTTGGAAGCGCGCGATAGTGTCCTCCAGTATGCTGGCACTTCCCAATGCGGACTCCTTTTCAGGATCCCTCGGTCAGGTTTACCCATCAAATACAATCTTCTTTTCATCCCAGGTCCCACAGTAGGTGCCAGATGTGAGCTTTATCTCCTTTAGGGTTGAAATGATAACACTTGCTTGTCGAGTGTGAGATTTATTGTGAGGTGAAATGGTATGAAATAAACCAGACTCGAAAGGAATGTTTCCAAATTATATTCAATCCCCGGTCTTTCACTTGCATGAAAGACAAGTGCTCTTCATCTTCATGACTCGTACTCTCGAGGTGTCGTCCATCTCAAAAACTAGAGTAGGAATGCCATAAGCGTTTTGTTAGTTTGGTGGGGAATTGACTTTAATACTAATGAAGCATGAAAATTGTGCACCACAATTGATCACTCACACTCTCACTCATAAGAAACATGCATATTGGTACACGACATGAGTTCTGGGTCACAATAAGCATAAAGTAAATGTGAAATATGCAACATAAAATGAGTCGCAAACTATTATGTGCTTGGCATTACTTAAAGATACAAATGATAACAGTGTCTTCAACACTGAAAAAAACAAGCATATTGATTATATTGATATAAATAAATTGAACTATATTTATTTATACCTTATTGGTATTTTATGCTTGCACTCATCAAGCATACAATCGCTTTAAAAGGAAATTGTAACTTGACATCAGGTGCAACTGTAATTGTCAAACAAAGATAATTATTCATATTGATTCATTAGCAGAAGTTTGATGTTGTTGATCCTCCAAAACTGCAGTCAGATCTGTCTTGTCAATTATACTCAGAGATCACCTGTTAGCAATGACCAATAAATTCACCCCAGCAAAGTTCCTAAAAAACGTACTGTTTATAATAGTCACCTGTTTTTAAAAGTCACAGGTACTAACTAATCAAACACTGATTTACCTCTTTAGAGCATTCACCCATGCTCAACCACAGTGACTGCGCAGTCATTAGTTTCCTGAGGTAAGCATTGTTTAGATAAAAGATCGTATTGTGAACTGATAAGCATATATTAAACTCACTTGTACTCACTCTATGTTAGTCACATTGATAGCATATATTAAACTCACTTGTACTCACTCTATTTCAGTCACATTGTTAGCATATATTAAACTCACTTGTACTCACTCTATTTCAGTCACATTGATAGCATATATTAAACTCACTTGTACACACTCTATTTCAGTCACATTGTTAGCATATATTAAACTCACTTGTACTCACTCTATGTTAGTCACATTGATAGCATATATTAAACTCACTTGTACTCACTCTATTTCAGTCACATTGTTAGCATATATTAAACTCACTTGTACTCACTCTATGTCAGTCACATTGATAGCATATATTAAACTCACTTGTACTCACTCTATTTCAGTCACATTGATAGCATATATTAAACTCACTTGTACTCACTCTATTTCAGTCACATTGATAGCATATATTAAACTCACTTGTACTCACTCTATTTCAGTCACATTGTTAGCATATATTAAACTCACTTGTACTCACTCTATTTCAGTCACATTGTTAGCATATCTCAAAGGTGTCAATATGTCCAATTTGCCAACAAGGCAGTTTTTGTCAGTAAGGTATTTTACTAAGAAGGGTCGAAGCAATTTATTTGCTGGCTGGTGTGAGAAAGAGTTATTTTCACAGTGTAAATGGAAGTTGATATTTATGCCAGAGTTATAGGTACAGTTTGATATCTTCACCTATTTGCCAATGACTTCATGAGAAAGTTCCCATTGAAACCAAGGTATGAGTTACATCTTTTATCATTAGGATCACATGCTATTCATATTTAAAATTGTTTGTAAAGCATTTAAAGCTTCTCAGGAAAAGTTTAAAGTATGTAAAAGTTGTCAGGAACAGTTTCATTCATGGGTCACCAAGAAAAGCCTCAATTGACCTCTACTGATTTCCTGCTCATTATAAGCAACTGACATAAGCCAAATGTCCCTAGATCCTGGGCAAATGAGCAACTATAATAAGCCAAATGTCCCTAGATCCTGGGCAAATGAGCAGCTATCATAAGCCAAATGTCCCTAGATCCTGGTTTTTATATGTCATCATATTGGTTTTAACCATACACGATTTAATCTTGCTCTTCAAATTTTTGAAAATCACTAAACATTATCAGACACACACCCTCACCTTCGATTTCAATACCAGACATGGTACTACATTTACCGGTATGATAGGAACTGAGATGTTCAATATCGTTTTCTTTTTCATGATATCACCATTTCTATGATCTGATGTGATTTGCTAATGTAAAACCAAAAAACTAAACTGGTTAATGTGTCAAATTGTACACAATACAAGGTGCACATGACAAAGTCATGAAACTGGAAGCAGATATATGCAATATATGGAGTTGGAGTCGATGCATACTAAGGTCCGATGCGACAAGTCTGACATTTTATAAATAGAAAATATTGACAAGTTCTGAAGGCACGAAATAAGTGTTATCTGTAATACATGTATGTATAATATAAACAATATATATATAAGGTTATATAATGTAACCATGTTGTTAAAAAATTCTTTACTGTCATATTTTATTGATTAAAACATCCGACCCAGCTTCAGTTAAAATAAAACCAGTGACAAAATTCTTCGTTAATATAAATACTCCATAAATTGTCTGTTAAGTGTAAGGGATGAAACAGTTTTAAGTTGGATCATAATTATTCCAGTAAATAAAGTAGTGTACAAAAATAATGTAAAAGCTGAAGACAAAGTTGATCAGAGGTTATCTGTAATGAACTAATGTTTTCTTTCAGATCAGAATGTAAATTAAAGGATGAAGTTTGTTGGTTAAGAAGGAAAATTTGAAAACTGGAGGATTCTATGGCCAAGATGGAAGAGACATTAAATATTGACTGCTGCAGCAATGTTAAAGATCCAAACAGTAATCGGATTGAACATCTTAAGCTGCAGATGGAGACATTCAGTAGTGACAATAGGTCGGATTTGATAAAATTATAGGCCCTGAACATCTTCACAAAAGAGTTATCTGACAGGTCAGTCTCTGTGAAAAGGATTGGTCAAGTCAGGAGAAACCACAGTGAAAAGAAAGCCCATGATGATGAAATATGCTTTAACAGTTGATTAAACACAACTGCCCCGATATCTCTTGAAAAGTTTTCAAAGAAAAATGACAAAACGTACAAAATGTGTTGCTAAGAGTAAAAAGAAAAGAAAATCGCTTGTCAATTTACTTGTTCTTTGTTAAATGTTAGAAATTTATCTGAAATTAAATACGGTTTTGTTAGATAACATGTTGCATTTCACTTTAAAAAACCCACATATAAGAATTTCTTATGATTCAGGATGAAATAGTCATTCGTGAGTTTGTCAGATAATCAATTTATTTAATAGGAACTGTTCATGAACATATGAATCATTCATGAGAAACTTTCTTCATCATAGTTCATGAATATGTTCATGCATTTGTTCATGAATGATGATGACCAATTTGTGAACTTTTAGGAACTGTTCATGAATGATGATGACCAATTTGTGAACTTTTAGGAACTGTTCATGAATGATGATGACCAATTTGTGAACTTTTAGGAACTGTTCATGAATGATGATGACCAATTTGTGAACTTTTAGGAACTGTTCATGAATGATGATGACCAATTTGTGAACTTTTAGGAACTGTTCATGAATGATGATGACCAATTTGTGAACTTTTAGGAACTGTTCATGAATGATGATGACCAATTTGTGAACTTTTAGGAACTGTTCATGAATGATGATGACCAATTTGTGAACTTTTAGGAACTGTTCATGAATGATGATGACCAATTTGTGAACTTTTAGGAACTGTTCATGAATTTAGTTTGTGAATATTCATGAACTGTTCAAGAACAGATTATGAGGTGTTAGTTCATGAACAGTTCATGAATTCACAATTTTATGAATAGACCATTTTCAGTTCACGTACATTCATGAATGATTCATGAACCGTTCAAGCCAGTTCATGAATTATTCATGATCATTTCGTAGTGGGGGCCCATAGGTTGAGTTGGGGGAATTTTAATTAATACAACAGAAAATACATGTCAGCTCAATGGCCTTGACACATCGCATCACTCATTCTGAACAAAACACAAATATAGTTATGTTTATGAATGGTACATTATAAACAACTGCACAAGAACAAAACTTATTCACTGTACCAATCTCCAGAGTCAAAGCATTTCTAAGGCTAAAAATCTATGTACAAAATACATTTTAATTCATTATGATTTTCACATTAAATATGGGCCTATGATTTTCCATTAAATATGGGTCAATGATTTCCCATTAAATATGGGTCTATGATTTCTCATTAAATATGGGTCTATGATTTCTCATTAAATATGGGTCTATGATTTCCCATTAAATATGGGTCTATGATTTCTCATTAAATATGGGTCTATGATTTTCAATTAAATATGGGTCTATGATTTTAAATTAAATATGGGTCCATGATTTCCCATTAAATATGGGTCTATGATTTTCAGTTAAATATGGGTCTATGATTTCCAATTAAATATGGGTCTATGATATTTCCCATTAAATATGGGTCTATGATTTTCAATTAAATCAAGGTCTATTATATTTCCATTCAGTCAGGGTCTATTATATTTCCATTCAGTCAGAGTCTATTATATTTCCATTCAGTCAAGGTCTATTATATTTCCATTCAGTCAGGGTCTATTATTTTTCCATTCAGTCAGGGTCTATTATATTTCCATTCAGTCAGGGTCTATAATATTTCCATTCAGTCAGGGTCTATTATATTTCCATTCAGTCAAGGTCTATTATATTTCCATTCAGTCAGGGTCTATTATATTTCCATTCAGTCAGGGTCTATTATATTTCCATTCAGTCAAGGTCTATTATATTTCCATTCAGTCAGGGTCTATTATATTTCCATTCAGTCAGGATCTATTATATTTCCATTCAGTCAGGGTCTATTATATTTCCATTCAGTCAGGGTCTATTATATTTCCATTCAGTCAGGGTCTATTATATTTCCATTCTGTCAGGGTCTATTATATTTCCATTAAGTCAGGGTCTATAATATTTCCATTCAGTCAGGGTCTATTATATTTCCATTCAGTCAAGGTCTATTATATTTCCATTCAGTCAGGGTCTATTATATTTCCATTCAGTCAAGGTCTATTTTATTTCCATTCAGTCAGGGTCTATTATATTTCCATTCAGTCAGGGTCTATTATATTTCCATTCAGTCAAGGTCTATTATATTTCCATTCAGTCAGGGTCTATTATATTTCCATTCAGTCAGGGTCTATTATATTTCCATTCAGTCAGGGTCTATTATATTTCCATTCAGTCACGGTCTATTATATTTCCATTCAGTCACGGTCTATTATATTTCCATTCAGTCAGGGTCTATTATATTTCCATTCAGTCAGGGTCTATTACATTTCCATTCAGTCAGGGTCTATTATATTTCCATTCAGTCAAGGTCTATTATATTTCCATTCAGTCAGGGTCTATTATATTTCCATTCAGTCAGGGTCTATAATGTTTGTGAAAAAAATATTCATTTTGTACCACCCTGTTTAGACCATAATCTACCAGAACATTATGCAATGGCTGATATGAGTTAGTGATGCTGGTCTACTTTACACATGGCTGCCATGGATGAATAAGGTGTGCTGTTGGTCTGCTTTAAATATGGCCAATATGGGCCAGTAAGGTAGGCTGGTTTAATGTATTGCCAATTTGGGTTAGTGATGCCTGCTTTATATACAGCCAATATTGGTCCATGATTTAGGCCTGCTTTACATATGGGCAATATTGGTCTGCTTTAAACATGGTCATAATGGGCCAATGATATTGGTCTGCTTTAAACATGGTCATAATGGGCCAATGATATTGGTCTGCTTTAAACATGGTCATAATGGGCCAATGATATTGGTCTGCTTTAAACATGGTCATAATGGGCCAATGATATTGGTCTGCTTTAAACATGGTCATAATGGGCCAATGATATTGGTCTGCTTTAAACATGGTCATAATGGGCCAATGATATTGGTCTGCTTTAAACATGGTCATAATGGGCCAGTTATATTGGTCTGCTTTAAACATGGTCATAATGGGCCAATGATATTGGTCTGCTTTAAACATGGTCATAATGGGCCAATGATATTGGTCTGCTTTAAACATGGTCATAATGGGCCAATGATATTGGTCTGCTTTAAACATGGTCATAATGGACCAATGATATTGGTCTGCTTTAAACATGGTCATAATGGGCCAGTTATATTGGTCTGCTTTAAACATGGTCATAATGGGCCAATGATATTGGTCTGCTTTAAACATGGTCATAATGGGCCAATGATATTGGTCTGCTTTAAACATGGTCATAATGGGCCAGTGATATTGGTCTGCTTTACACATGGTCATAATGGGCCAATGATATTGGTCTGCTTTACACATGACCAATATGGGTTACTGCTGTTGGTCTTATTTACATAATTAGCCAGTATGGGTCAGTGATGTTGGTCTGCTTTACATATGGCCATAATGGGCCAGTGATGTTGGTCTGCTTTACATAATTTACATAATTAGCCAATATGGGTCAGTGATGTAGGACTGCTTTACATATGGGTCAGTGATGTTGGTCTGTTTCAATATGGCCAGTATGGGTCAGTGATGTTTGCTGTTGGTCTGCTTTATATATCGAAGCGATGCTAACATTAATGAATTACAATGTTACATTTACTGCTTCCTGATTACATACAGACATAGAATTGTACTGCCTTTACTGGACAGGTTTTGGTTTCATCTCATTTTTCAGAAACATGTCCATTTCTCTACATTTTCTCTGCAGAGTGACATCTTCCAAAGGAAGCTGTGGAATTTCCATCTGAAAAAAGCAAAATTTAAAAGTTATGCCAAAATTGGATTCCATACTTGAGTTAAAAATACTTCAAGAGAGCTACAACTATAATTAAAAGCCAATGAAATTAGACAGAAACAGCATATCTATCAAAAGCTGACATTTATGGTGCATTTACTATCAAAGGAAAATTTTGGCCTTCAAACTTTCACCATATTAAACCTCATTTAATTCAAACTTTCACTGTATCAATTCGGATTTGAGTTAAACTTTCATTTTTGTTTTATATTTTTAAATTGTATTGTTTGTGGGCTTTGTCCATGATTATATATCATGTATATCTGTACTGTGTATCTGACCTTTGTCCAAAATCATGTTAATGGTGTACCTGATCAGTAACCTTTACTTTGTAAACAACATAAAATTACTTCATTCTTCTCTGTGATTCTGGATAAAATATTCAGATCATTATTAATCGTAAATATGTTTATTTCAATTTTTGTTTGAGACACAGTCTTGATAGGTGTTTCTTGATAAGGTCATTAGCAGATGATATTCTGTCCATTTTACCTGGATGATGGGCAACATGGCAGTTTCTCCTATATATGACCACAATAATTGATTACTCTGAACAAGGCACACAGAAGCAAAATCAGCTTATAATATACATTTACATATACAAGCAGAAAGCCTGATTTACATTCTGTTCACATATGTATTGTTTTGTAACAGTATGTTGAGATTCATTTATTTCAACTTCCAAATGCCATATAAACTCAACGGTAAATCTGACAGCATATCACAAACATGGCGGCTGATGTCATTTGCAAACTATCTATTCTGACTGTAGCAACTTTCAGAATGTAAATTTTTCATAAAGTTGACAGAGTATTTCCAGAAAATGATACTTCTGACCTAGATCAAGTAAAATAAATGGTAATTCTGACCTAGATCAAGTAAAATAAATGGTAATTCTGACCTAGATCAAGTAAAGTAAATGGTATTTCTGACCTAGATCAAGTAAAGTAAATGGTAAGTAAATGGTAAGTCTGACCTAGATTGAGTAAAGTAAATGGTAAGTCTGACCTAGATCGAGTAAAGTAAATGGTAAGTCTGACCTAGATCAAGTAGTTTTATATAACCTTGGCTACCATAAAATTATTTATTCTTGCCTAAACATCTGACATGATAGGGTCTGAGATACGGATAGTATAAAAAAGAAATAAAAGAACAATTACACAAATGAGTAAGTAAAATGCTACATTATTATGTACATTTAATTTGTATTGATGTTAGTCCAAAACCAAGTTCATGTTGTATCTGACTAATAACATAGACTTTGTTTTGATTTTGGTAATATACATAGTTAATATTTCTCATTGAGAATGCATTCAACATGAGGATTATTATCTTAGTCTGAGTGAAGGATGTTATGTTAACCATGTTCTATATAGCAGCAGAGAGTGTGAACAGACCACCCTTTTCCGACAAAAAATTGATTGAATCCTCAAAACGGAAAATAGAGCCTTCCTACGAAATCTCATATTTTAACCCCCAAAAAATAAGTCTCCATTTAGCAAATGGAGACTTTACGATTTTTCAATCAATTTTGGTCGTAACGATGTGGTCATCACACACTCTCTGCTGCTACAAGTTAACAAAAATAATAATTTATTTCAGCCAAATATTTGATCGAGTCTTTAGGACTTTACAAACAAACTAATCGCTAACACCTCATCTTGTAGATCAATTAAATTATTTGACTGGTCGGTGAGTCGGAAATTAATTCTCGTTAACGAATTATTATGGCATCGCATGTAGACAGGATTAATTGGGTTTTCAATAATTAGGAATCCTGGAGGAGCTGTTGGTGCAAACGAATAAAGAATATATCCCTGCTGAGCTTGATTTGATTGCTCTAGATTAATTTGATAGCTTCCTTCAATTGCATCACATGTTAAATTGAGCGCAATCACCGTTGAAATATTCACATTATGCGGGGCAATATGCCTACCGCCACCATCTGGATCATTATTATACCTGAGGAGGACAGTTGAATCTGGTTTTTGTAGCGCCTTGATATCGGTTCTAACAATTCTTGCTAGTTCATCAGCGTTGTATTTGGGAAACTTGAAATTACGCAGATTGTCTTCTGTGATATTGTAATTGGTTAGGAATCGTTGTTTATTGTCACTGTTGTCATTAATTATTGTTTGAATAATTAGTTCATAGATATATTCCATGTCAGATATAAGTTGATTTATTATTTCAACGTGTTTTTGCGATTTTGTTTTCCGTAGTTGTTCTAGTTGTGTTTCATATAATTGTTTAATTTCATTAAAATAACCACGGATGTCAGTTAGCATAAATGAAATAGTAACAGATGAGTCGGCTGTTCTTTTAATGATAAAATCCCATTGCAATGTGTCTTTGTTGGTAAATATAAATCTATCGGCGATTTTTCCTTTTCTTATATCAGATAAATTATCTCGATAACTGGGATTGATTTCATGATATGATTGTACGTCCGTGGTTAAGTCGGTTGCGGATTTTTCGGGTGGTTTTTCAGGCCATGCTAACACTGTTCTTAACGAGCTGTTATAGATATCTACAATGTATCCCTCTGTGCTTATTTCGATCGACGAAGAGAGCGTCGGTTCATGAAGTTTAATAGCTATTTTTGATTCTTTTCCAGTGATTGATTTTATTCTACGCTGAATTTCAGCATCGATTTGCTCAATTTGGTACGACCCAGTTGGTAACGAAACAGTTTCCCACGCTGGAGTACCATCGGGTTTATTCTTATACGAGAACACCAGTGCGTTATTGGGTTGCTGACCGCCAAATGCAACCGATCTGATATTAGGCCAGCTATGATATACTCGTAATTTTGCCAGCGCGATCTCACGCACTGGAATCGGAGAAGGGAAGTTCACACTAAATTCAGGGTTTGTTGATGTTATTGATATAATGCTTGTTCGTATTGGAGTGGTATTCTCCGCGATTCGTTGAAGTAGTTCGAGTGACATTATTGTTAACGCTGTCTTCAATTTCCAATTTCAACATCGTGGAGTTATACAACTGGGTCATCGTGGAAAATTCAACATCGGATATGAACGAATTATCTATCGACAGCGAGATCAATTCGGATAATTTCGAGTATGCGTCAAATACCACCCGGTACCGAGCTGTATAATCGCTGAGTTTTTTCTGAGAACACGACGATAACTTTTTAGTTATTGCGGTGGCGACTGCCGCAATTGTTGTTGCCGCGGAGATAGCAATTGGAACTGCAATTGGAGCCATCATGGTCACCGTTGACAAAATAACCCCGGCACTGGCCATCACACCGGACACCGAGTACACGGTGATGTCGATGATTGCTATGCTGCGTCGGTATTTTTTCATTTTTTCACGATAGCGCTCAGAAAGTGATTTCAAGTTCGCGGAAAACTCTTTCACGGTGTCGAATCGATATCTATGCGATTGTGATACCTCTGGGACTATTATCGGTTCAATTGATTTCATCGATGACTTTGTCATTGACATTGTTATTTTAAACCCGCTAGTGTTTTCAATTATTCACCATCGCCTGGGTAGTAGATCAGGGGGTAGTCTACTTCACCTACAAATTCTAAACACCAGGTTATTTCTTTTCTAATGGTGTTATCAACCGCGACAATCTCAAATTCTTCTTCACCCCCAATAATTACTGTCGCAGTGCCACCAAAGTAGGTTTTACCGCTCACGATGATATCAAATTGCTTGTTAGAGATTAACGTCATCCTGTAGATACCATGGGGCCACTCCCCGATATTGACTTTCAATTTAGCATTAGAGTTTTTTACCCAATCAAAGGTCCCATGATCGACCATATCCACGATATTTTTAATGCTTCTGTGTGGATGCGGAATCTTTACTTTTTTAAAATCTTCTTTTAGTTTAAGAATATCGTCGCAAACGTCGAGATAGTTTTTTTTTATTTCGGTATATTTCATCATCGTTTCATCGCGGCTTTTAAAAAATGAAATCAAAAGGAGGTCAAATTCCAAACCTTTTTGGGTGCCATAATGCCCGTTGAGTTGAGAATATGTCGTCGATATTGTAACTTTCAGAGCCCTCAAAGAAATTATTAACCATTTGATTGGTGCGTTTTTGTTCGTCAATAGCTTTTTTAACTTCAGCGAGGGTTGGTGATCAGAGATGTGGTTTCAGACACAGGTGTTCTCCCCAAAAATTAATCAACGATGGTATTAAGTGTTGTTTGTTTCACCATAAACATATTAATATCTTTGAGACTCATCGTAGATGTAGCCGGGACACCAAAGAAACTATTAGCGACGTAGGCATTGTGAGTATGCTTGCTGATAAACTCGCTAATTTCAGCGAGAGTCGTGCCTGCCACAAGCGGGGTTCCAAAAAACTTAACAATGACGTCGTTAGTGGGTTTTTGTATCTTTTCAAGATTTTCTATTAGTTTAGAAATATCATTGTAAATATCGAGATAATTTGCCTTGATTTTATTTTCATTCATCATCCTTCCCGCCCCCTTGTTAAAAAAGAATAAAGATAGAAAGTTTTTAATTTCAGCGAGAGTCATGCCAACCACAAGTGGGTTTGCAAAGAATTTATGTACGACATTTTTGCGAAAACTATTATAACCTCGTATATGATCATCCAGCTCACGGCCGCGGGTGGCAATCATGCTGTCGTGGGCGTCAATCGCGTCGGTGATCGTAGACACAAGTTCGCCTGGTTTAAGTTGTCCATCGTTGGAATACAGCGCAATAGAGTTTTCAGCGGCGTTGCGCTGCCGTATCAAAATGTAATTCACGGATATATTACTGCTTTTCAATTTACCCTGGCGATCTTGAAATACAACTATTTCGTTCGGGTCAACACTTGCTAAATTTAACGTCTCAGCGATTTCATCTTCAATTATTTTTTTTTACATCCTCGATAGAACCCGCAGATGTTTTCGCGGTGGGTTCCGACATTGACAGAGATCGTCCCCAAATATTAATCATTATTGTTAGCGCAACTTGTATTTTCAATTTATTGATTCTCTAAAATTACCTTG
Source organism: Unio delphinus (assembly GCA_029339505.1). Taxonomy (NCBI): domain Eukaryota; kingdom Metazoa; phylum Mollusca; class Bivalvia; order Unionida; family Unionidae; genus Unio; species Unio delphinus. Next base: position 1,047,630 of record JAQISU010001241.1, on the reverse strand, counting down.
TAATTTCCCACTCGTGTGTTTATTTACAACCAGATGAGGTGGTTTCTGTGACGATAAAATCTCCGCGAGGACATTTAATACTTCACGGCCGCATATCGGTGGATCATTTAATTGTTGTGTTGGCAGCGTGTAGTAAAAAATCGGAAACTCTTTGAGTTTCATCGAAGAATTTATATACCGCATAAACTCGTTCGGTGGGGCTAACCCATATGAATCGAAATAGACAATTACACGTGGATCGATCACATATGCAACCCAGTGAGTTCCCGATCCGTTACTGTTATCAAGATTGATGATACCGGTTTCGACGCGTTTAGGTTTTCTTGGTAATTGATCTCTCATAAAAACCCCTCTGAAGTTTTTTATCGCTAGTTTTTTAGCAGCATCAATTAAATCAAAATTGGACATAGGGAGAATTGGGCTTTCAACTAATAAACCGTTCATGGTATTCTTAGACCCTTTCCGCTGTACCATGAATACGGGGTTCCTGGTAGTCTTAGACCCTTTCCCTTTTTTTTATATCCTTTCCCAGTTGCCTTTTTCAACGCCAACCCTGCCGCGGTCCCAACGGCTCCCAACGCCGCCGCTTTCGCCACCGCTGGGGCAGCCGCTGCAATCAATGCTGGTATTGCAGCTAACAATGGAAATATACCACCTGATTTTATCATGTTGGCGATTGCAGCTTTTGAAAATACAATTTGAATCCCTCGCCGTTTCTTTAGCGCATCATTGAAATGTTTTATTTGACGATCCGTCAATGATATTTTATGTGTACCGCCGGACATCTGCACTGGTTTTAACGTTATTGTTGTTCCACATTCTTTAGCGGATTTTGATCGCAATTTCTTGACCTGACCAGCAGTCAGATTGACACTAACAACACTATATGTCATTTTATTGTAAAACACATTTATGCTTTCAATTGATCTAATTGGAAACTCTTCAAGTTTCATTTACATATTTTCCACTGGTGCGTCAATGATTCTCATTCGTCCACCAACACCTTCTAACAACATTGATTTGTCGCTGAGAATAACAGCAACCGCTCTATAATTAGCAATAACGCCACGAAGGACATTGGCTCTGAAGTGTATATCAACGACGGATTGCCTTGTTAAATCAAGATGTTCCAGCGAAAAGTAGTATATCGGATACAAGTTCTTAAAATCATGTTGCGATATTTGCAAACCAGTATCAACATTTTGATCAAGGCCCATATATGACAGCATACGGTGGTACACGCGCGCAATATGGTTTTGACCGAAATTAAGTTGTATGTCTTCGGACGGTTCCTGCTGGCCATTTATTCTCAACGAGACCTCAGTAACTCCTAATTGATCAAATATCATATGACTGCGCAATTGTGATTCCACTCTTGTCATATCCTGCAACGCGATAAATATATGACGTGGAGCTGAAACGCCTTGTTGTGATGCCAAGTTCCAAGTAAATGTACCATTGATATCTGATTGCTTAACATCTGTTGTTGTTGTTAGCCAACTTAGCAATGATTTGCCACCTGTGTCCATAAATGAAAGTAGCCGCTCTTCCGTGGTAATTGATGTGGTCATTACTGGCATCCACAAGACCAATTTAGTTAATTTGACTTTACCAGCGTCAGCATCTGGATTTGCAGGATCCGCTGGAATTCTCCAGATTGCATCATTGTCACTACCCTTTCGCACGAGTACTACTGTATGCTTCGCTCCATAAATAACTTTTCGTACATTTCTGCAGAATCCAAATATATGATGCAACGGAATCGCACAAGAAAACAATTTACGCTGTCCTGCCAACATTGCTATTCGTGTTGCAGCTCCTAGATTGTACTGGGGATCAGTATTTATAATCATATTCTCGATATCAACAGCAGCAGCGCCAGCATTTTTATTTGGTCATCGTTCAATAAATTGAGTGGGTCCAGCAGTGTTTTTATTATCTTTTGCAAACATCATAGACGGACCTGCTGATCTTGTATAATCGTCAGAGTATCTTGCTAACCCAATTATTGTTGTAGCCACATCAACATCACGTTCTATAGACTCAATCTCTTTTCCGTCAATGAGATATCTCGCGGATTCAAATAGCGCCATGATACTATTATTGACTAAGCCGACTTAGGCACCATCTGGATACGGTGCGGGTACAGCAGGAGTATCAGTAAGTCGCACAAGTTCTCCTTCTACTTCGATAAACGCTTCAGCGGGTAGAAAGTATTTGCTGGTATCATGGACTTGAAGTTCAATTCGCGATCGAATATCTGCTTGTATTGCATGATAGGAATAAAATTGATAATCGCGGACGGAATTGTCCTTGGGTACAGGGGCTTCCATATCAAACGCTGGATCAGCTGTTCGTTTAAACATTATATTAACATACTAGTTTTTTCAATTGTGAAATTCTTTGTAATCAGTTGTTTTTGTTTTCGTTTCAAACCACTTCCTGCTATCATGTTTGCGATATCATCTTGGTTACTGTTCGCCAACGACGCTAATTTTTCTTCCACAGCGCTATTTATTGCTTTGCTTACATTTGCAGGCATCACTGTTGTAGATGGCAGTACAACTGGTTACTTTTTTCGTCGTCGCACCAATGATGCTATTTTATCTTTCGCGGCAGAAAATGCCTTTCCGGCAAGATTTCCAACAGCGCTGATTCCCTTATCACGAATAATATCAATGGCTTTCATTGATAATTGTTTAGCTAATGGCGCCACTTTTGGGGCCATTCTTGTAAATAGCCCCGCATAGGTATTGCCATAACCATCTCCGTAATATGCTCTATAAACAGGCAATCGTGAGTTCACCACGTAGACGCTTACGGGTTTATCATGGTTGTAGTGTATGATCATCTAGTTATAAAACTAGTAGTTTTTCAATTAGTGATCAATCGCTAAGATCCATAGGATTTTCATCATAACCATGGGCGTCTCTGTGATTTTCAACTAATTCAGCAATGAGTTCTCGATATACATTAATGTCCATGATACCGCCGGCAAATAATCGTCTACAGATATCAGCTGCTTCATTAATTATCTCGACGGAGTTGTTTCCGGCTCGTTTCCCCCCGATGAGAACTTCCAGCCGTGATATATCACTGAGGATGTTACCAGGACAAGTAACTAGACCACTACCTGAAATTACTGGCAATTTCTGAGATTTAGAAATTCCCTCCCCCACACTATAAAGTTTTTCTAAATCCGTACCTTGTAAATAACTAAAAGGATCATCATCTCGATCAGATGGTCCAGGCGAAGGTCCAAGCGAAGCTTGGGGTGGTAGTTGTTGTTGAGATTCTTCTTGTTTAGCAGGTGAAAAAGATATTTTCTTTGCAGGTTGTTGTCGCCGCCGCTGCAGTCCTTGTGGTTTTCTTTGTGATTTTTGTTCTTCATATTTATTATACAATGTATTCACTATTTTGAGATATTCAATATATGACTCATTGTCGTTGTTAACTTTACCTGTTTTAGTTTTAATTTTGTAAAATATATCAGCCCAATGTTGTATACCTTTTACATACATGTGCTGTTCTGGTTTTAACATTTTTTTTCTGTTTTCATACGTCGTAACAACAAGTGCAGGAAACTCTGCATCGTCAGTCTGATCAATTTCTGCTAATCCTTCTTCGTTAAATCGCGCGCGTAATTCATCTACTATTTTATTATTGGGCTTTTTCGGACCAGGTGGGGTTATTTGTAACAACGCTGATGTCTTTTCAGTTTCCGCTGCTATCTTTTCAAGCACACCAAGAACAGGCACTTCTCGTCGCTTGCCTTCCTCAGGAATATCCCCAAATATTGCTCGTTCAGTTGCTGTTCACATCGCTGGTCGCCTTAGTTACCGGGGCGAACAGTTGTTCACTTGACACAGAAAAGTCAGTCTGCGCTTGTTGTCGTTGTTGAAGTTTCTCACGAAGTCTGTCTCGAACTGGTATAAACTTTTTAATTGCTGCTAACCGATCTCGAAATAATTTAGTTGTAAGTGATTCACCTACCATATAGTGTTTGTGAACTGAGTTTTCAAATGTGAAACTATCACAATTAAAAGCTGAGCTATTAAATAATGTACCATCAAGCTAACGTATCCATCTCGGACAAGTTTAAACTGTACGACGCTATCCGCGAGTGTTTCAGAAATAACATCGCTGTGGGTTTTCAGAATTGTAATATCTGAGAACGGCGATGAACGATTAATGTTAACGACGCGGCAACAACAACAACTATGTGAAAATGGAGGCGTCGCGGTGATTACTTGCTATTACAACCAAATCATCCAGTACGTACATAACTGCATGAGCATGCCCAAACTGTTGAGTATCCTTTCAGGAGAAAATCCTATGTGAGTGTTACAAAAAACGCAATTTTTTATATATTTTTTACTGAAAATTACTGAAGGCCTATTTTTTATAGTAACGCTCACGTGATTAGGATACTGGTTTTTCCTCGTTTAATATTTTTCTAATATCACGAACCTTAGAACTAATTTCAGCTCGTTTTTGATACTCTTGGCCGAGTTTTTGACGTATTGCTTCAACGGTGCTCAATAGCGTTATAAATACATCAATATCGTTACCGTACAAACAAGCATAAATGGACTTTTGAATTCCTTTCACGAGTCTGTACATCTTAGGTAAAACATAGCGACCCTTACTAGACTGATACTCAATGTCTTCATATTCCGAGGCAATCCTGTCACAGTCGAGATCTTTAGATAATATTATCCCTCGATTCTTTAAAATTGAAATTTCAGCAATTATAGAATTTACATCCTTGATATCCATATTTTTAAAAAAATATAAATATAATACATTTTACCTCTAATTATTAAAAAAATAACACTCATTTGGCAATCCCGCTGGCGCCTGATGACGTCAGAGAGACCCAGAGGTTACTTTATTTACTTAATTAAGGACAGCACAACACGCATCTTTGGAACTCCTTGGGTGACTTCGTATCCAAGTAAGCCCGAAGTAACCCGAAACATACATCTCCGGCGGGAGGCCTAACGTGGCAAACACCATCTTAGACCGCCCAGAAGATATGCTTGGGGGACAATCACTACATGTACTTAATTAAGTTAATTAAGGAAAACCCCATTTGGCAATCCCGCTGGCGCCTTATGACGTCAGAAAGACCCAGAGGTTACATATACGACAACACATCTTTGGAACTCCTTGGTTGCCTTCACATCCAAGTAAGCCCAAAGTTGGGGGACGGCACTACATATACTTAATTAGGTTAATTAGGGATGGATATTTACAATGAAACGATGATGGAATTTGTGATGTAATGATGTGGGAATGGCACAATTCCATATAAGGATGGTATATACAATAAAACGATGATGGAATTTTTGTGATGTAATGATGTGGGGACGGCACAAAAATGAAATGACGGGGCAGATTTTCTACGGCCAATCCAACCAATCAAAAGCAACCAAACTAAATTAACCTGGTTGCATGATTGACAAAAGACAACCACACGCCCGTGTTAATGGCGTTGGTTAGTTTTGATTGGTCGATTGGCTTTCGAAAGCCCCAAGCTTATTATGAATCATAACATATATAAGGTGACTAATACAGCAGCGTTGATTCACGGGTGTGTTATTTTATTTCCTTGAATTACTTATCAATACTGTTTCACAACATTTAAAACAAATATTTTAAATGAAACACTAAACAAAATAATACAGTTGTTAAATAACAGCGTGTATTCTCCCTGTTCTAATTGTCTAGACAAAATGCATTATCGATTAAATCACAAAGAGCTGTATACAGAGGAATTTTAACCACGCCCACCTACTTCAATGAATGGGAAACACTAGTGTTTCTCATGCTCGTTTCGGCTGAGCGAACATAGGTAATACGCTGGATTATAAAGAACTGTTTGTACTAAAAGTGTATTATAGATGGTGTAAATAAATACAACTGTTTAAATTGCAGTTTTAGCCAAGCGACAATAAAAGGTTTTAGAAATTGTTAAAGTTGATAAAAATACATACCGGAACTATGTATTATACTCCATTACAGTCACGTGTGCGCGCTTAGTCAAGGTATACAGGTAATAGCAGACGGCACAATTCCTTTGACGTCATAATACAAGGGAACTTAGTGAGTAGAGTGTGAGTTGCGGCGGATTTATCCATAAAGGATTTATCTCCCTTGAATCGTTTCAGGTGTATACGAATTTTATTTTATGACCATTTTTTTTCGACAGAGTTAATTTAGTAATATTTTCTGCAACAAATCGTATTGAAGACCTACAAATGTCAAAATATCTACTGGCTTCATTTATTGATTGAAATATTTTCTCCTCTTTGGTTTCTAAATCAAACGATTTGACCCCCCTAGGGCGTTTTGAGTGCCTACCAGCGTAGCTTTTTAAAAGGTTATCGCGCTGCGAGATGGATTGAAGATTCTCAAGACAATTATCAGTCTTCACGCCATTTATGTGATCAATCACAAAGCCATCTTTAATCAATCCGTTATAACATTCAAAAATAATTCTATGACAGAGATATTTTTCATTTCTAACACTAAACAGCAAATATCCCATATTATTCAGAAATCCAACCGGTTTTTTTAGTCTGCGGTGCCTGACAACACCATCACTGGAGGCTTCGTAATTAACAAGCACTGGATGGGGTCTGAAATCTTGGCTCATTTGTATAATAATACTACTTATCTAATTTATTATCTGCTTTAATTATAAACCTCTGGATATAATCTTGAGGGGTTTTGATGATTTTGTCATCGTTAGGGTCAATGACGGTATTTTTTATTCGTTTGTCATAATAGCGTTTTAGTTCCCTGTATCGTTTGCCGCCGCAACTGAGACATAATTGTGATTTTCCTCTAACGCCCACCCCACATCGGAGGCATGGGAGAGGACCGAAGGAACCGTTGTGAACGCTTTGTAAATGATACCCACAGAATTCGCTTCTGCATGATTTGTTACACGGGGTTGTTGATCCAATCATTAGCCACTTGCAGTGATTCATTATACTATAATTTTCTATTTAAATACTTGTTTTAATTATAATATGAAGGAGTTCAAGAGATTATCGAAAATTAAGCCTTGGAAAAATACTAAATTCATTGATTATACCATGAAAAAATTCCAAAGATTATCGAAAATTAAGCCTTGGAAAAATACTAAATTCATTGATTATACCATGAAAGAATTCCAAAGATTATCGAAAATTAAGCCTTGGAAAAATGCTAAATTCAATCTCGATAAGGAGTTCAAGAGATTATCGAAAATTAAGCCTTGGAAAAATGCTAAATTCAATCTCGATAGAGTCTCTGATACACCAAAACATCTAATCGGTGTTTACCTATACTAGGTAAAATCAGGGAGTGTTTTAATGAATTCTACCGAGACGGTGCAGCATACTGTTGGTCGACATTTCGAATTATTTATGAAGATGTCAATGTACCCAACATCGATGCTACTATGAACGATGAAAGAGCAGCTAAGATAATTTCACATCTTGGCTGGAAATTCAAGGGTAAATTGCAAAGCAATTCCCATCAGAAGTATTTTTTCAGAATAAAATTCATTATCGAAGTCGAAGGCAAATGGATTATCAAGGATAAATTTGAACCAATCCTCAAGGATAAAAAAACTGTCATTGTAAGTAGAGATTCCAAACCAGGAATTCTAACTAGAATTGACAAACCATACTACGAAAGATCTTATCCTGTAACAGCAATTGTTTATGGGATATATCCGTTAAATGATAAACCCAATATTGCAAAACTAGCTCCTATGAAATATTCTAGTTCACTGAATTGTGTAGCAACACGGGTAATGGAACACTTCACAAATGCATCCCGAGGAAATAAACTAACTGATCTGCGACGTAGGAAAATAACCGAATGGGAACTGACAGGGAAACAGCACGGTGCAAAGATTTCTGATATAGCTAAATTAGAAGCATCATTAAAATTCCCAATATCAGTAACGACAATAACCGGAGAAGTATTATACGAACCGAAATATTAATCGCGAGGAGCTCCAATTAAAATTAGTGATCATAACAAACACGCGTGGACGGCTGCAGTAACAATATTTCCACGAGATAGAACCGTGAGATATATACCTAAGGAGTTCGTCGGGGATGTTTTTTATAATGAGAAATTATTCGATGCTATTCACACGCTGTGTAAGGATGATCCTGTGTCAGTGTGGTTACTTAGAAGTGATGAAGATCCCGAAATAGGATTTGATCAATTTGTAAGACCAAATGGTGAATTATATCGCGTTGAAGAATTTGATAACAGAATGAGAAAAATCGCTAGTGAATTTGCCTTGCAATTTCCATTTTCATCGGAAAATCCAAAAGAGATTTCATTCCATGAAAAACTACTCGCGGATAGCTTCACAATTCCATCAGTGGTAGCTCACTTCGCAAGAGAAAAAAACTCATGGCGTCCAACACAAAGTGATTTTCTCGAGGACGTTAAATTGAGTTGCGTCAAATTTGGTCATGGAGGACTGTGGAATACAAAATACCATCGTGGCGGTATGATTTCAATTGATATATCCGCGTGTTATCCTGGAAGTTTCCTCGGGTATGGAGAATGTAGTAACTATTTTAAACGATTTGGACACCCCACACATGAAATGACTCGTGTTGCGATTAATGGGCCATTACCTGATTTTGATTTAACCGGATTCGCTCGTGTGATATCATTTGAATTTGCTACAGGGTTACATCCGTGTAGTTACGTTTGGCTTGGTAGACATATATCTGAAAAGGCCTGGATGCCAATAGTGTTACTACGATATATGATTGATTGTGGTATGCTAATATCGTTGATTGTTTCCGAAGCTATTATATGCTATCGAGCTCAGAAAGAAGTTTGGCTACCACAACCCGATCTAGATCGTATAATTAGCGAACAGCGAAAACAGTTTCCAGATTTCAATGAAGGACAAATCATGAATTGGTCTAAGAAGTTATTTGAAATTGAAAAAGAACAAGCAAAAGATTTTGGACAAAGAATAATCGGTAAATTTACCCAGGGTGGAAGATACGACAATGCAAAATATTCTTCGCGGTTGATCATAGACATCGCTGAATACGATTTTGTTGTAACGGATTTAACGAAACAGGGAAAACTTGTAAATCGTAAAGACGCTTTCCTATCCGATGGAAGACGATTAGGTACAATTGTTACCTATTGTGATGGATATATTAAACAATATACGCATTTGAGAAGTTCTATGCTAGCTTATGTTTCTATCAATTTATTTTCGATGATAAATAGATTTCCTAATACCGCAGTTAGAGTAGCCACTGATTCTATGTATATCCACGAGAAATACAAATCAGATGTAGCTAAATTCACAGATCCGGAGACAAATTGGGGATGTTGATTTAAAAAGGAAACGCTACATGAGTATTGTGAATCGGCAGATGTTACCATGGATGAAAAGTACTTAAAGTGTGATCAGATTCAATCCGAATTTTCTAATGCACCACCGGTATCTGATCCGATATGTAGATACAAGACAGTTTATTTAAACGGTTGTGGTGGGTTAGGAAAGACAACTCGTGCAATTGAATTATATCATAGAAACGCTAGCGTTTCAAAATCAAACATGATTGTCCTAACACCTACCGGTACTCACAAACTCGCCAGAGAGATGAAACAACGAGGGGTAAATGCCTGTACTTATCATAGTTTCTTTCGATGGAAAGGCGATGAATGGACCCCTGATCGAATGGGTGATAAATTCATTTCTGAAATCATATTTTTTGATGAAATATGCACAGTATCGTTGAAAATATTACAAACATTTCTTGAGTGGTTGTTATTGAAAAATACAAAAGTCGTCATGTGCGGTGATCACGGCCAACCACCACCATTTGTCGGTGCATCCCCACATGAATGGCTAAAGGGTTTTGTAGACTATTATGAAGAAATTAACACTGATTATAGATCACTTGATGAACAATTACGCGAGTTCAAAGCGCTAATTAGATTACAACCGGATAGAATCCAGTGTGAAATAGCGCGTGAAATAATTTCAGAAACTCCCATGAATGATTTTTGGGAAACGTGGAGACCAAACGATTTGATAATTGCAAGTAGAAAAATAGTCAGAGACACACTTCAGATGAAGTTATTTGAATTGCATAAAGAAAAATTTGCAACATTTCCAGTACCGTTGTGTTATAGGCCTTCGGATACACGAAAACAGAATATAGAAGTTGATATTCCAAGACCAAAATCCGAAGGATTTCAAAGACAGAATTTAGTGTTAAATGATATTGTGCTGGTTGATATCAGCGTCGTTGAAGATGCATTGCGTGCTAATAATTCCCCGTGGATGCTAGGTTACGCAGCAACAATACATTCTTCACAGGGATTGACTATATCAGATACAATTGTTTGGATGGTGGATAATCACATCGAATGGTCGAATTTAGTCTATCATGCAGTATCCAGAGTACGAAGAATAAATCAACTTTGAAGAATTGTTTTCGATGATGACACCACAATGGATGATGCTAGCATCGTTGATGTTAAAATTATTGATACAAAACTCTCCGGTTACAAACAACAAGACAAAAAAAAAACAACGAGAATTTGACATTGATGCTGAATTAATAATTACGCTGAAGCAACAACAGAATAATCACTGCGCAAGTTGTAATTGTATAATGCGTTGGCAGTATTCGGATAAAGATCCTCGCCAATTTACCGTAGACAGAAAAAATAACAGTCTCGGTCATGTCAGAAATAATGTGATGTTGACTTGTCTTGAGTGCAACAGACGCAACGGCGCTAGTTAAGACCTCGCGGTGGTAATTGAGTATCGTCAGGAATCACTTGTAATTGTTCGCGTGTAAAACCCCGCTGAGGGGCAGTTGAATCCAATTTATAGATTGGAGGTCTACCAGTTGATCGTGTTATAGTAGATATCTTGTGTGCAGTAACACTCCAAATAGGATCAGTAGCCCTTTTTCTGCCACCTTCAAGCTCTCCTGGTTCATATAAATACCTAACAGTGACATTACTACCAAGAATTGGTTGGGAAACGCTATAATCTTTTTGTGAAGTTCTTCGAATTTCCATTTTAGGTATAGACTTCTTTTTAATCGCGTTGATAGGTTTCATGTTGATTGTTCTAGTAATCTCATTATTCAGTGCGGTAATTACAGCTGGTAACCTTTTGACCCATTCACGGGATCGCTTTTCTTGGATGAATTCTTTTGCGTATTGATATCCAAATAACCGCTCAGCAAGAGTCCGATTAAATCGTTCAACAATTGCCTGATCGCGATGTAGTGCAGTATGCCCCTGTCTGATGGTGACATTGTGATCTTTCATCGCTGATAAAACATCGCCTTGAAATTCCTTGCCAGGATCGACTTGTAATAGATTTGGCCAGCGTAGTGGGCCTCGTCGATAAATCTTTTCAAATGCAGAAGCAACTTCAGGTGATGATTTTGTTTTTAGCGGTTCTGCTTGTTTGTATCGACTCGCAACGTCAACTACGGTTAGCGCGTATTTGTAACCGTTATCATGTGGTAAAAACAATAAATCAGCTTGATGAACTTCATTGGGTACAGTAACATCAAAATGCGAGAAATTGATTTGTTTAGGACGCGGTAGATAAATTTGCCATATAGCCTGTTTGGATAACCAATTAGCCGCAGTGGCCTTTTTCACTTTTGCGGCGTTAGCGAGTTTATTGATTGCAGCGTTACCCCTCCAGTATCCCCTCGGAGAATAATAAATAGATTCCATATTATTAATTACCAGCGCCCATCATCAATTTGCCTTTCATAGCCGATTTTACCAACCACGAAGCCAATTTTTCTTTCAAAGATTTATCAAGAACAGCATTTAACGCATGAATTAATTTCACATCCGCGAGATGCCTGTTTTGCAGATTGCTGCTTTTATATGCAACATCATGAGCATGACACGCCTTATCAATAGCGTTTATCGGATACTCGCTGGGTCGGGGCAGATTTTGATCATGAAGTCTGATATCTAATCTGTGTTCCGGGGCCACAGTAGCTATATCCTGGAAGGTGCTTTTCTCCGGGGTACTTTGCCCATGGGGTTCCAGGGAGCTTTGCCAATTTGGCTGCGATATCACCTCCTCGTTTTTTTTTAAAACATCTCCGGATTTCATAGAAACAAATCTAAATTTTTTTGTACCACATGTTGCACATCTACCAGTAAGTGCTGATCTGTTATTTTTAGTTGTAATCGTCGTCACATCATTTGTGCTAGTACGCGTTTTACACTTCACACAATAAAGATCCATAATTTATGTATAGAGATATGGATATAATTGATTTTTCAGCGACTAAAACAAAAGAACCAGTTAAGCATCATGCAGCTATACCAAACTCTATCCGCGCAATTATAATCGGTCCATCTGGATCCGGCAAGTCGCAATTGTTGCTCGATTTAATAGTGAGATGGATGAAGTGGGATAAGTTGTATTTAGCTGCTCCTAGCGTAGATGATCAATGATGCTATGAAGTGTTAAAGGATTTTAACGAGAATGCATCAGAAATTAAGGGTGAGAACGCCATTGATTTTATAACTGATATTGACGAGGCACCATCCGTGGATGACCTTGATGGGAGCATTAACAGTTTAGTCGTATACGACGATGTGATGTTAGACAATCAAAAAAACCCAGCTAGAATATTTTCCCGAGGCAGGCATAAAAACACCGACGTGATATATGTCACTCAACGATACACTCAGATTCCAAAAGTGATCAGAGATAACTGTAATATTCTTGCTGTGTTTAACGGCGTTGATACACATACGTTACGAAATATTTGGCAGACATGGTGTTCCGATATGGACTTCAATCAATTTAAAAATTTCTTTAGTAATGCTCAGTCGACCCCGTACGGATTTATAACAATAAATTTACATGATCCTTGGACACGATATCGTATCGGACTCGATCAAATATTTGGCTGAAATAAATTATTATTTTTGTTAACTTGTAGCAGCAGAGAGTGTGTGATGACCACATCGTTGCGACCAAAATTGATTGTAAAATCGTAAAGTCTCCGTTTGCTAAATGGAGACTTATTTTTTTTGGGTTAAAATATGAGATTTCGTAGGAAGGCTCTATTTTCCGTTTTGAGGATTCAATCAATTTTTTGTCGGAAAAGGGTGGTCTGTTCACACTCTCTGCTGCTTATATTATAATTTTATTAACAAATTTTATCTTGCAAACATCCTAAAATGTTCTAGAATGCAAATTCCACTAAACTGGCAATTTCACAATGTGCTAATTGTGACCTATCTCAAGTAGAGGAGTTTATAGTCTTGTTTGTTTCAGACATTACACATTCTTGCTTTAACATCTTGTAGCATTTTCTCTCTCTCTCTCTCTCGCTCTCTCTCTCTCTCTGTCTGTCTCTCTCTGTCTGTCTGTCTCTGTCTCTCTCTCTCTCATTAGATAAGATAACCGTGCTAACACGGCCATACCTGAAAGTGCCATTATATGGCACAGCTGCAGAGCTGCTATAAGAAAATGTCAAGCTCTATGTTTTGGAAATCTAAGAAATTATGGGTAATTTAAACTTTGATTTAAAAAATTAGCATTTTAGATTGAAAAAAAGCTTTAAACTTGTATCCATTAAATAAACTGATGGTCATTTTGAATTTCTCTTAATGAGTGAAGCTGAAAATATAATTCCTGACTTCCGGAACGATGGCCACTATCCCTTAATTGGCTTGAAGCTGTTCAGTGTTTGTGCTGTTTTTCATGATATATGTGCTTGTTGTCTATCTTTGTCTACATTAATGTGTTTTATCAAGCATTGGCTGTTCAGTTCTTATGTGTTTCTTCATCTCCTTGTTTTGGAAACAAGAACAGTTAAAAACAATTAAAAATTTCTCAGCTGTCTTGTTGAACTTCTACAATGTCCTTTGTCTTTTAATAAACCACCATCACATGATCACCAGTCAACCTGTTTATGCTATGATGTACCCTCATTATTGCTTTAAATGACTACATCTTGGTTCTTCATAAACACTGTGCTCAAGTCCAGCTGAACAACTTAAAAATTGGTCATTAATTGAGATAACTGGTGCAAATCACTACTAAATTGCCAGCCTTTGTGTCAACTATCCCAGAGATACCACTGCATATTGCATTATTCAATGCCCAATCAGTAGGACCATAAGAAAAGTGCACAGAAATAGTTAATTTTATCAACGATCAGAATATCAACGTCTTGGATACAAGGGTGGACCAAAGAATATGATCATCAGGTCTATAACGAATACTCATCATTTCCACTATGAAAACAAAGTCATATGGACAATGTTCTTTTTGGTTACTAGAGCCCAGAAACATGGAATAAATTGCCCATTAAAATTAGACATAAAGACAGTGATCCCCTTCAAGAGTGCTCTTAAAACAACTTTTTCAACTGCAAAAACAAACTTAAAGACCTAATAAAGTTTCCTACCTTAAATATTTCCAGCATTTTTTGTTTTCTAATTTTATGGTGTTTTGTTTCTTGTAGTCATATCATTATAGATGCTGTAAAACGGTTAGAACTTCTAAAGATTAGGCACTATACAAAGTCCTCATTATTATTATCATTATTATTATTATTATTATTATTACACCACTCCCTCGATAACTCGCGCACATCGGGGTCCTAAAACATCGACCGCACTATAAGTGAGGCGCGAGTTATCGAGGGACCTATAATAACAAAAGGATCGATACAAAGACAAAAGAGTGGGTGGGTGGCAGATTTTTTAGTTTTTAATACTTACTTTATAATCATGCTGTGATTAACTCTGAATAAATATTTCTTCATAATAATATACCGTAGTTTATTTTTTCCTCATAGAGTAACATTAATTTCAGGATAAATAACCGTATATTGAGGAGTTCATCGAAAACATTATTCCACATGGTTTCCGTTCGATCACAGGAGTCAGACATTTCATCAATAAAGTATGGCAAAATCTCTGACAACATGAATTCCCCTTGTCAGAAATATATATAAAAAAAATATGGGGAATTCATGTTGTCAGAGATTTCAACATATTTTTATGATAAAACATCAGACTCTTGTGGTTCGATTTACACGTGTACAAATTCACACATTGTGAATTACGTCACTAATTTTTGTGCTGAATTGAATACATTCTTATTTTATTGTTTGATCCAAATTAGACGTATTTCTTTAATACAAAAGATCTCCTCTCTTTTCGAGAAACAATGTCGATCGATCGATTCATATACAGTGTATATATTTGATTGCAGCAGAAGTAAAATGAATAATTTGAAACAAAATTAGAACACGATAATACAACTTCTGTTTGTGATACGCTGGACAAATGACTAGACATTTTGAAAAAATAAGTTGATTTTGTGTTACTCCCTGATTTCGATGCCGTCAAGCATAATTGTCACTTGCGTGATTCCATGCATCAGACATAAGTGATAAAACAACACAAGTCTCTTTTAATGAATTATTTTAGTGCAACAAACACTTCGCCAAGTTTGTTGATCAAAACAAAGCCGGCAGGTAATTAGGTTCTCACGGAAGTACTCACGGGTTTTTGATGTGACGGCTGATTGACTCTTTTCATGTTTTCATAGAAAAGAATATGTTGCAATTATAATGTTTACATTGAAATGGAAATAAAGGATTATAATGTAATTTTCACACAGCAAGATATTTAATTGCTCACGCCACCTGTTAGCATTTACCGGATGTTTTCACTGATCGCTATTTCACCAGACTTTTTTTTACGGCGTATTGATGACGGTGTATCAACAAATAAACCTGAATATAATGTGATATCTTATTTAGAATTTGCAAATTTCACAATATGGAATCGATCTTTGTGGGCATTAGCACCTTTTTTATGATAAAACAAGAAATGTATTAAGGTTTAATTGACCAATTCTTATCGTAATTTATTCACGTTCAGCATATTTTGAAAGATTTTTAAAATATATGTTATCTTTGGGGAAAAATCGGGATCAATGCCAGACACCACGTTATAAGTGGGTTCGCGAGTTATCAGGGTGCAAGTTATTGAGGGAGCGGTGTATTTATTATTATTATTACCTGGAAATGTTCAGACCAACAAGCTGATAGGGCCTGGATGAACTTATTAGCTTCATTCTCACTGCTGAAGTAAAACACCCATTTGTCACTGCTAACCTTTGCCTCCTGGGATCGAAATTCCTGCAAAAATCAGACACAATTTTCTAAATTTCACTTAATGTAGGAAAAAGTTTGGCTTAAGTTTAAAAATGCCTATTTAGAATGCATGTATCATAATTGTAAATGTTATCCCACCACACAAACTCAAAACAGAATGTGGTGTCACAGTGACCTTTGACCCATATACACTTAATGTATTCCATTACAGAAACTATAATAGAAAAATAAATCTACATGTCCCTTGTGATATGCGTATCATATATTCCCTTTCAGCAACTTCAAAAGAAAAGTATAATGCATGTTTATCTGTGTACTTATAAATTCCCTTATGGAAGCTTTAATAAAAAAATTTATAATGTACATCTGTCATTTGGGACCCATGCAAACTTCTATATTCCCTTACAGAAACTTGAATACAAAACTCACATACGTCACACATCTGACCCTTGCAGTCATATATTCACATATGAAGCTTTGATACAAAACCATAATATAAATCACACTTGTGACCCATGGAGTTATATATTCTCCTTGCAAAACGTTAATACAAAACTGTAATATGGTTTCTGCATATCATCCAAATAACAAGGACAATAATTTCCTACTTGACAACCAAAAATTTTATTAATGTATCATTCACATAACAAGAAAAATATTGTCCAATTCATACACCCATGTATTTTATAACAGATTCATACATCCATATATTTTATAACAGATTCATACATCCATATATTTTATAACAGATTAATACATCCATATATTTTATAACAGATTCAGACATCCATATATTTTATAACAGAGTCAGTCATCCATATATTTTATAACAGAGTAAGACATCCATATATTTTATAACAGATTCATACATCCATATATTTTATGACAGATTCAGACATCCATATATTTTATAACAGATTCATACATCCATATATTTTATAACAGATTCAGACATCCATATATTTTATAACAGATTCAGACATCCATATATTTTATGACTGATTCATACATCCATATATTTTATAACAGAGTAAGACATCCATATATTTTATAACAGATTCAGACATCCATATATTTTATAACTGATTCATACATCCATATATTTTATAACAGATTCAGACATCCATATATTTTATAACTGATTCATACATCCATATATTTTATAATGGATTCATACATCCATATATTTTATAACAGATTCAGACATGCATATATTTTATAACAGATTCAGACATGCATATATTTTATAACAGATTCATACATCCATATATTTTATAACAGATTCAGACATCCATATATTTTATAACAGATTCAGACATCCATATATTTTATAACAGATTCAGACATCCATGTATTTTATAACAGATTCATACATCCATATATTTTATAACAGATTCAGACATCCGTATATTTTATAACAGATTCAGACATCCATATATTTTATAACAGATTCAGACATCCATATATTTTATAACAGATTCATACATCCATATATTTTATAATAGATTCATACATCCATATATTTTATAACAGTTTCATAAACCCATATTATTAAGTATTACAATAATGTTTTGGGGAAATTGTTGCACAACTAGCTTAATGAAGATTTACAGACTACAAAAACAGCTTGTACAATATATTGAATAAACAAGTAGGTAACACATAAATCTGTAACACACATAAATCTGTAACACACATAAATCTGTAACACACATAAATCTGTAACACACATAAATCTGTAACACATATAAATCTGTAACACACATAAATCTGTAACACATATAAATCTGTAACACACATAAATCTGTAACACATATAAATCTGTAACACATATAAATCTGTAACACACATAAATCTGTAACACATATAAATCTGTAACACACATAAATCTGTAACACATATAAATCTGTAACACATATAAATCTGTAACACATATAAATCTGTAACACACATAAATCTGTAACACACATAAATCTGTAACACACATAAATCTGTAACACATATAAATCTGTAACACACATAAATCTGTAACACACATAAATCTGTAACACACATAAATCTGTAACACACATAAATCTGTAAAACATATAAATCTGTAACACACATAAATCTGTAACACATATAAATCTGTAACACACATAAATCTGTAACACACATAAATCTGTAACACACATAAATCTGTAACACATATAAATCTGTAACACATATAAATCTGTAACACATATGATAAACCTGTAACCTGTAACACATATCATAAACATGTAACACATATCATAAACATGTCACACATATCATAAATATGTAACACATATCAAAAACATGTAACATATAAATATGTAACATATATCATAAACCTGTAACACATATCATAAATATGTAACACATTATCATAAACCTGTAACACATATCAAATCACTACTGTCAACTTATTCTCTGCCAAAGAAGTGATATAAAAAAAGCAAAGATAAAGTTTGAAACAACCATTTTTTATATTAAAAGAATGATATGTTGTATTACAGAAAATTTATAAATACATGAACTTTATATTTAATTGCTGCCAGAAATTTGAAAACCCTAAGCAACGCACAGAGCCATTTTAAAACAGGTTTCGTGACTCAAGCTTACTACTATGAAATGCATTCTAAGAAGCCAATCCATTCTTTATACACCTATGAATTTCCAAAAAACAGGGATGAATTAATATTATATATAGATTTAATTGAATCCAAACTGGATGCCAAACGAACTTTAATAATATTATGCAGGAGTATTTACTTGTAAATTTGAAATTTGCCACAGAGGGGATGGGAGAAAGTGTGAGACAATGTGCAATTGAATAATTTTATTTTATATGAATTATAATGCTTTAACAATTTTGTATAAGTAAAGACTATTATGTGCATGATTATTATTAGTAGTATTATTATCATTATTATTATTATTAATATTATTATTATTATTATTATGCTATTTCAAAAAATTGTTAATTGCAATTAAATAATGTCCAGTCTTTTTAAAGACTGAATAATTACAGTGGTTAGAAATCATCCATATCAATGTCCATTCATTCAAAATATTGAATGAGTTAATGATAACTACCATTTATGAATACATATTCAGTAAAATCTGTGTTGCCACAACCCACTAATGAAGAAAAATTATCCTTAAGTTTCAATAGTTAATGAACAAAAATTATCCTTAAATCATTAACACAACCCATCAATGAAGGAAAATTATCCTTAAATCTTTTCACAACCCATCAATGATGAAAAATTATCCTTAAAACTCATTAGTCATCACTGAAAAAATTATCCTTGAGTCTCAATAGTCATCAATCAAAAAATTATCCTTAAGTTTCAATAGTCATCAATGAAAAATTAATCTATAAGTCTCAATAGTTATCAATGAAAAAAAAATTACCCTTAAGTCTCAACAGTCATCAATGAACAAAAGTTATTCTTAAGTCTCAATAGTAATCAATTAAAAAAAGTATCCTTAAATTTTAATAGTCATCAGTGGAAATATAATCTTTAAGTCTCAATAGTTATCAGTGAAAAAAAATTACCATTAGGTCTCAACAGTCATCAATGAAAATATTATCCTTAAGTCTTAATAGTCATCATTGACAAAATTATCCTTAAGTCTCAATAGTCATCACTGACAAAATTATCCTTAAGTCTCAATAGTCATCAATGAAAAAATTATCCTTAAGTCTTAATAGTCATCAATGAAAAAATTATCCTTAAGTCTCAATAGTCATCAATGAACAAAAATTATCCTTCGGTCTCAATAGTCATCAATGAAAAAATTATCCTTAAGTCTTAAAAGTCATCAGTGGAAAAATTATCCTTAAGTCTCAATACTCATCAATGAAAAAATTATCCTTAAGTTTCAAAGGTCATCATTGGAAAAATTATCTTTAAGTCTCAATAGTCATCAATGAAAAAGAATTAAAACTTTATTTTGCTCCACAAGTTTGGGCAACTGAAGGGGATTTATATCATCCATTGTTACCTGTCATAGATTATTCTGACCTTTCATCTTTATTTCAAAAAGCTTGTATTGCCAGATTTATTTGTTGTCTCCATTTTGTATATTTATCACAATCTGAAGCCTTACTTTATCTTGTCATTATGCAGAAATTTTGTCTTACATTAAAACAACAAGAGATCAGTTTTAGTCCCAAAAATAACTGCAGTAAACTGGTTTAATTCATAAGTGTGATACATTAAAACCCAATAGCTGGTATGGAAATAGAACAAGAAGTCATAATCACTTTTGGTATCCATCAAAAATTATGCCAAAATTACGACCAAGTTATTTATTATCATTATCATTTGCTACGACTTCAATCAGTAAAATCCTTCAAATTATAAAGCACTAGAAACATCAATATCTTAATAGTAAACCTGGCATATTTTGACAACAAACTGTCGACAGCTCTGATAGTGACATGTAGACTCTCAATAACAGATCTGCTGAAAAGAATAGTATCTGTTTTAGGAGTTTTGTTATTCCAGCAATGTCATCAGACATGACAACCGACAATAGTATCTATGTCAGTTAGTTTGTTATTCCACGTCCACACAGTCTAATGAATGTTATCAGACATGACATGACAACAGACAATAGTATCTATGTCAGTGGCTTTGTTATTCCATGTCCACACAGTCTAATGAATGTTATCAGACATGAAATGACAACAGACAATAGTATCTATGTCAGTGGCTTTGTTATTCCATGTCCACACAGTTTAATGAATGTTATCAGACATGGCATGACAACAGACAATAGTATCTATGTCAGTGGCTTTGTTATTCCATGTCCACACAGTCTAATGTATGTTATTAGACATGACATGACAACAGACAATGAGTATCTATGTCAGTGGGTTTGTTATTCCACGTCCACACAGTCTAATGAAATTATTAGACATGACATGACAACAGACAAAAGTATGTATGTCAGTGGTTTTGATATTCTGCACAGTCTAATGAAATTATTAGACATGACATGACAACAGACAATAGTATCTATGTCAGTGGGTTTGTTATTCCACACAGTCTAATGTATGTTATCAGACATGACATGACAACAGACAATAGTATCTATGTCAGTGGTTTTGTTATTCCACACAGTCTAATGAATGTTATCAGACATGACATGACAACAGACAATAGTATCTATGTCAGTGGGTTTGTTATTCCACACAGTCTAATGTATGTTATCAGACATGACATGACAACAGACAATAGTATCTATATCAGTGGGTTTGTTATTCCACACAGTCTAATGTATGTTATCAGACATGACATGACAACAGACAATAGTATCTATGTCAGGGAGTTTGTTATTCTGCGCAGTCTAATGTATGTTATCAGACATGACATGACAACAGACAATAGTATCTATGTCAGGGAGTTTGTTATTCTGCGCAGTCTAATGTATGTTATCAGACATGACATGACAACAGACAATAGTATCTATGTCAGGGAGTTTGTTATTCTGTGCCGTCTAACAAATTGAATTGGACATGATATTACTACAGGAAATGGTAGTGCAAATAGAATGGTCATAAACTTGATAAATGAATGTGTCACGCAATTTAGTTCTTATAAAACACAATTCATGAATTGCGGTTGATGAATGAAATCAAAATTTATAATTACTCGTTACATTAATCTTCTATTGAATGCCTATCTATGCCTTGCATGAACATTAAAATCTTACCTTTGCATGTCATGCACTGTTTATTGTATTTATGGTTTCAACTAAAGTGTTTCCTTTGCATGTCATATGGCACTGTATATTGTACTTACGATTTCAATAAACATGTACCTGTAGTAATTAATAATTCCATAGTTTTAAAGTCATAATGTCTGAATAGTATAAATAGGTTTTCTTCTATAAAAATTAATCAGATATAAATACAGATGAAGAGAGCAGATAGGTGAATATTAAAAGCATATTAATTTGAGTCAGAATTATCAGGTAATGCATTGATTACTTAGATTTTTCAAATACCACTATATAAGGTCTCATATTTTATACTGTCACTAATTGATTCATGTTTAACATTAACAATCAGACCTGAATTTCAACAACAGAAATTTTGGTTTAAATTTAAATTTATAATTCAGCAATCAGATTGGCTGAAATCTAAGCCTGATTTAACATTGAGCAACCAAATATCTTAGCTCAAGACTTAACTTAAGCTGTATTGGAACTCACAGAAGCTAGAATTGAATTTTAAATGTATCTATGACATCAATAACATCAGTACAAAAATAACTCTAAATCACTCTCCTCTACAGTAGGTAATTGAGGCAGAGCACAATGAATTCCATGAGACAATACCTTCTAGGAAATCTCTTTTATTTTGTGACATACTATTTTTTGTGGTATGGTAAATGCAAAAGGAAAACTAATTGGTCTGCAAATGCAACTGGATTCCTACATTCCTGGATACATACATTTGCACACTGACATTTATTATTTTTGGCCATACTGCAATACATATAAACCAAAAAGAATATACAAATTGAAAATATTTATCATAAAATAATGCTTAACTGCAGAATGAATCCCATATTAAAAATCATTAAGACTCACCAGGACACAGAAGGTCTTCATGGTAGAGTCAGTGAGGACAGCTGTGATGTCCTCGAGACTGGCATTACCCATCGTTCTAATTGACAGAGTCTGCAGGTTTTCATGACACATTAGCAATTTCTGGCTTGTCATTACGAGGCAGAAGGGGAGGCAACTTGTATGGGCTGGACGATTCTGCAACAAGGCATCAGGAAATGGTATTCTTATATGGAAATGAATGTGCAGCAGGGCTGGTAATAGTTTATTACTGTGACCATATATGTGTGTTGCTATTTCACACAATCTTGTACCTAAGCTTTTCCTGGGGCTTATATTTCAATAATAACCTTAAATACAATAATAAAATTAAAGATAATAATAACCTTAAATACAATAATAACCTTAAATACGATAATAACCTTAAATATAATAATAATGTTAAATACAATAATAACCTTAAAGATAATAACCTTAAATACAATAATAAAATTAAAGATAATAATCTTAAATACAATAATAACCTTAAATACAATAATAAAATTAAAGATAATAATAACCTTAAATACAATAATAACCTTAAATACAATAATAAAATTAAAGATAATAATAATCTTAAAGATAATAACCTTAAATACAATAATAAAATTAAAGATAATAATAACCTTAAATACAATAATAATCTTAAATATGAAAATAACCTTAAATACAATAATAATGTTAAATACAATAATAACCTTAAAGAAAATATCCTTAAATACAATAATAACCTTAAAGATAATAATAACCTTAAATACAATAATAATCTTAAATACAATAATAAAATTAAAGATAATAATAACCTTAAATACAATAATAACCTTAAATACAATAATAACCTTAAAGATAATAATAACCTCAAATACAATAATAACCTTAAATACAATAATAACCTTAATTACAATAATAATCTTAAATACAATAATAAAATTAAAGATAATAATAACCTTAAATATGATAATAACCTTAAATATGATAATAACCTTAAAGATAATAATCTTAAATACAATAATAATGTTAAATACAATAATAACCTTAAATATAATAATAACCTTAAATACAATAATAATCTTAAATACAATAATAACCTTAAAGATAATAATAACCTTAAATACAATAATAACCTTAAATACAATAATAACCTTAAAGATAATAATAACCTCAAATATAATAATAACCTTAAATACAATAATAATGTTAAATACAATAATAACCTTAAATATAATAATAACCTTAAATACAATAATAATCTTAAATACAATAATAACCTTAAAGATAATAATAACCTTAAATACAATAATAATCTTAAATACAATAATAACCTTAAATATAATAATAACCTTAAATACAATAATAATCTTAAATACAATAATAACCTTAAAGATAATAATAACCTTAAATACAATAATAACCTTAAAGATAATAATAATCTTAAATACAATAATAACCTTAAAGATAATAATAATCTTAAATACAATAATAACCTTAAAGATAATAATAACCTTAAATACAATAATAATCTTAAATACAATAATAACCTTAAAGATAATAATAACCTTAAATACAATAATAACCTTAAAGATAATAATAACCTCAAATATAATAATAACCTTAAATACCATAATAACCTTAAACACAATAATAATCTTAAATACAATAATAACCTAATAACCTTAAAGATAATAATAACCTTAAATACAATAAGAATAGATTTACATTATTTGTCAAAACAACAAATTTATAATATCAACTTCACCAGAAAAAGATGAATATCATCAAGGTAACAGCAATATTTGTAGCAATGGCAAATATATAATATTTGTTGCTTCTTAAATTTAAAATTTATTAAAATATAAATAGTTTATTTTTAGAAACATATATATATCATCTGCAAATGACAAGCTAACAATATAACTAAATGAAACTATCCAGGCATGGAAATAGTAGATTCTGAGCTTGAGAGAATTAGTACTGTCACCCAATGGGTTCTGCTCTTTCTCTGATTGTATTCACAATACATTTAGTATGCTCTGATAAAAATTTAATTAGCCAGATAATTGTATAATCATAAAATGTAATAATGCTGGAGAGAAAAATAATGTGATTAGACTGATGCTAGTAATTAGCCTCTAAATACTTCAAAATAACCAGACCTTTCTTGAAACCAGACCTTTCTTGAAACCAGACCTTCATAAAACCAGACCTTCATAAAACCAGACCTTCATAAAACCAGACCTTTCTTGAAACCAGACCTTCATAAAACCAGACCTTCATAAAACCAGACCTTCATAAAACCAGACCTTTCTTGAAACCAGACCTTCATAAAACCAGACCTTTCTTGAAACCAGACCTTCATAAAACCAGACCTTTCTTGAAACCAGACCTTCATAAAACCAGACCTTCATAAAACCAGACCTTCATAAAACCAGACCTTTCTTGAAACCTGACCTTCATAAAACCAGACCTTTCTTGAAACCAGACCTTCATAAAACCAGACCTTCATAAAACCAGACCTTCATAAAACCAGACCTTTCTTGAAACCAGACCTTCTTGCATAAATATTTTTGACAAATAAAAACAAGCATTTGTAAGAAACATAAATAAATGCAGTATTGTTTCTTTTAACAGACTAGGATTCTTTCAACAGACAAGGGTTCTTTTAACAGATTATAATTCTTTCAACGGACTAGGATTCTTACAACAGACTATGATTCTTTTAACAGACTAGGATTCTTTCAACATACTAGGATTCTTATAACAGAAAAAGATTCTTTTAACAGACTAGGATTCTTTCAACAGACTAGGTTTTTTTAACAGACTAGGATTATTTCAACATCAGCTGGTCTTACATTCTAATGGCTTGACTATTTCATATTTTTAAATACATTTTCCATAGAAATCATCTGACTAACAAAGCATCAAATATCATCAGAGCCAGTGGGCTAGTGTAGAAATAAGCTTTCATGTTTTCATAGCCTGTGTTCTAGTATAGAAATAAGCCTTTACATTTTCAGAGCATGTGGGCTAGTGTAGAAATAAGCTTTTTCATTATCAGAGCCTGTGGGCTAGTGTAGAAACAAGCCTTTTCATTATCAGAGCCTGTGGGCTAGTGTGGAAATATGCTTTTAGATTATCAGAGCCTGTGGGCTAATGTTAAAATAAGCCTTTACATCATCAGAGCCTGTAGGCTAGTGTAGAAATAAGCTTGTATGTTATCAGTTCCTGTGGGCTAGTGTAGAAATAAGCTTTTATGTTATCAGAGCCTGTGGGCTAGTGTAGAAATAAGCCTTTATGTTATCAGAGCCTGTGGGCTAGTGTAGAGCCCTTACATTATCAGAACCTCTGGGCTAGTATAGAAATAAGCCTTTACCTGATCAGAGAATTTGAAATAATGTATAAATACTGACTCATCTGATGGATAAATAAATACTGTCTCATCTGATGGATAAATAAATACTGTCTCATCTGATGGATAAATAAATACTGTCTCATCTGATGGATAAATAAATACTGTCTCATCTGATGGATAAATAAATACTGACTCATCTGATGGATAAATAAATACTGTCTCATCTGATGGATAAATAAATACTGACTCATCTGATGGATAAATAAATACTGCCTCATCTGATGGATAAATAAATACTGACTCATCTGATGGACAAATAAATACTGTCTCATCTGATGGATCAATAAATACTGACTCATCTGATGGATAAATAAATACTGACTCATCTGATGGATAAATAAATACTGTCTCATTTGATGGATAAATAAATACTGACTCATCTGATGGATAAATAAATACTGTCTCATCTGAAGGATAAATAGATACTGACTCATTTGATGGATAAATAAATACTGTCTCATCTGATGGATAAATAAATACTGACTCATCTGATGGATAAATAAATACTGTCTCATCTGATGGATAAATAAATACTGTCTCATCTGATGGATAAATAAATACTGTCTCATCTGATGGATAAATAAATACTGTCTCATCTGATGGATAAATAAATACTGACTCATCTGATGGATAAATAAATACTGACTCATCTGATGGATAAATAAATACTGACTCATCTGATGGATAAATAAATACTGTCTCATCTGATGGATAAATAAATACTGTCTCATCTGATGGATAAATAAATACTGTCTCATCTGATGGATAAATAAATACTGACTCATCTGATGGATAAATAAATACTGTCTCATCTGATGGATAAATAAATACTGACTCATCTGATGGATAAATAAATACTGACTCATCTGATGGATAAATAAATACTGACTCATCTGATGGATAAATAAATACTGTCTCATCTGATGGATAAATAAATACTGTCTCATCTGATGGATAAATAAATACTGACTCATCTGATGGATACTGACTCATCTGATGAATAAATAAATACTGACTCATCTGATGGATAAATAAATACTGTCTCATCTGATGGATAAATAAATACTGATTCATCTGATGGATACTGACTCATCTGATGGTTAAATAAATACTGACTCATCTGATGTATAAATAAATACTGATTCATCTGATGGATACTGACTCATCTGATGGATAAATAAATACTGTCTCATCTGATGGATAAATAACTACTGACTCATCTGATGGATACTGACTCATCTGATGAATAAATAAATACTGTCTCATCTGAGGGATAAATAAATACTGACTCATCTGATGGATAAATAAATACTGACTCATCTGATGGATAAATAAATACTGTCTCATCTGATGGATAAATAACTACTGACTCATCTGATGGATACTGACTCATCTGATGAATAAATAAATACTGACTCATCTGATGGATAAATAAATACTGACTCATCTGATGGATAAATAAATACTGACTCATCTGATGGATAAATAAATACTGTCTCATCTGATGGTCATTTTAGATTTTAAAAAGCAATACTGGTGATATATCATAGAGCTATGTGTCCAGTCTAAATTTTAAGTGATGTATTCAGAGATGGAAAAAATAAGTGTAACTGTATGCTGTATCCTTGGATATAGAAGCCAATGTTTCATTGTATTATGAATGGTAAATATTAACTTTTAGAAAATGTATTGCAATGCAGCACAGCAAAGATTTTATGTCCCATGAATATTGAGTTTTGTGCGATGTGTGTTTCTAAACTCTTGAGATACAAATGAAACATCCATATTAATGTTTTCTTGGTTCCCATCAATTACATGAATACATGTACCTACTTAAAAAGTTGACTTCCATACAGACTAGCTAACCTGTAGGCCTTCAGCTAAAGCTTGACATAAACTTTGCAGCCAAACAATGACTTCCATCTCCATCTCCAATGACAACCAGAAGAAATCACCACTAGCAAGGATAAGTTTAATACTATGGGGACGCTCGGAGTTCAGGTCCAACTTACACCCAACACATTCGGCTTTAGCCAGATTCACAAATGTATGTGCTCTGAGGCCATTCTGGTCATCATAAATCCATAACATGCAGTCCCTTAAAATAAAAATAAAAGACATATATAAATAAAAGGACTAATATCCATACAAAGTATATAACTTTTTATACATAAATTAAAGGACTGATATCCATACAAAGTATATAACTTCTGATAAATAAATAAAAGGACTAATATCCATACAAAGTATATAACTTCTGATACATAAATAAAAGGACTGATATCCATACAAAGTATATAACTTCTGATACATAAATAAAAGGACTGATATCCATACAAAGTATATAACTTTTTATACATAAATAAAAGGACTGATATCCATACAAAGTATATAACTTCTGATACATACATAAATAAAAGGACTAATATCCATACAAAGTATATAACTTCTGATACATAAATAAAAGGACTGATATCCATACAAAGTATATAACTTCTGATACATAAATAAAAGGACTGATATCCATACAAAGTATATAACTTCTGATACATAAATAAATAAAAGGACTAATATCCATACAAAGTATATAACTTCTGATACATAAATAAAAGGACTGATATCCATACAAAGTATATAACTTCTGATACATAAATAAAAGGACTGATATCCATAAAAAGTATAAAACTTTTTATACATAAATAAAAGGACTAATATCTATACAAAGTATATAACTTCTGATAGATAAATAAATTAAAGGACTAATATCTATACAAAGTATATAACTTCTGATAGATAAATAAATTAAAGGACTGATATCCATACAAAGTATATAACTTCTGATAGATAAATAAATAAAAGGACTGATATCCATACAATGTATATAACTTCTGAAACATAAATAAAAGGACTGATATCCATACAAAGTATATAACTTCTGATACATAAACTAAAGGACTAATATCCATACAAAGTATATAACCTCTGATAGATAAATAAATAAAAGGACTAATATCCATACAAAGTATATAACTTCTGATAGATAAATAAATAAAAGGACTGATATTGATACAAAGTATATAACTTCTGATAGATATATAAATAAAAGGACTAATATCCATACAAAGTATATAACTTCTGATAGATAAATAAATTAAAGGACTAATATCCATACAAAGTATATAACCTCTGATAGATAAATAAATAAAAGGACTAATATCCATACAAAGTATATAACTTCTGATAGATAAATAAATAAAAGGGCTGATATTGATACAAAGTATATAACTTCTGATAGATAAATAAATAAAAGGACTGATATCCATACAAAGTATATAACTTCTAATACATAAATAAAAGGACCGATATCCATACAAAGTATATAACTTCTGATACATAAAAAAGAGGACTAATATCCATACAAAGTATATAACTTCTGATACATAAATAAAAGGACTGATATCCATACAAAGTATATAACTTCTGATACATAAATAAAAGGACTGATATCAATACAAAGTATATAACCTCTGATACATAAATAAAAGGACTGATATCCATACAAAGTATATAATTTCTGATAAATAAATAAAAGGACTGATATCCATACAAAGTATATAACTTCTGATACATAAATAAAAGGACTGATATCCATACAAAGTATATAATTTCTGATAAATAAATAAAAGGACTAATATCCATACAAAGTATATAACTTCTGATACATAAATAAAAGGACTGATATCCATACAAAGTATATAATTTCTGATAAATAAATAAAAGGACTGATATCCATACAAAGTATATAACTTCTGATACATAAATAAAAGGACTGATATCCATACAAAGTATATAACTTTTTATACATAAATAAAAGGACTAATATCTATACAAAGTATATAACTTCTGATAGATAAATAAATTAAAGGACTAATATCCATACAAAGTATATAACTTCTGATAGATAAATAAATAAAAGGACTGATATCCATACAAAGTATATAACTTCTGATAGATAAATAAATAAATAAAAGGACTGATATCCATACAAAGTATATAACTTCTGATACATAAATAAAAGGACTGATATCCATACAAAGTATATAACTTCTGATACATAAATTAAAGGACTAATATCCATACAAAGTATATAACTTCTGATAGATATATAAATAAAAGGACTGATATCCATACAAAGTATATAACTTCTGATAGATAAATAAATAAAAGGACTGATATCCATACAAAGTATATAACTTCTGATAGATAAATAAATAAAAGGACTGATATCCATACAAAGTATATAACTTCTGATACATAAATAAATAAAAGGACTGATATCCATACAAAGTATATAACTTCTGATAGATAAATAAATAAAAGGACTGATATCCATACAAAGTATATAACTTCTAATACATAAATTAAAGGACTAATATCCATACAAAGTATATAACTTCTGATACATAAATTAAAGGACTAATATCCATACAAAGTATATAACTTCTGATACATAAATTAAAGGACTAATATCCATACAAAGTATATAACTTCTGATAGATAAATAAATAAAAGGACTGATATCCATACAAAGTATATAACTTCTGATAGATAAATAAATAAAAGGACTGATATCCATACAAAGTATATAACTTCTGATAGATAAATAAATAAAAGGACTGATATCCATACAATGTATATAACTTCTGATAGATAAATAAATAAAAGGACTGATATCCATACAAAGTATATAACTTCTGATAGATAAATAAATAAAGGGACTGATATCCATACAAAGTAT
Source organism: Unio delphinus (assembly GCA_029339505.1). NCBI lineage: Eukaryota > Metazoa > Mollusca > Bivalvia > Unionida > Unionidae > Unio > Unio delphinus. Next base: position 1,016,600 of record JAQISU010001241.1, on the reverse strand, counting down.
ATAACTTCTGATAGATAAATAAATAAAAGGACTGATATCCATACAAAGTATATAACTTCTGATAGATAAATAAATAAAAGGACTGATATCCATACAAAGTATATAACTTCTGATAGATAAATAAATAAAAGGACTGATATCCATACAATGTATATAACTTCTGATAGATATATAAATAAAAGGACTGATATCGATACAAAGCATATAACTTCTGATAGATAAATAAATTAAAGGACTAATATCCATACAAAGTATATAACTTCTGATAGATAAATAAATAAAAGGACTAATATCCATACAAAGTATATAACTTCTGATAGATAAATAAATAAAAGGACTGATATCCATACAAAGTATATAACTTCTGATAGATAAATAAATAAAAGGACTGATATCCATACAATGTATATAACTTCTGATAGATATATAAATAAAAGGGCTCATATCCATACAAAGTATATAACTTCTGATAGATAAATAAATAAAAGGACTGATATCCATACAATGTATATAACTTCTGATAGATATATAAATAAAAGGACTGATATCGATACAAAGTATATAACTTCTGATAGATAAATAAATTAAAGGACTAATATCCATACAAAGTATATAACTTCTGATAGATAAATAAATAAAAGGACTAATATCCATACAAAGTATATAACTTCTGATAGATAAATAAAAGGACTGATATCCATACAAAGTATATAACTTCTGATACATAAATAAATAAAAGGACTGATATCCATACAAAGTATATAACTTCTGATACATAAATAAATAAAAGGACTGATATCCATACAAAGTATATAACTTCTGATAGATAAATAAATAAAAGGACTGATATCCATACAAAGTATATAACTTCTGATAGATAAATAAATAAAAGGACTGATATCCATACAAAGTATATCACTTCTGATAGATAAATAAATAAAAGGACTGATATCCATACAAAGTATATAACTTCTGATAGATAAATAAATAAAAGGACTGATATTGATACAAAGTATATAACTTCTGATAGATATATAAATAAAAGGACTGATATCCATACAAAGTATATAACTTCTGATAGATAAATAAATAAAAGAACTGATATTGATACAAAGTATATAACTTCTGATAGATATATAAATAAAAGGACTGATATCCATACAAAGTATATAACTTCTGATAGATAAATAAATAAAAGGACTGATATCCATACAAAGTATATAACTTCTGATAGATAAATAAATAAAAGAACTGATATTGATACAAAGTATATAACTTCTGATAGATATATAAATAAAAGGACTGATATCCATACAAAGTATATAACTTCTGATAGATAAATAAATTAAAGGACTAATATCTATACAAAGTATATAACTTCTGATAGATAAATAAATAAAAGGACTAATATCCATACAAAGTATATAACTTCTGATAGATAAATAAATAAAAGGGCTGATATTGATACAAAGTATATAACTTCTGATAGATAAATAAATAAAAGGACTGATATCCATACAAAGTATATAACTTCTGATACATAAATAAAAGGACTGATATCCATAGAAAGTATATAACTTTTTATACATAAATAAAAGGACTAATATCTATACAAAGTATATAACTTCTGATAAATAAATAAATTAAAGGACTCATATCCATACAAAGTATATAACTTCTGATAGATAAATAAAAGGACTAATATCTATACAAAGTATATAACTTCTGATAGATAAATAAATTAAAGGACTAATATCCATACAAAGTATATAACCTCTGATAGATAAATAAATGAAAGGACTGATATCCATACAAAGTATATAACTTCTGATAGATAAATAAATGAAAGGACTGATATCCATACAAAGTATATAATTTCTGATACATAAATAAAAGGACTGATATCCATACAAAGTATATAACTTTTTATACATAAATAAAAGGACTAATATCCATACAAAGTATATAACTTCTGATAGATAAATAAATAAAAGGACTAATATCCATACAAAGTATATAACTTCTGATACATAAATAAAAGGACTGATATCCATACAAAGTATATAACTTCTGATACATAAATAAAAGGACTGATATCCATACAAAGTATATAATTTCTGATACATAAATAAAAGGACTGATATCCATACAAAGTATATAACCTCTGATAGATAAATAAATAAAAGGACTGATATCCATACAAAGTATATAACTTCTGATAGATAAATAAATAAAAGGACTGATTTCCATACAAAGTATATAACTTCTGATAGATAAATAAATAAAAGGACTGATATCGATACAAAATATATAACTTCTAATAGATGTATAAATAAAAGGACTAATATCCATACAAAGTATATAACTTCTGATAGATAAATAAATTAAAGGACTAATATCCATACAAAGTATATAACTTCTGATACATAAATAAAAGGACTGATATCCATACAAAGTATATAATTTCTGATAAATAAATAAAAGGACTAATATCCATACAAAGTATATAACTTCTGATAGATAAATAAAAGGACTGATATCCATACAAAGTATATAACTTCTGATACATAAATAAAAGGACTGATATCCATACAAAGTATATAACTTCTGATACATAAATAAAAGGACTAATATCCATACAAAGTATATAACTTCTGATACATAAATAAAAGGACTGATATCCATACAAAGTATATAACTTCTGATACATAAATAAAAGGACTAATATCCATACAAAGTATATAACTTCTGATACATAAATAAAAGGACTGATATCCATACAAAGTATATAACTTCTGATACATAAATAAAAGGACTGATATCCATACAAAGTATATAACTTTTTATACATAAATAAAAGGACTAATATCCATGCAAAGTATATAACTTCTGATAGATAAATAAAAGGACTAATATCTATACAAAGTATATAACTTCTGATACATAAATAAAAGGACTGATATCCATACAAAGTATATAACTTCTGATACATAAATAAAAGGACTGATATCCATACAAAGTATATAACCTCTGATAGATAAAAAAATAAAAGGACTGATATCCATACAAAGTATATAACTTCTGATAGATAAATAAATAAAAGGACTGATATCCATACAAAGTATATAACTTCTGATACATAAATAAAAGGACTGATATCCATACAAAGTGTATAACTTCTGATACATAAATTAAAGGACTAATATCCATACAAAGTATATAACCTCTAATAGATATATAAATAAAAGGACTGATATCCATACAAAGTATATTACTTCTGATAGATAAATAAATAAAAGGACTGATATTGATACAAAGTATATAACTTCTGATACATAAATTAAAGGACTAATATCCATACAAACTATATAACTTCTGATAGATAAAAGAATGAAAGGACTGATATCCATACAAAGTATATAACTTCTGATAGATAAATAAAAGGACTGATATCCATACAAAGTATAAAACTTTTTATACAAAAATAAAAGGACTAATATCCATACAAAGTATATAACTTCTGATACATAAATAAAAGGACTAATATCCATACAAAGTATATAACTTCTGATAAATAAATACAAGGACTGATATCCATACAAAGTATATAACTTCTGATAAATAAATAAAAGGACTAATATCCATACAAAGTATATAACTTCTGATACATAAATAAAAGGACTAATATCCATACAAAGTATATAACTTCTGATAAATAAATACAAGGACTAATATCCATACAAAGTATATAACTTCTGATAGATAAATAAAAGGACTAATATCCATACAAAGTATATAACTTCTGATACATAAATAAAAGGACTAATATCCATACAAAGTATATAACTTCTGATACATAAATAAAAGGACTAATATCCATACAAAGTATATAACTTCTGATACATAAATAAAAGGACTAATATCCATACAAAGTATATAACTTCTGATACATAAATAAAAGGACTAATATCCATACAAAGTATATAACTTCTGATAGATAAATTAAAGGACTGATATCCATACAAAGTATATAACTTCTGATAGATAAATAAATAAAAGGACTAATATCCATACAAAGTATATAACTTCTGATAGATAAATAAAAGGACTGATATCCATACAAAGTATATAACTTCTGATAAATAAATAAAAGGACTGATATCCATACAAAGAATATAACTTCTGATAAATAAATTAAAGGATTGATATCCATACAAAGTATATAACTTCTGATACATAAATTAAAGGACTGATATCCATACAAAGTATATAACTTCTGATACATAAATTAAAGGACTAATATCTTTACAAAGTATATAACTTCTGATAAATAAATAAAAGGACTAATATCCATACAAAGTATATAACTTCTGATAAATAAATAAAAGGACTGATATCCATACAAAGTATATAACTTCTGATACATAAATTAAAGGACTAATATCTTTACAAAGTATATAACTTCTGATACATAAATAAAAGGACTGATATCCATACAAAGTATATAACTTCTGATACATAAATTAAAGGACTAATATCTTTACAAAGTATATAACTTCTGATACATAAATAAAAGGACAAATATCCATACAAAGTATATAACTTTTTATATATAAATAAAAGGACTAATATCTATTTAAGGTATATAAGTTCTGGTATAGCTGCTCTTGTTCACTGCCAATTTTATCTGGATGCAACTAGGAATAAAATGTCAAATTCATTGTTATAAGATCAGATAAGAATTCTTTATTTCAGACTACAAAGTCCATACCTCTAAATTAAAAAATAAAGTTTTACAAAAAAAACCAAAACATTTTAAACAAAAAAGTACACACATATATAGATATTCTTGTCATCATTGAGAATACATACTTTCTCATTATTTCATCAAAACTGAATATATTATAGTTAACAAACATGTTGGAGGCACTGTTCCACCTTGGAAGACCTGATAGAAAACGAAGACTATTATTATGACCAATAACTAGTTTTCTTTTCATATGTTCACTAAAGTTTGTCCACAGAGGAGTGCAATACATGGTACAGCAATAAGATTTAAATAATCTAATTTTGATATGCAATGAAAAATTCTTGAATTTACGCAGAAGCATGTTTGTTCGAGTACACAGAGATTGGTAATGTCTCATCATATCTTCATTATCCGACCGATTGGATTTCAAAATATGACCCAAATACATATAAGTGTTGACATAGGCAAGAGCATTGCCGTTAAGATATACAAGGGGAGGAGATAGTAATTTGAAAGCAGCTGTCTGAAAGACCATGCATACTGATTTTTTTGTATTATACATTATATCATTCTCAAATGTGTGTTGTTCAAATATCTTTAATAATTTCCTTAAACCTGTTATAGAAGGACTTATCAATGACAAAACATCAGCAAAACTGAAATTGTTAAGAAATAACACATTTGGTGGCAGACGTAACCCTACGTTACACTGACTGAGCTTATGATTTAACTTGTCTATATATATATATATATATATATATATATATATATATATAGATATATATATATATATATATATATATATATATTGAATAACAAGCGGGACAGAATTCCCCCCTGCCTCACCCCATTGGTTACATTGAAAGAGCTGGATATTACACTTCCCCATCGCACACAATACAACTGTTTCCCATACCAGTTAACTAAAGTATGAACTATATAGACAGGTATTTTAATATCAATCAACTTTTTAAAGAGTGTCCAGTGATTGATCCTATCAAATGCTGCCATGTTCTACATATTAGCTGACAGCTTCCTTAAAAGCATATATGCATAAATCGGTTGAATGCTGCTTTTAAAAGCCAAACTGATTATCAGAGATTGTAACTTCACATCTATGCAGAATGAAGCATTCAAATATTTTTGAAATAATAGTCGTAAGAGTTATAGGTCTGTAGTTATTTTTGTCCACTATGTTACCAATTTTATTTTATAGTAGCGGTATAATGGTAACTTTTGTGAAATCATCTGGTACAAAGTTATGCACAAACATACAGTTCAATAAAATCATCAATAACACATGATGTCTAGTATCTGAACATTTTAAATGTTCCACATTGTTATTTGGTCAAACCTGATATAACGGTCATTTCCATACAAATTTCATAGCCACATGTATATAAACATACGTGATATTTAATAAAAGAGTGAAATATCATCAGAGCTGTTGTCATTTCCTTTGCTTCTGAAGAAATAGGAAATAAAAAGAAATTGCAATTAGCAAAAATATTTTTTTATAAAATTAATGTTTCTATTTTCAAGGTGAAATGAGCATTATAGGTAAGATGGGTTTAAAACTTAAAAAATATTGCTATATCTGCTGCCATTTTAATAACAACATTAACAACATTTTTTACCAACAAAACAAAAACATACTCAACATACCTTCATAGTTTTCCAACACTATATGAAACTGTTCCCACTAACAAAGACCTAAGTAATTATTGCGCTGGCTCAAAGGCCAATTCCAGCAGACCCCATCAATTCAGATCATGTAGAAATTAGATATGTGAGAAATGTAATTTATTTTAAGGTGAAGAAGAGATTCAATTGGTAAATTAATGCTGATTGTTTATCATACACATATTTCATGTCGTTAAAAGTTACATGTAAAAAGCAGTATGTTTAGTTACTTGCTTACCAACACCTCACCAATACGTCCCAGCCCTTCCACTTATTCTATTGAAACAGGATGTTTTCAGTTATTCTGTGTAATTAAATCTGTGTGGATAAATAATTATGCCAAAATACTCCACCAATGGAGTTCAGAAATTCACTGGAATGAAATGATATAAAATATAAATTACAGTGTTAAAGCTGTTTCATTTGTATTGCATTACAATGGTACATTTCATTTTGTTGGATAAATAAATGCAGACGAATGTAACTTCTGACCTGGTCTAACTGGAGAAATGGGTTTAATTCTCTTTGCATTTTCATGAAAATTCTAATATGTAGCAATTCCTCAGATACTGAATTTTGAAAACAATACAGTAGAACCTGTCTTGAAAGACCACCCCTTCTGCCAAAAAAAAAATTAACGGTCTCTCAAGACAGGTGGTCTCTCATAACAGGTCATAACACTATATAATGAATAAATCTGTGCATGGAGATTCTGTTCTCTCAAAACAGGTGGTCTCTCATACCAGTGGTTTCTCAAGACAGGTTTTACTGTACTTGTATGAATTCCACAATTTACTTTAATTGCCAGGTGTTTTTGTATGTACCCCTTGACTTTCTTTTACCTTAGTACAGCATAGGCAGGAATCCATGTATTGCTCTGTGATAGTCCATCCGACGATGTTTTGGGCTTATATAACAGGTAACCTTCCCTCTCGGAAGATCCAGCTCGACCTCTATATGTTTGTGGGTCCTCCCAGTGAACTAAAGCATAGTAATGAAGCTTCACTTCTGTTGACTGCAAGGAGAAACAAATATAAAATTAAATAAAAGTATTGATACAGCTGTAAGTGACAATTTTCAGCTATGAATAAAAAGTATTATTAACTTAGTATTATGCACAATGTATTTTTTATATTATTTATAGTATATTTTGACTTTATTAAATATTAAAGAATGTACATTTTAAAATCTGCATTTTACAAAAATTTATTTTAATTTATGTCAGTAGTAAACTTGTATTTCTATGTTCTTTAAATCAAATTAAAGAGTGAAATGTAAGTTATGTCCCCTGCTAGATGTATTGAATAATAATTAAAGAGAGATATGTAAGTTATTTCCCCTGCTTGAATTATTGAATAATAATTAAATGTTAATCTAATTTACAAAGTGAACTTAAAATAATGAGAAAGTGTTAAAACTAAGAACATAATAATACTTTTAATGATATGTCTAAATCATATATTAACTAAATATGCAATGTATCATAATTATTGTTTTATCGAATACTTTTTTATTTGTATTACTGTCAGTATTACGCAGGTAAAAGTTTTAATTATGTAATTTGCTTTAGAGAGAAATAAATCTAATTCTGATTAGAAACAAATCAGTTGATTTCAAGAAAATGTGAAATATGATGGACAGTTCTTCCAGGAAAACCATGAAATTCTATATCACAAGACATGTTAATGAATATGTTTGTGACACTCGAGATGACAGAAAAAGCTGTGTCAAAATATACAATGATATGCATGATGAATCCAAAAAAAAGTTAGTGTAACTCCTTAAATAGGACACAGCCTGACCATCTTTATATACCTACACAGAAAAAATGAGAAATGTTAGACAGATCTTTCCACACACATAAAACAACAGGATTTTGATTTACTTTTGTAGTAATTTTTGTTTCTCATTAAATGAATACCATAGGTAGAAATCCAAATAGAAGAAATTCAAAATCTATCAAAATGAAAATTGAATTAGTACATCTTTCTTTCTTCATTTCTTTCTTTCTTTTTCTTGTTGTTTTATTTTTAGTAATAATTTGATATATGCCATCCTTACAACAATATCTATAGTAAAACAGACACATAGCAAACACAGGACTTGACAAAGATCACTGGAAAATACAGGGGGAGGGACTCCGCCTTGGACAATTAAACCCCTGTTTGAATGAACAACCCCTTAGATACAAGAAATGGCCTGGGCTCTTCACGCGCTTAGGAAAAATAGCCTGTTAAAAAATATATCTAAATAAACTTTTGGAACAAAAATTCTTAAAGATGTAATTACAATAAGATAAAAATCCTTATTTGTGGGGAATGGGAAGACATCGTTCTTGTGCCTCCCCCCTCCCCAAAATAGAAGTCAAATCTCATAAAGCATATGTGCGGGTCTGTACAAATTCTGATATCAGTCTTTCAAATAAACCTATTAATAAATATTATGGAAATAAAATAATCATAGTCAAACAAAGTAACACAACAGGGGGGAATGAACCTTAAATGTAAAGGGACAGTCAAAAGAAAAAAGTAGATCATATAAGGGAGAGTTTTAGGAATATGATGTAATAAATTTGATGTAATAAATATGATGTAATAAATTTGATGTAATAAATATGATATAATAAATATGATGTAATAAATATGATGTAATAAATATGATATAATAAATATGATATAATAAATATGTAATAAATATGATATAATAAATATGATGTAATAAATATGACATAATAAATATGATGTAATAAATTTGATATAATAAATGCATTATATAAAATATGTAATTAATATAATATAATAAATATTAAATAACATATATGATATAAAAATATGATATAATAAATATGTTGTAATAAATATGGTTTAATACATGAGATAATAAAAATGAAGCAATAAATATAATATAATAAATATGACATAATAAATGATATAATAAATATGACATATAAAGTATGATATATTAAATATGATGTAATACAAATGATATAATAAATGGTATATTAAATATTACATAATACAAATGATATAATAAATATGACATAATACATATAATATAATAAATATGATAAATAAATATGATAATAAATATGATATAATAAATATGATATAATAAATATGATATAATAAATATGATAATAAATATGTGATAATAAATATGATGTAATAAATATGTGATAATAAATATGATATAAAAATATGATATAAAAAATATGACATAAAATAAATATGACATAATAAATTGACAAGAGACACATACTATAAAAGAGGAAATTTTAAAAAATATGGAGGAAAATTTGAATGCTATAGTAATGAAAACTGAAAATACTATTAAAGCCAGTGGAGGAGTGTCAAGTATATTATGATTGTATGTAATATACCGATGGAGGAGTGTCAAGTATATTATGATTGTAGGTAATATACTGATGGAGGAGTGTCAAGCATATTATGATTGTATGTAATATACCGATGGAGGAGTGTCAAGTATATTATGATTGTAGATAACATACCCATAGAGGAGTGTCAAGTATATTATGATTGTAGGTAATATACCGATGGAGGAGTGTCAAGTATATTATGATTGTAGGTAATATACCAATGGAGGAGTGTCAAGTATATTATGATTGTAGGTAATATACCAAAATAGTAGTGTCAAGTATATTATGATTGTAGGTAATATACCGATGGAGGAGTGTCAAGTATATTATGATTATAGGTAATATACCAATGGAGGAGTGTCAAGTATATTATGATTGTAGGTAATATACCGATAGAGGAGTGTCAAGTATATTATGATTAAAGGTAATATACCGATGGAGGAGTGTCAAGTATATTATGATTGTAGGTAATATACCGATGGAGGAGTGTCAAGTATATTATGATTGTAGGGTAATATACCAATGGAGGAGTGTCAAGTATATTATGATTGTAGGTAATATACCGATGGAGGAGTGTCAAGTATATTATGATTGTAGGTAATATACCGATGGAGGAGTGTCAAGTATATTATGATTGTAGGTAATATACCAATGGAGGAGTGTCAAGTATATTATGATTGTAGGTAATATACCGATGGAGGAGTGTCAAGTATATTATGATTGTAGGGTAATATACCAATGGAGGAGTGTCAAGTATATTATGATTGTAGGGTAATATACCGATGGAGGAGTGTCAAGTATATTATGATTGTACGGTAATATACCGATGGAGGAGTGTCAAGTATATTATGATTGTAGGGTAATATACCAATGGAGGAGTGTCAAGTATATTATGATTGTAGGGTAATATACCGATGGAGGAGTGTCAAGTGTATTATGATTGTAGGGTAATATACCGATGGAGGAGTGTCAAGTATATTATGATTGTAGGTAATATACCGATGGAGGAGTGTCAAGTATATTATGATTGTAGGATAATATACCGATGGAGGAGTGTCAAGTATATTATGATTGTAGGTAATATACCAATGGAGGAGTGTCAAGTATATTATGATTGTAGGTAATATACCAATGGAGGAGTGTCAAGTATATTATGATTGTAGGTAATATACCAATGGAGGAGTGTCAAGTATATTATGATTGTAGGTAATATACCAATGGAGGAGTGTCAAGTATATTATGATTGTAGGTAATATACCAATGGAGGAGTGTCAAGTATATTACAATTGTAGATAACATACCGGAGTGTCAAGTATATTATGATTGTAGGTAATATACCGATGGAGGAATCAAGTATATTATGATTGTAGGTAATATACCAGTGGAGGAGTGTCAAGTATATTATGATTGTAGGTAATATACCGATGGAGGAATCAAGTATATTACAATTGAAGGATAATATACCAATGGAGGAGTGTCAAGTATATTATGATTGTAGGGTAATATACCGATGGAGGAGTGTCAAGTATATTATGATTGTAGGGTAATATACCAATGGAGGAGTGTCAAGTATATTATGATTGTAGGGTAATATACCGATGGAGGAGTGTCAAGTATATTATGATTGTAGGGTAATATACCGATGGAGGAGTGTCAAGTATATTATGATTGTAGGGTAATATACCAATGGAGGAGTGTCAAGTATATTATGATTGTAGGGTAATATACCGATGGAGGAGTGTCAAGTATATTATGATTGTAGGGTAATATACTGATGGAGGAGTGTCAAGTATATTATGATTGTAGGTAATATACCGATGGAGGAGTGTCAAGTATATTATGATTGTAGGGTAATATACCGATGGAGGAGTGTCAAGTATATTATGATTGTAGGTAATATACCAATGGAGCAGTGTCAAGTATATTATGATTGTAGGTAATATACCAATGGAGGAGTGTCAAGTATATTATGATTGTAGGTAATATACCAATGGAGGAGTGTCAAGTATATTATGATTGTAGGTAATATACCAATGGAGGAGTGTCAAGTATATTACAATTGTAGATAACATACCGGAGTGTCAAGTATATTATGATTGTAGGTAATATACCGATGGAGGAATCAAGTATATTATGATTGTAGGTAATATACCAGTGGAGGAGTGTCAAGTATATTATGATTGTAGGTAATATACCGATGGAGGAATCAAGTATATTACAATTGAAGGATAATATACCAATGGAGGAGTGTCAAGTATATTATGATTGTAGGGTAATATATCGATGGAGGAGTGTCAAGTATATTATGATTGTAGGTAATATACCAATGGAGGAGTGTCAAGTATATTATGATTGTAGGTAATATACCAATGGAGGAGTGTCAAGTATATTATGATTGTAGGGTAATATACCGATGGAGGAGTGTCAAGTATATTATGATTGTAGGTAATATACCGATGGAGGAGTGTCAAGTATATTATGATTGTAGGGTAATATACCGATGGAGAAGTGTCAAGTATATTATGATTGTAGGTAATATACCAATGGAGGAGTGTCAAGTATATTATGATTGTAGGTAATATACCAATGGAGGAGTGTCAAGTATATTACAATTGTAGATAACATACCGGAGTGTCAAGTATATTATGATTGTAGATAATATACCGATGGAGGAGTCAAGTATATTATGATTGTAGGTAATATACGGATGGAGGAGTGTCAAGCATATTATGATTGTAGGTAATATACGGATGGAGGAGTGTCAAGCATATTATGATTGTAGGTAACATACCGATAGAGGAGTGTCAAGCATATTATGATTGTAGGTAACATACCGATGGGGGAGTGTCAAGCATATTATGATTGTATGTAATATACGGATGGAGGAGTGTCAAGGATATTATGATTGTAGGTAATATATGGATGGAGGAGTGTCAAGTATATTATGATTGTAGGTAATATACCGATGGAGGAATCAAGTATATTACAATTGAAGGATAATATACCAATGGAGGAGTGTCAAGTATATTATGATTGTAGGTAATATACCGATGGAGGAGTGTCAAGTATTTTATGATTGTTGGGGAAACTTATAATACTGGGAAATCTTTCACATACAAATAAAAATGGGAGCATATGGTAAATTTGTGTTTACCTATTAAAATTTAAAATTGAATGCTTAGGGAAACAAATAATACATTTTCAAACAGTAATAAGTTGTCTGATGTTTTATTGGAAATGTAATATTATAAGAAAACAATATGTTTTTTCTGAATGGAAATTAAGTAAGTTGGATTGATATGACATTTATCTAAAGTCATTATTGAAAATGTGACTATCAGTAGAAAGCTGAATGTTAAAATTTCAGAAAATTGGAAACCAATATAACTCTTGAATACAAGACTATACAATTTCATATTCTAGTGGGAAGGATTAAAAACTGTACCAGTCAGAATACAATTTCATATTCTAGTGGGAAGGATTTAAAACTGTACCAGTCAGAATACAATTTCATATTCTAGTGGGAAGGATTAAAAACTGTACCAGTCAGAATACAATTTCATATTCTAGTGGGAAGGATTTAAAACTGTACCAGTCAGAATACAATTTCATATTCTAGTGGGAAGGATTTAAAACTACCAGTCAGAATACAATTTCATATTCTATTGGGAAGGATTTAAAACTGTACCAGTCAGAATACAATTTCATATTCTAGTGGGAAGGATAAAAAACTGTACCAGTCAGAATACTAATCAGAGTTGTCGAGAAAAGGGAAAGGATAAATATAATAGTATTTGTAGTTTACCAACTTATATTGATCATTTGGAAATTAAAAGGGATAAAGAAGCATTAGTACTTTTTGATCACAAAAAGGTGTTTGGATAGATTAGAATTAGAATTTGGATAAATTAGAATTAGAATTTGGATAAATTAGAATTAGAATTTGGATAGATTAGAATTTAATTTTGCAGGGAGGACAACAGATTTGAAAATGTGCAATTGAAAATACTTGATACAAAGATTATATACTTTGTATGGAAAAAAAAATTACTCTACTTACCAAAAGAATATTTCTGTACATGAGTAAAAAGGAAGGGGAAATAAATCTAGTTTTAAAATATGTATAATCAGCTTATAATACAAACAGAGCCAACAAACTTAATGAGATATCTACATATGCATGTCAAGCATTATTTATCTATAAGTTACAGTTCCATATAGGAAAAAAGATGTGGATTGGAAAATAGTTTGGAAAAATTGGGTGGCAGTAAGATCAACAAAAAACAAAGCATGTTACTGAAAAATATACATAACAGGGGAGATAGCCATGTGATGATATATGAATAATTCCAAAATGCCCATTGTGTAAGAAGCATGTAATATTAAACTGTAAGAAAAATAAAGAAGAAAGGGAAATTTTGAAATGGATATTACAGGAAGCGGGTGTCTATAGTGACATATCTTGACAAAATAACAAATAAATCAATAATGAGTAAAATGAAATATTTTATAGTAAACAATATGCTGACATAACAATATGCTGACAGCTACTGATCACAGTTTAAGGATAGAAAATGTGGTTTTATTGGGTATTTATGCAAAAATGATTTAAAAATAAATTTTCTTTCTAAATTCTTTGCAATTTGATACTGGAAAAGCAAAACAAAAACACTGGGAGAGGGTGCACAAAACATATCACAGGCTTTTCTTATTATCTGGAAGAGTTATGGGGGTATGCAACCAAGGCCATTTAGCTTATAATAGTTAAAGGTTTGAGGGCATGGCCACAAAAAAAGTTACACAATTTGAAGGAAAAAAGAGATAAACGAAAGAATAAAAGGAGAAGAAAGAAAACAAATTTAAATCAAGAACTTTACATAAATCGAACTAATATGTCTTTTTTTGCAATGCATTAATAATACATAATCAAGATGAGTGGACAACTTACAAAGGAAATTATATATATATATATATATATATATATATATATATATATATATATATATATATATATACATGTATATATAATAACATGAAAACACAGAGTATAGCACGAAATATAAAGCAAACACAGACCAATAGGAGATCTCTGGCAAAGATCACATAAGGGAACGGGGAAGGAAACCAACCTTAGACTTTTTTCTTGTGAACCCAAACCCTTATAAAATGGGAATATCAAGGAACCAGCCTGGGTCACTAGGCCAGTACCAGAGTAGGAAAATCACCCCCAAAGTAGAAAACATTATCTAAATAAATATTTTAATCCAAATCCTGTTTGAGTTTATTTTTTTTAACAGAAAAACAACACTTCAAATATTTGGGGGTAACACGAACATATTGAAGCCTTGATAAATATCAGAAACATTTTGGGAGGTGGGGGAAACATCTCGATTATTGTCCATGTTTCTAAGTTGTAAATACAATGCTTACAGAGTATTTGAGTTTGGAATAATTGAAGCCCAGTTAGAATACATATCGTGTATAAAATCATTCTACTCACATCACATTTACTCTCATTTGCAATATATTTTCTGAAGGTTGCTATCTGAGTGGTGGCTTCAGTGTCGACTGTCAATTTGATTGGATGATAGTCATTCTCCATGGCAGAAACAAGGCAGTTCACTATTGCTCTGAAAGCATACATATTGTACAGGTTTATTGGGTGTTTCTTTTGTGAGTTTCCTAAGCCTATTTCATATTATGTTAATATTATAAATGTTTAAAAACACTTCTTGACATTGCTAACTAAGGGATGACCTCATATACACTAAAAAAATAATCACAGTATATTAAATTTATAATTTTTCTTCAAGTGATCCAGAAAATCTAACATTTTGAAATGTGAATATATAAAATGTATTGAATAAGTTTGATTCTGGTTGTCAAAACTCAGAATTCATAGAAGTTCTCTTGCTCTTTTTATAAATTTCATCTCCCATGACACATCACAGAGTATTTTCTATTCAGTATAAATGAAAGTATAGAACATACTTCTGAATTACAAGAATCACATTACAGCACATGTAATATGAAGCTTATGTGCCAGGACTCAATTCTATCAGCTAGAAATATACTAGCAAATATGGGTCTAGTTGACTTTGATTATAATGTGCCAGGACTCAATTCTATCAAATAGAAATATACTAGCAAATATGAGTCTATATGACTTTATGTGCCAGGACTCAATTCTATCAGCTAAAAATACACTAGCAAATATGGGTCTATATGACTTTGATTATAATGTGCCAGGACTCAATTCTATCAACTAGAAATATACTGGCAAATATGAGTCTAGTTGATTTTGATTATAATGTGCCAGGACTCAATTCTATCAACTAGAAATACACTAGCAAATATGAGTCTATATGACTTTGATTATAACGTGCCACTGACTCAATTCTATCAAATAGAAATACACTAGCAAATATGGGTCTATATGACTTTGATTATAGTGTGCCACTGACTCAATTCTATCAAATAGAAATACACTAGCAAATATGAGTCTATATGACTTTGATTATAATGTGCCAGGACTCAATTCTATCAGCTAGAAATACACTAGCAAATATGGGTCTATATGACTTTGATTATAATGTGCCACTGACTCAATTCTATCAAATAGAAATACACTAGCAAATATGAGTCTATATGACTTTGATTATAATGTGCCAGGACTCAATTCTATCAGCTAGAAATACACTAGCAAATATGGGTCTATATGACTTTGATTATAATGTGCCAGGACTCAATTCTATCAACTAGAAATACACTAGCAAATATGAGTCTATATGACTTTGATTATAGTGTGCCACTGACTCAATTCTATCAAATAGAAATACACTAGCAAATATGGGTCTATATGACTTTGATTATAATGTGCCAGGACTCAATTCTATCAGCTAGAAATGCACTAGCAAATATGGGTATATATAACTTTGATTATAGTGTGCCAGGACTCAATTCTATCAGCTAGAAATACACTAGCAAATATGAGTCTATATGACTTTGATTATAATATGCCAGGACTCAATTCTATCAGCTAGAAATACACTAGCAAATATGAGTCTATATGACTTTGATTATAATATGCCAGGACTCAATTCTATCAGCTAGAAATACACTAGCAAATATGGGTCTATATGACTTTGATTATAATGTGCCAGGACTCAATTCTATCAGCTAGAAATACACTAGCAAATATGGGTCTATATGACTTTGATTATAGTGTGCCACTGACTCAATTCTATCAAATAGAAATACACTAGCAAATATGGGTCTATATGATTTTGATTATAATGTGCCAGGACTCAATTCTATCAGCTAGAAATACACTAGCAAATATGGGTCTATATGACTTTATGTGCCAGGACTCAATTCTATCAGCTAGAAATACACTAGCAAATATGGGTCTATATGACTTTGATTATAATGTGCCAGGACTCAATTCTATCAGCTAGAAATACACTAGCAAATATGGGTCTATATGACTTTATGTGCCAGGACTCAATTCTATCAGCTAGAAATACACTAGCAAATATGGGTCTATATGACTTTGATTATAATGTGCCAGGACTCAATTCTATCAGCTAGAAATACACTAGCAAATATGGGTCTATATGACTTTATGTGCCAGGACTCAATTCTATCAGCTAGAAATACACTAGCAAATATGGGTCTATATGACTTTGATTATAATGTGCCAGGACTCAATTCTATCAGCTAGAAATACACTAGCAAATATGGGTCTATATGACTTTATGTGCCAGGACTCAATTCTATCAGCTAGAAATACACTAGCAAATATGGGTCTATATGACTTTATGTGCCAGGACTCAATTCTATCAGCTAGAAATACACTAGCAAATATGGGTCTATATGACTTTGATTATAATGTGCCAGGACTCAATTCTATCAGCTAGAAATACACTAGCAAATATGGGTCTATATGACTTTATGTGCCAGGACTCAATTCTATCAGCTAGAAATACACTAGCAAATATGGGTCTATATGACTTTATGTGCCAGGACTCAATTCTATCAGCTAGAAATACACTAGCAAATATGGGTCTATATGACTTTGATTATAGTGTGAATATGCAGAACACTGCTTTTAATAATAGGTGTCCATTACATAAAATCAACTATTGTTACTAATGATTTTGGAGAGTGGCCAGGAAGAAAGGGAAGACTCATACAATGCCAGTCAACTGTAAATTATGACATATTAAAGACTTAAACATTATTTTGCCACTGTTTAGTTGTTCAAATGACTCTTTATTTATTTACCTTAAATTCTGCATTATTGGTATTCATCATTTCTTTAATTACCTAAGTGTATTTAATTTATTAAGATAGAAAGTTAATTTAATAAGAAAGAAAGTTCGATTACAAAACATGAAGTTTGATCCCTTTATATCTCTTATTAACATGATGTTTTATAAAGATAAGCATATATAAGCTAAATGTCATTAATTCAAAATATGTATGTTTATTATATGTATTTTACAAATGAATCATATTGTGAACTAACTGCATAGTGCTCATTGAATTATAAACTCTTTCCATATAAATAAGCTTTCAGCATAACTGAGACATGACCACTCCAGCAAGTACTGAATTATAGCTTATAATGACCAATATATGTAAAGGGCAGAATTTTGTGTGTGTGTCCTCAGTGACTTTTATGTGGTATCATACATCGATATATATATATATATATATATAAATGAATGTTTGTTTGTTTGTGTCGTATGCGTTCCTATATACCGTTCATACGATTGCGATAAAACTTTGGTGAGTTGTTGTGTGCACGCCCAAGGTTTCTGAATTAGTACATCCATTTAAATTGTACAATTAACAAATGTGTGTATTTCATATAGTTTTGCGACATTTACTGTGTGTTCACTGTGAATTGTAGGCACCTTAGATATGCCACGTGATCGAACAGTAGGCAATTACAATAATGACAAAGATTTGTTTGAAGTAATTATTTATTTGCAAAACATAAAACCTACTCCTAAAATATAAACTTACCTTGTAGACATTTCATCTCCAGTTGACAGATAGTACTGCTTATTTCTTCTCTTACATGTGATATGAAGAAACTGGAAGTTCATACCTAACTGAAATCAGGAATATTAAAGGTACAAATATAAATTCTATATGCTCTGCCAGTATTGCTATAAATTAATTTGGAAAAATCACTGAGATATTTACATTCTTTATTATGCCTTAAAAATTATTACAAAGCTTGTAAGAGCATAATTTTTACACAATAACACGTGCCCAGAAAATACTCATGTATTCTACTATATAAAATCGCTAAGGAAACATTGGCTTAGAATGTAAAACAAACAATGGCTATAACAAATTAGAAAGCAACGAGATATATATCATACTGGTCATTTCATTACTGACCCCATTTGTCCTATCTAGACAGACCTTCAAAGATAATCTGGCAACCTGGGCAAAAAGAGGCAACAACTCATGTGAGTTGTGATAGAAATGTTCAAAACAAAGGTGTGTATCTAGATTTATTTTGCTTTTATTCAGCTTTTCCAAAGTTATTGAGCCACAACACAAGCAGGGTTTTTGTGGCAAATATATTTTAGACAAGGGTACATCTGTATGTTCCCTTCCATAAAATGGTACATGTCTGTATGTAGTGGAGAAACTATAAGGAAAGAAAACTTGCATAAGGTGTGAACCTTGATTTTTTTTTAAAACCAAGGATAGTACAGAGTATAACAATAACAATGTCAGATTTAGTATGCATTCATTCCAAATTTCTGTATTAAATATAGCACTACAATTATATTGCTCAAAATCTTAAAATTTTGGTCACCAATTATCATTTTCATCATCAGTAACATGGAAGGTTTGCATTAATAATACTGCATGTTTCATCCAAAACTAAAACAGCATTGAAATTCAAATAATTTGGGATGTAATGCATAGAAGTATCTAGGGAAAAAAAACAATTTGCCATGCTTTGTACATACTGAGACAAAGTCAATCTCTGGGAACCTGATTACAGCCTTCTTGGTAAATTTTCCATCTTTCCTTTCCTGTGTCAGGAGGTATAGTGACCGTGAGGAAATAAGGAGGAATATGACTCTGGTCTCCCCCTCTGTGTGACCTGTTAGGCAACTGAACATCTGAAATGAGAGAGCATTGTAAATGAAAGGGTACATATTTATCCTCTGTGTGACCTGTTAGGCAACTGAACATCTGAAATGAGAGAGCATTGTAAATGAAAGGGTACATATTTATCCTTTTTTATTTTTACTTTTACAAACTTTACTTAATCATTGTCATAAAATAATTGTTACTATATGACAGTTATCTTATAGTTTTGTGATGGTTGGGTTTCTTGTCTCAGTCATCTATTTTGGATCAAACAGTTTCAAAATGTTTACTAAGGAAATGACATCAAAAAGTACAACAAAGCAATCATGGCTGTCATCATTTTTTTTATTTTTATAAAGATGTGATATAATATAGATGGGAATAAGGTAACCGATACTGTTGCTTTTCAACAAAGCAAGGAATTTCCAGTCTATGCCAACACTGACATGGTATCAATCTGTCTTAAAATCAACATTACAACATTAACTAAATCTGTCTGAAATGCACCATTACTATTTTTGAATCCATCTCAAAACCACCATTATGACATGGGTTCAATCTGTCTGAAAAACACAATTACCACATGGGAGTTCAATCTGTGAACAGCACCAGTACAACATGGGTTCACTCTGAACAACACCATTACAACATGGTTCAATCTGTATGAAAAGCACCTTTATGACATTTGTTTAATATGTCTGAACAACACCATTACAACATGGTTCAATCTGTATGAAAAGCACCTTTATGACATTTGTTTAATATGTCTGAACAACACCATTACAACATGGTTCAATCTGTATGAAAAGCACCTTTATGACATTTGTTTAATATGTCTGAACAACACCATTACAACATGGTTCAATCTGTATGAAAAGCACTTTTATGACATTTGTTTAATCTGTCTGAACAACACCATTACAACATGGTTCAATCTGTATGAAAAGCACCTTTATGACATTTGTTTAATCTGTCTGAACAACACCATTACATCATGGTTCAATCTGTATGAAAAGCACCTTTATGACATTTGTTTAATCTGTCTGAACAACACCATTACAACATGGTTCAATCTGTCTGAAAAGCACCTTTATGACATTTATTTAATCTGTCTGAACAGCACCATTACAATATGGGTTCAATCTGTCTGAAAAAAACATTATTATGTTGATGACTTTCAAAAAGAATCTGACAACAAATTTTAGTATTGGTGATAATAATGTTATCAGAGGATACATATGCCAGTAAATATTTCTGGGTTTCTGCAATCTTTAAAAAAGTAGCTCCATGATTTTTCCAAAACTTCTGCAAGACTTTTTTGCCATTTCAAGAGTACTTAATACATACCTTTTATGATCTCTAAAACTTACCTAATACTTACCTAACTTACCTAACACTTACCTAATACATGTACTTATCTAATAGTTATCTAACAATTACCTAACACTTACTTAATAGTTACCTAACATTTATCCAATAGTTACATAACACTTATCTAATAGTTATCTAACACTTACCTAAAACTTACCTAATAGTTATCTAATACTTACCTAACACTTACCTAATATTTATCTAACACTTACCTAACATTTATCTAAAACTTACTTAAGACTTACATAATACTTATCTAACACTTTTCTAACACTTACCTAAAACTTACCCAACACTTGCCTAAAACTTACTTAATACTTTCCTAACACTTATCTAATACTTATCTAACACTTACACAACAATTAAATTTAACCCACAACATAATAAATTTAGTTAGCTTACTTCACAAAACAAATATTACTACAGTGATATGCTTAATATGCTGCTGATTCTAAATCGATTTTAGTTTTTAAAAAAATGTTTGAACGTAAAATATAAAAGACGTCCTTACTTCCTTTGGTCTTGATTTGGGGGGGAAGGGCAATATCAAAATGGTTTTATGGGCAGACAAGTTACCCATAGTTACTATGGGCAGAAATGTTTAAAAAAATCGAAGACTTCAAGAACAAAATTATCAAAGATCCATGTCCCAAAAACAGGCTATGGTCAAACAAGTTTATATCTAAATGTTATTCAAAGCAAATACAAAATCAATTCTACGTACTCAACATTATTTACACAATATAATTCTAAGAACGAAAATAAATTCTTCACTGTGATGGAATATATTTATTCTCCTCTATTTCTGTATCCAAGGCCTTCAAAGACATGCTTGAGTTTGGCAGACTTATGAAATGAGATAGAAACAGTTTGAAGACTGAGGTTGCTATCCCTTTTTTGTTTTCACTGTCACACATCTTTGGATTTTTTGCAGAAATTTCAGAAAAGTTATTTTTGAAGCCATGCATAGAGTTAGAGAGACTACCAACAATGATGTAATCTAGCATTCAATCAGTCATGCAGGTAAAGTAATGCTGACAAAACTTTCATTGTGGATGCCAACAATGATACCATCATTGACTGAAGAACAACGATTGCTTTCTTGCATGGACTCAGCTGGTAAATCAACATGATCATGGTTGAAAATGACCACAAATAGTGTTCAAAGTGACATCATTGGTATTTCCCATGTCCAATTTTGATTTACTTGATGTTGCTAAGAAATTAAACATCAAAAACTTCAGAGGTACTTTTTTATGCATGATAAATTACCAAAGCAACCGAGCTGTGTTGAAACCTGTATCATTAATCTCTATGGAAGTTCTGGTTCAGGTACTCATTGGGTTAAATATGCCATTGATCCAAATGGAGTTGCCTTTTCTTCATATGTATTTGCACCATCAGATTTCTTTTTACAAATAAGTGAGCATCGCAAAGCACTCTGCCAATCTGGTATTCAACATTATCAACACAGACAATAACCTATCCACAGATATGTGGCTATGAAGTAATTGCTGTATTCAATGCTGTGTGGCTGATACCACCTCATAAAATCATGTATACATCTTTGTCCAACATTTTAAACAGGTGTTAGTGAATACAAAACTGTAGATATTTACAGAAGATCGTCTCAAAGTTTTATTCAGGGCAAGCCCCACGGTGACTAATCCTAATATGCAACCCTTGACCCAGTCAAGAATAAACTCGCTGATCTTTTGAGTCTTGCAGATGTGGACCAAAATGAAGTCGTTGATTTTCAGGATCAGTAAGGACACTTAAAGATAAGCACTATCACATGGTTAGATATTATTCTGACTTCAGATAACTTGCTAAAAATGATAAAATTAAAAGCTCAGAGATTTCAAT
Organism: Unio delphinus; assembly: GCA_029339505.1. Classification (NCBI taxonomy): domain Eukaryota; kingdom Metazoa; phylum Mollusca; class Bivalvia; order Unionida; family Unionidae; genus Unio; species Unio delphinus. The sequence continues at coordinate 993,426 of JAQISU010001241.1, read as the reverse complement.
TCTAGCAGTCATGGGAAAGATTACTGGACGCATCAGAATAATTGGAAATATTTTATGTATGCCAATCTCAACATGAGCACAAATACAATTACCAATGTGAAAGAACCAAAATGATGTGGCAACAAAAAGATATGCAGACGGTAACAACGCCACGATCAGAACTGAGATCAATGATCATTTACTATCCACCGGTGATACAATAAATGGTTCTCTCAATATGGTTAATAATAGAATTACTGGTTTTGGCCAACCAGAATCAAACAATGATGTTGCAACAAAGAAATATGTCAACAATAGCAACATCCCGATGAAGAACTAGTTAATTTCAATCAATGATGGACTGGTATCGTTCAGATCTCAGGATATGCCAATCATAAAACTGCATTTACAAATTTAAAAAATTAACCACAAAAAAAACCATTAATGAATATTTTGGGAAATCTAGCAGTCATTGACATTTAGCTTTCAGAAATAGACACGATCACTGATGATGTAGTGCTGAATAAATCCATCAAAACATCACGCTGAGCATATCAGCATAGACAGGTTCTCAGCTTTAGAACATTTATAATATCTGCCAACAATTTTAAGGCTTTATCTAGTCCTGAGTGCGCCAGGTGGATTGTTCTGGATCTATGTTAGTAGTACTGGATCAAAATGACGAGGAAACATTTGTTGTGAAACCCGAAGAAAGGGTACCCCTGGTTGGTCTATTGGCATCTCTCCAATCAATTTCCAATGCGATGTTGCTGCAAAACATGACAGATTCGAGCAAGTATGTTTGTGGCATACCCAACTGAAAAAAATCATCGACATGTATACAGTAAAACAAAAGAAAAATACCACATACATGTCACTGCTACAATTATAATTGTATACTCTCCATCTGGGGTAATTGATGGAGCTGTAACAGTCATCGGTCCATTATCGGCATCATGCATAATAGCACCAGTAATGGGAATTGGTGTTTCAGTTGCAACAAGAATTGGTTGTATCATCGTGAAAAAAAACAACATCATATGTTCACGGCTGATAAATTACATGAATATACAACAAACTAACTATGAGCGTTTGTAGCACGACTTTGATCTCAATGCTGAATTGATCATAACACTGAAACAGCGACAGAATAGTCATTGTGCGAGCTGCAGCACAGTAATGTTGTGGCAGTATTCGAATAATTATCAAAGTCAGTTTACCATGGATAGAAATAATAGTAGTCTTGGTCACACATGCAAAAATGTGACGCTGACCAGTCTTGAATGTAATCAATGTCAGGGTGCGTATACTGCTTTCACAAATGAAAGCAGTGGTAGTTGTGTATCTTTATGAATTACTTGTAATTGTTGATGTAAAAATTGACATTGAGGAGCAGTTGAATATAGTCTGTAAATTGTAGGTCTACCAGTTGATCTTACCATGCTGGAAATTTTATGTGTGGTCATTCTCCATATAGAATCAGTTGCTCTTCTTCTACCCCCTTCAATTTCACCAGGATCATATTAATATCTTACTGTAACATTACCTAGTACTGGTTGTTTTGAGAAAGAGTCTGTCGTTGTACTGGTATATTTTTTGTGATTGCATTTATGGATTTGATAGAAATTCCGTACAACCCATTCACGAGCATGTTTTTCTGAACTTTGTTCAGGAAACATAAGGTCAGTTGATATTTCCTTTGCTTAGTAATATCCAAACAATTCCTCAGCAAATGTTCGATTAAATCACTAAACGATTGCATGATCGCGATGAATTGCGGTGTGCTCTTGTCTGATTTTGACATTATGTTGTTTCATCATCGACATTACTGCACCAAGAAATTCTTTGCCAAGATCAACCTATAGCACCTGAAGCCACTGTTGACTACCTTGTAATCTGGGTTTTTGTTGATAAATTTGTTCAAATGTCTTTTCTTTTTAGAGCCCCTATGCTACTTTATATCTATTTGCAACATCAACAACAGTTAATGTATATTTATATGTGTGTGATTGATGTCTACCAGTTTTAAAAGTATCATGTGGTAAAAACAAACTATCCACTTGATGAACTTCATTAGGAGTAAAATGTGCGTACTCAATTTTTTTAGGCAGTGGTAGAAAAATTTGCCTTATTGCTGGTAGTGCTAACCAATCTGCAGCAAAAGAGTGTGTGATTCCTGCCACATCAACAAGTTTACTAATCGCTGCTTTACCCCTCCAATATCCTCTTGGACTATAATAAATCAATTCCATTTTAATAATAATAATCAGCCTACTAATTATCAGCCCATTACCTTTCATCGCAGATCTTACAGAAAAAGATAGCAAGCAAATCTCTGCAAGATTTTATTTTTTTATGAATTTTAATGTGTGTATCAACTTCAGTCTGCAATATGTGTTGTTGCAGTAAATCTTTATATTTATACATGACATCATGAATGTGGATGCTTGATCAATTGCAATTACTGGATACTCTCTAGGTTTTGGTTATCTTTTTGGTCTAGACGGATATCAAGGCGGGTTCCAATTCCACAACGATGCTTCTTGACAGGATACTTAGTCCATGGAGCTCCTGGTAATTTTTTTAATGAAGCAGCGATATCACCACTTGTTTTATTTGAGATAAATTTATATTTTTGTACAACATTTCACACACTTGCTTGTAAGTGGATGCTTTTTATTCCGTGTCGTTATTGGTGTTAATGGCCACTGGTGGGGTGTATGTGCTCTGCATCCAACACAATATAAATTTGTATTATTTATTATATTTGTACAATATGGATATCATTGATTTATCCACAAAATGAAAGCAGCATGATTCTATCAGAGCAAGTATCATAGGTTCATCTGGGTCTGGTAAGACAGGATTATTACTTAATTTAATAATGAGATGGCTGAAGTGTGATAAGTTATATTTAGTAGCTCCGTCAGCTGATGATCAACGATGCTATGATGTGCTTAAAGATTTTTTAAAAAATTGCAATGTTGTTGGATGAAGACATTTTTTACCGATACTGATGAAGCTCCATTTGTGGATGATCTCACTGGATGTATTAATAATCTCATAGTATACAATGATGTAATGCTGGACAAACAATCAAATCCAGCTTAGATTTTGTCCAGAGGCAGACACAAAAACACGGATGTGATTTATGTTGCTCAGCGGTACACACAATACCTAACATGATCTGTAATCTTTTCATTATCTTTGATGGAGTCGATATTCATAGTAGTTATGCTATTAAATAAAATATATTTTGTGGTAGAAGGGGACACCATTATTATATGTTTTTATATTGTATACCTTTCGTGCTAAATCAATCTGGTCACTTTCATTGCAATCGTTTTTACTTATGGTAATAATAATTTTGGTCCAAGATCCAATCTGGGCCATAAATGGTTTTTCCTTTTTTAGATTGGCACAAAGGTGTGAGAAGGTGTAGTTTTGCAAATCAAACTGGTTATTAATCGGTTGAATGATGCACTGTACTAAGATCAGTCAAGAAATTAGATACCCAATTCAAACTTTACCTTCATGAATTTTTCATCTGTGTCCATCACATCTAGCATTAAGAAGAGCATGCAATGAAGGCCCAGTCTGGAAAGATAAAAAAGCTTTTCAATTTGAATCCTATTTCTCATTACAGTTATGCTGTGATGCTTAGTTTATGCTATGCATAGACATGTAGTTTATGCTATGCATAGACATGTAGTTTATGCTGTGTAGACATGTAGTTTATGCTATGCATAGACATGTAGATTATGCTATGTATAGACATGTAGTTTATGCTGTGTAGACATGTAGTTTATGCTATGCATAGACATGTAGTTTATGCTATGTATAGACATGTAGTTTATGCTGTGTAGACATGTAGTTTATGCTATGCATAGACACGTAGTTTATGCTTTGTATAGACATGTAGTTTATGCTGTGTAGACATGTAGTTTATGCTATGTGTAGACATATAGTTTATGCTATGCATAGACATGTAGTTTATGCTATGCATAGACATGTAGTTTATGCTATGCATAGACATGTAGTTTATGCTATGCACAGACATGTAGTTTATGCTATGTATAGACATGTAGTTTATGCTATGCATAGACATGTAGTTTATGCTATGTATAGACATGTAGTTTATGCTATGCATAGACATGCAGTTTATGCTATGTATAGACATGTAGTTTATGCTGTGTAGACATGTAGTTTATGCTATGTGTAGACATGTAGTTTATGCTATGTATATACATGTAGTTTATACTGTGTAGACATGTAGTTTATGCTATGTGTAGACATGTAGTTTATGCTGTGTAGACATGTAGTTTATGCTATGATGTGTAGACATGTAGTTTATGCTATGCATAAACATGTAGTTTATGCTATGCATAGACATGTAGCTTATGCTATGTGTAGACATGTAGTTTATGCTGTGTAGACATGTAGTTTATGCTGTGTAGACATGTAGTTTATGATATGTGTAGACATGTAGTTTATGCTGTGTAGACAAGTAGTTTATGCTATGTGTAGACATGTATTTTATGTTGTGTAGATGTGTAATTTATGCCATAACATGTAGCTTATGCTATGTGTAGACATGCTGTAGACACATGTAGAAATGCAGTATATGTTATACTGTGTAAATCTGTACTTTGTCCTATAATGTGTGGATGTTTATTTTATGCTTTAATATGCAGATGTGTAATTGATGCTATATCATGTAGATGTGTGGTTTATGCTTTATGTGGATGTTTAGTTTACGTTATAATGTGTAGACATTTAGTTTAAGCTATAATGTGTATAGGTGCAGTTTATGTATAGCTTATGCCTTGATGTGTAGACATGTAGCTTATAATATAACATGTATAGGTGTAGTGTCTGCTATGCAGATGTGTAGTTTTTCACAATAACATGTGCACATATAGTTTATGATACAATGTGTAGATGTGTATTTTATGCTTTAAATTAATGTGTAGATGTGTTGTTGTTGTAGGGTTTAACATCATTTCTCAGCACACGATAGGCTATACATGGTGGCCAGCAATAATGGTGGAGGAAGAATCAGGTACCCCTGGAAAGAACCAGCGACCCACGAGAAGCTACTGGCAAGCTTTCTCACATACCCACAATTGCCGAATCTTAAAAACTCAAACGCAGACAGAGGTGAGATGGCAGTGATCCATAACAAAGAGTGCTTTAGACCACTTGGCCACACAGGGCTCCATGTAGACATGTAGTTTATGATATGATGTGCAAATGTTTAGTTTATGCTATAATTTGCAATGTGTAGTTTATGCTATAATGTGTAGACTTATAGTTTATGCTATAACGTGTAGACTTATAGTTTATACTATAACATGTAGACTTATAGCTTATGCTATAACGTGTAGACTTATAGTTTATGCTATAACGTGTAGACTTATAGTTTATGCTATAACGTGTAGACTTAAAGTTTATGCTATAACGTGCAGATGTGTACTTTATACTTTAATGTGTAGAAGTATAGTGTATGCTATGATGTGCAAATCTTTAGTTTATGTTATAATTTGCAGATGTGAAGTTTATGATATAATGTGTAGATGTGAATCAAAGTCTTGGCATAGCATTAAATCATTGTACATATCCCACTTAGATCACTTTGAAGTCCTTCTTCATACATTTAAAGCATCAATTCAGCTCCACTTACTAGTCACCACATACATGAAGTTTTGCTGCAGCAACAACAGCTACTACTGCTACTAATACTACTACTACTAATACTAAAATAAAATTTTCATTTACAATACCAAATCACTCACTGGAAATACAGGCTTGTAAGCAAATTACATCATACTTTGTTAGAAAATAAAAAAAGACTCCAATGTTATCTTACCTAACTTCTCCAGGACATAGTTTGCTATCTTCTGCTGGATCTTTCCAATCAACAATATTGCCATCAGTTTCCGTAATGGAGTGGAAGTAGTTGCTTGCAATTGGTTTATTGATGCTATTATTAGGTTCCTTATTGGTAAGTTTCTTGCTAGCATTTTTGCATTCAAAACTTTCCATATCAGAATCTCTTGCCTCCTTTAATTGACGGGATTTATTTTCTTCTTTTAAGGTTTGCGTAGTTTTTAAAATGGTTGTCTTTGAGGTTTGCATAGTTGATATTGATATCTCCTCTTCAAGGTCAGCATGGTGTGTATAAATAACTTCCGTATCCCAGAACATGGGCAAGCACATGGGGTTTGATATAAGCTGTTCTGTGTTCTGACAACAATGTGAGGAGTCACCATAACATGGCACATCTGATTTCATCTGAGATGTAGTGAAGCCTGGAAAAATATTGTAATCACAATCTGATGACGTTGGTTTCTGCAGTGATTTATAGCCAGTTTTGACCTTTGAAATGTCACTGTCATTGCAACATTTATTTGACTGTGTTGCTGTAGTAGGTTCACTGACAACATTCATTATCAGACTATTTTGATCAAAATTCAACTGTTCCATAATTATTTTGTTGTCCTCTTTATTGGACTTTTCTAAGCTTAATTCACAATGGATCGAACTTCTCATCCTAGACTGTATGGCTTCAACACCATTCTCTTCATCTAGAGTTGATCCGCACATGATGGAACCAGACTTAATTGACCTAGCACTGCTTACAGCTTTGTTTGAATCAGTAGGATTATCTGAATGTAATTTTCTCTGTGTTGATGGTCTTTTTGTACTGCTAATAAGCTGACTGTCTGAATATCTAGCTGATTTCGACTCAGAATGATCAAGAGGAGATGCTTTTTTTACAGTTTGTATCTTTATTGTATTACATGCCTTACTCTTGTCATTGTGTCGGTATTTACTATATGTTACCACAACCTCTGAGCTGCCATGAGTCGTACCATCATCTGAATTCATTAAAGCTTCTATTCGGCGAAGACGAGCCTCCCGTTCGAAATCTCCTTCATACTCTGCAGGTATGTCTTTACATCGACGAACATATGCATCACTGTTGCAACCCAGGCTAAGAGACCTGGAATATTGTTTTCTTCGTGGCCTCAATAAAAACATGTCACTGTAAGCTACTCTACCAGTATCAGTAGACACGGTACAAATGTTGTTCACATTTCGAGGGACATGCTGTAAAAGTAAAAAAAGTCTAATTGCAATTTATGATAAATAATTGATCTGATAAGGAAATAGCATCGTAACGAATCAAGCCCTACATTATTACATCATAAAATGTAAGGTAATTTAATTAATGTACACTACCTAAATGAATCAAGCCTTACATTATTACATCATAAAATGTAAGGTAATTTAATTAATTTACACTACCTAAACGAATCAAGCCCTACACTATTACATCATAAAATGTAAGGTAATTTAATTAATTTACACTACCTAAACGAATTAAGCCCTACATTATTACATCATAAAATGCAAGGTAATTTAATTAATTTACACTACCTAAAGAATTAAGCCCTACATTATTACATCATAAAATGTAAAGTAATCTAATTAATTTACACTACCTAAACGAATCAAGCCCTACATTATTACATCATAAAATGCAAGGTAATTTAATTAATTTACACTACCTAACCAGAGAGCTATTTTAATTAAACACTTTCAACAGTAACTGTAATGTCCTTGATTATATTCATAAGAAATTGACACCAGATCTGCCCATCACTAAATAGGAAAACTGTGACCCAATAAGAATGAATTATTGATATAATATGGTATAGAAACCTACAGGTAGATTGTGCCAGTTTAGAAACTTACAGGTAGACTGTGCCTGGTTTAGAAACTTACAGCTAAACGGTTTCTGGTTTAGAAACTTACAGGTAGACTGTTCCTGGCATAAAAACTTACATTTAGACTGTGCCTGGTTTAGAAACTTACAGGTAGACTTTGCCTGGTATAGACGACCCTGTCATTGCTGTATAATATGATCATCTCCTTGTCAGATGATTCAGATAATGTATAGCTCTTTGGTTGATGGGTACAAAGATCCAAATATGGCATGTCCTGTAATATGTACACATTTTAAAAGATATATGAAGGAGCTAAAGCAAACAAGAAAGAGGAGACTGGTCATGGCATGCATATCGAACCAATTTCCAGCTTCAATAATCAAAGTCTTTAGTAAGATAGATAAGGATACTAAAGCCATTTTCAAAAAACCGAAGAAAACAGGATGGTACTGAAACAGTTGGAAGGAAAACAACTTTAATACTGAGGTTTGCCTAAGGTGAGGAAAAGCACAAACGCCAAAGGGCTCGCTTTATCGGGCTTCCAACAATGCTCTATTCATATTTCAAACCAATTGTATATAATGAATGCCATCTGATATTTGAAGACACAGTCAATAATTTTCATCACTTAGGTTTATTGTTAATTGACTTCTCAGTTTATATTAATAAATATCGATAACTGTACAACAAGCAAAGTCAAGTCTCATGTTTAACTCAATATTAACTGCTATTGATAACATTACAAAAAGCAGTCAAGTCTCATGTCTGACTCAATATTAATGGCTACTGATAACATTACACAAAAAAAGCAGTCAAGTCTTATGTCTGACTCAATATTAACTGCTATTGATAACATTACAAAAAGCAGTCAAGTCTCATGTCTAACTCGATATTAATTGCTGTTGATAACATTACAAAAAGCAGTCAAGTCTCATAATACAAGCCTGATTTAGTGAAAAACACTTGTAATCTGTGAATTAAATTAATCTGGTATAAGACATTTTACCATTTCCAACTGAAACACTGCATTTTCAAGGCCTGCTGCTAGGGTCAATAAAATGTTCAATCCCTGAAAATAAACAGAAAGGAAGAGTATCAAAACTTGTCCAAAATATAACTAAATTAGAATAGCATCTATGTCAATATTCAAGCTGTTATGTTAATATCAATGGAATGAATTATGCTACACCTGTATAGGGGGGCCGAGTGGTCTAAAGCGCTCTTCGTTATGGATCACTGACACCTCACCTCTGCTTGGGTTCGAGTCTCAGATTTGGCCGATGTGGGTATGTGAGAAAGCATGCCAATAGCTTCTCATGGGTCAGTGGTTCTTCCTGGGGGTTTTTCAATTCGTTGGAAAAGAGGAATTATTCTATTTATTTGGAAAAAGGACAGGTTATTTGGAAAAAGGACAGGTTCGAATCTTGACAATGTAATCCAAAATGGCTGACAATGTCACCTGATGCAGTTCTTGTTTTATAATCATCCAGATGAACTTATGAAACACATGTCCTTTTTCCAAATAAATAGAATAATTCCTCTTTTCCAACGAATTGACACAATGTCCAGAACAAGATAATTAAAATTAACACTCAAACATAAATACACAACTTAACTTTAAAATAAGCCCAGATTCTACTGAATCTCTCTTCTAGTACAATGATTTAAATACCCGTTTCTAATATGTAAACAAGGGATCACGTGATTTTCTAGAAATTGATAGAAGGTCAGAGGAAGAGTCTACCTTCACCAAATCACGTATTAATGGAATGATCTAGATATTTCCTACCCCCAAGAACTAAAAAATAAAAAATTGTCCTTGAAATTAACCAATAGTTTTAGAAGCTTGTTGACAATGTCTAAAGCAGAGTCAGGAATTAGATCAACAAGCCAAGGTCAAAACTTGTTTACAGTTAGAGTGTAGGTCAGCCTGAATTTTCCAGAAAAAATCTCCCAATTAATGAATATTAAACCCTAAATGACAAATCTGGATTTAACAATTAAAAAAAAAAAATAATTTAAATGCAATAGATGTAACAATAGCCAATTGTGTGCTGAAGAATGGCGTTAACTCCTACAACAACAACTACACCTGTATATCAACATTAGAGTTCTTGTGTTATTATCAATATAAGGAAGTGTTGCTAATTCGTACTCTATTTATTATAAGGAGCAATGATAATTTCCTACACTTAACATGATAAAAATCCTCAATTTTAAACCAATATACTGAAAACAAAGTTTTTACTTCAACTTAAAAATGACCACACACACACACATACAATTTAGAAGCCTGAGTCATTGTCGGGCCTAAAACTGAATAGTCTATGCATTGTAAATAAAAGTGTTTTCCTCTAGAACGCAAAGTAAGCAGTATCTTAATACAAAAAAATCCATGCATACGTTTGGTTTAAAATCTCTTTATAATTTATACACACATTTGGTTTTAAATCTCTTTATAATTTATACACAAGTTATGTTTTATCTCTTTATAATTTATACACATGTTTTGTTTTAAATCTCTTTATAATTTATAAACAAGTTATGTTTTATCTCTTTATAATTTATAAACAAGTTATGTTTTATCTCTTTATAATTAATACACATGTTTTGTTTTATCTCTTTATAATTTATACACAAGTTATGTTTTATCTCTTTATAATTTATACACAAGTTATGTTTTATCTCTTTATAATTTATACACATGTTTTGTTTTAAATCTCTTTATAATTTATAAACAAGTTATGTTTTATCTCTTTATAATTTATACACATGTTTTGTTTTAAATCTCTTTATAATTTATAAACAAGTTATGTTTTATCTCTTTATAATTTATACACATGTTTTGTTTTATCTCTTTATAATTTATACACAAGTTATGTTTTATCTCTTTATAATTTATACACAAGTTATGTTTTATCTCTTTATAATTTATACACATGTTTTGTTTTAAATCTCTTTATAATTTATACACAAGTTATGTTTTATCTCTTTATAATTTATAAACAAGTTATGTTTTATCTCTTTATAATTTATACACAAGTTATGTTTTATCTCTTTATAATTTATAAACAAGTTATGTTTTATCTCTTTATAATTTATAAACAAATTATGTTTTATCTCTTTATAATTTATAAACAAGTTATGTTTTATCTCTTTATAATTTATAAACAAGTTATGTTTTATCTCTTTATAATTTATAAACAAGTTATGTTTTATCTCTTTATAATTTATAAACAAGTTATGTTTTATCTCTTTATAATTTATAAACAAGTTATGTTTTATCTCTTTATAATTTATAAACAAGTTATGTTTTATCTCTTTATAATTTATAAACAAGTTATGTTTTATCTCTTTATAATTTATACATGTGTTTGGTTTTAAATCTCTTTATAATTAATAGACATGCTTGGTTTAAAATCTCTTTATAATTTATACACACATTTGGTTTTAAATCTCTTTATAATTTATACACAAGTTTTGTTTTAAATCTCTTTATAATTTATACACAAGTTATGTTTTATCTCTTTATAATTTATACACATGTTTTGTTTTAAATCTCTTTATAATTTATAAACAAGTTATGTTTTAAATCTCTTTATAATTTATAAACAAGTTATGTTTTATCTCTTTATAATTTATAAACAAGTTATGTTTTATCTCTTTATAATTTATAAACAAGTTATGTTTTATCTCTTTATAATTTATAAACAAGTTATGTTTTATCTCTTTATAATTTATAAACAAGTTATGTTTTATCTCTTTATAATTTATAAACAAGTTATGTTTTATCTCTTTATAATTTATAAACAAGTTATGTTTTATCTCTTTATAATTTATAAACAAGTTATGTTTTATCTCTTTATAATTTATACATGTGTTTGGTTTTAAATCTCTTTATAATTAATAGACATGCTTGGTTTAAAATCTCTTTATAATTTATACACACATTTGGTTTTAAATCTCTTTATAATTTATACACAAGTTTTGTTTTAAATCTCTTTATAATTTATACACAAGTTATGTTTTATCTCTTTATAATTTATACACATGTTTTGTTTTAAATCTCTTTATAATTTATAAACAAGTTATGTTTTATCTCTTTATAATTTATACATGTGTTTGGTTTTAAATCTCTTTATAATTTATACACAAGTTATGTTTTATCTCTTTATAATTTATAAACAAGTTATGTTTTATCTCTTTATAATTTATACATGTGTTTGGTTTTAAATCTCTTTATAATTAATAGACATGCTTGGTTTAAAATCTCTTTATAATTTATACACACATTTGGTTTTAAATCTCTTTATAATTTATACACAAGTTTTGTTTTAAATCTCTTTATAATTTATACACAAGTTATGTTTTATCTCTTTATAATTTATACACATGTTTTGTTTTAAATCTCTTTATAATTTATACACGCATTTGGTTTTAAATCTCTTTATAATTTATAAACAAGTTATGTTTTATCTCTTTATAATTTATAAACAAGTTATGTTTTATCTCTTTATAATTTATACACAAGTTATGTTTTATCTCTTTATAATTTATACACGCATTTGGTTTTAAATCTCTTTATAATTTATACACGCATTTGGTTTTAAATCTCTTTATAATTTATACACGCATTTGGTTTTAAATCTCTTTATAATTTATAAACAAGTTATGTTTTATCTCTTTATAATTTATAAACAAGTTATGTTTTATCTCTTTATAATTTATAAACAAGTTATGTTTTATCTCTTTATAATTTATAAACAAGTTATGTTTTATCTCTTTATAATTTATACATGTGTTTGGTTTTAAATCTCTTTATAATTAATAGACATGCTTGGTTTCAAATCTCTTTATAATTTATACACATGTTTGGTATTAAATCTCTTTATAGTTAATACACATGTTTGATTTTAAATTTCTATAATTTATACAGATGTTTGTACATGTTAGTAACACTGAATTCTTAATCATACAACTTCAGAAACAACATCTCTATAACAAAACAACTAAAAAATTCAAAAATAAAGGCATACATAATATCATTAAATCCATAGAAGATATGGTGAAACTAAACACATGGTAATTTTTTAAAAAAGTTTTTGAAAGTGTATATGCAATCTAGATAGAAAATATGTAATTACCTTATGAAATCTAGATGGAAAATATGTAATTACCTTATGAAATCTAGATGGAAAATATATAATTACTTCATGAAATCTAGATGGAAAATATATAATTACCTTATGAAACCTAGATGGAAAATATATAATTACCTTATAAAACCTAGATGGAAAATATATAATTACCTCCTGATCTCGAACTAAGGCATCTCTAACATAGTATTTGCTCAAGAGTTTCTGATTTTGCTGAAAGCAGCGGATGTAACTCTCCAGTAAACAGTTATTAAGGGCCATACACAAGCAGGCTCTACCTGTTGTATAAGCAATAATAATCAAATTAAGACATGTCACCTCTATACATCAAGTCATAAATATATATATATATATATATATATATATATATATATATATATATATATATATATATATATATATATATATATATATATATATGAGAGAGAGAGAGAGAGAGAGAGAGAGAGAGAGAGAGATGGAAACATCTATTTATGCTGCTGTGATATTTATGGAGGCATTTTACATACATGTATTGAGTGATAATTATGGAGGGATTTAACCTCTATGTATTTACGATCTTTATGGATGCATTTAACTTGTATATAATGCGTGATCTAATTTCTATGACGTGAGTGGCCAGTGAGTGTCTCTAACAGCAAAAACATTTTGAAAAGCAAATATTAACACTGCATATTTATGTAGGGACACATTTTTGCATTTCACAAAGAAGTCACCACCAATGCGAACAAGATGAAAGATTAAATTACATTTTGATTTTCTACTATACTCTTAATGTATTGCTGAATTATATGAGCTTAATTCAATGACAAGTCAGGATGTTACAGCAGAATTGAGTTATATGACTATTTGGTGCCAGCTGTCTTCAAATACAGTCCCCAGTACCATGTGTGCTGTCAGCTGTCTTCAAATACAATCATCAGTACCATTTGTACTGTCATCTGTCTACAAATACAGTTATCAGTACCATTTGTGCTGTCAGCTGTCTTTAAATACAGTCATCATTACCATTTGTGCTATCAGCTGTCTTCAAATACAGTCATCAGTATCATTTGTGCTGTCAGTTGTCTTCAAATACAGTCATCAGTACCATTTGTGCTGTCATCTATCTTTAAATAGTCATCAGTACCATTCATGCTGTCAGCTATCTTGAAATACAGTCATCAGTACCATTCATGCTGTCAGCTATCTTGAAATACATTCATCAGTAAAATTTGTGCTGTCAGCTGTCTTTAAGTACAATCTTTAATACCATTTGTACTGTCAGCTGTCTTCAAATACAGTCATCAGTACCATTCATGCTTTCAGCTGTCATCAAATACAGTCATCAGTATCATTTGTGCTGTCAGTTGTCTTCAAATACAGTCATCAGTACCATTCGTGCTGTCATCTATCTTTAAATAGTCATCAGTACCATTCATGCTGTCAGCTATCTTCAAATACAGTCATCAGTACCATGTGTGCTGTTTTCAAATGCAGTCATCAGTGCCATTTGTGCTGTCAGCTGTCTTCAAGTACAGTCATTAGTACAATTTGTACTGTCAGTTATCTTCAAATACAGTCATCAGTACCATTTATGCTGTCAGCTAACCTAGTTTTCATGGGTTACCATTTTTAGTGGAGTTTGTACTTGCTAAAGATTGAATAGCTATAGTTACAACATTTAATCAACCATTAAAATTGATAATAATGAAAATAAATGAAATTGTATTATTTATATAACAATAAAATGGAACTTATTTTAGAAAAAAATATATTATTTGGAAGTTGTAGTTTCAATACAACACATTTCACTGTGCTGCCCTGTTTATATAACAAAATTCATGGTTATGCCCTGTTTTGTCTTACATATCAACTCCAAGGATCTGTACCAATACAATAAAGTTTCAGCAGTAAGACTCGACTTAGGTATCAACTGTACATTTAAAATTCATGTATTGTACGTATGCTTAAAAGGTGAGGATAGATCTAAGGACATTGGAAGCTATTAACAAATCATTGTGATATCTGAAGTAACTGTCATAAGATGCCAATGATCAAATATTCCAGTTCTCAAATATCAGACAAGCAGCTATATTTAGAGTTATCAATATTATCCGGCCCCATTTATACTTATAAAGATCACGATTCCAAAAGAAATGACACAATATGTGTATATCCATAGGAATATCATTGGCCAAAATTTCAAGTGTTTAGTTTCGAACAGTATAAGGGGTATTCAATAACATTACACAAGTCAGGTGAATTGAATTCTAGTATTTCATCATGTCTGTCAAAGGTCTAGCATACTTAACTTTATGAAGATTTACAAATTAAGGTTATACATGGTTGCCAAGATTGAAATATTTTCTAAAATACTAGAAGAAACAAACTCAATCCGTACTTTTTCCAATAATTGTTTAAACCGTATTTTTTAAAAAGGAGCTTACCTCTACCAAGATCTGTAGTGACATTTCTCAATCTCCTGATTTCCAATACAGACACCTTGGGTGTGAATTCAGCCACTATCTTCCAGTAGCCATTTCGTACATACCTGCGCCTGAAACGTCAGAGAGGGATATCAGGGATTGTTTTAATTATAAACTTTACATAAGAAATGTTCTTTTTGGTTAACATAGAGTATGGCACAATGAAAGGTTACACATTGTGCAGGACACGTAAAATTTTCATACAGAGACATTGTCCCTCCTTCTTTCATACCTTGTATAACACACTCAAAATTGTATAACACACTCAAAATTGTATAACACACTTAATATTGTATAACACACTTAATATTGTATAACACACTCAAAATTGTAGCCACTCAAGATGAGATGGTAATAATATTTTATTGATGTGAAAGCAAAGTGGCTTTCATTGAGGAAGAATCAATCATATTATATTAAACCGTTTGTTGATGGAAAACTTAAATAAGCATGTAGCCCACATAACCCTATGTTAAACACAATGTAGCCCATATAACCCTATGTTAAACACAATGTAGCCCATATAACCCTATGTTAAACACAATGTAGCCCATATAACCCTATGTTAAACACAATGTAGCCCATATAACCCTATGTTAAACACAATGTAGCCCACATAACCCTATGTTAAACACAATGTAGCCCATATAACCCTATGTTAAACACAATGTAGCCCATATAACCCTATGTTAAACACAATGTAGCCCACATAACCCTATGTTAAACACAATGTAGCCCATATAACCCTATGTTAAACACAATGTAGCCCACATAACCCTATGTTAAACACAATGTAGTCCATATAACCCTATGTTAAACACAATGTAGCCCATATAAACCTATGTTAAACACAATGTAGCCCACATAACCCTATGTTAAACACAATGTAGCCCATATAACCCTATGCTAAACACAATGTAGCCCATATAACCCCATGTTAAACATAATGTAGCCCATATAACCCTATGCTAAACACAATGTAGCCCATATAACCCTATGTTAAACATAATGTAGCCCATATAACCCTATGCTAAACACAATGTAGCCCATATAACCCTATGTTAAACACAATGTAGCCCACATAACCCTATGTTAAACACAATGTAGCCCACATAACCCTATGTTAAACACAATGTAGCCCACATAACCCTATGTTAAACACAATGTAGCCCACATAACCCTATGCTAAACACAATGTAGCCCATATAACCCTATGTTAAACACAATGTAGCCCACATAACCCTATGTTAAACACAATGCATAATGATAGATGTTTCAAAAATGTTTTACAAGAGCAGGTGTGTAAAAAATTGTTGGCAATAACAATGCAGAAAGTTTTGAACAACAAGGCTCATGCTTGAGTTGAGATAACTATATACAATATTTCAGACAATAAGTTCATGCATGAGTTGAGATAACTACATGTATATACAATATTTCAGACAATAAGTTCATGCATGAGTTGAGATAACTATATACAATATTTCGGACAACAAGGTTCATGCATGAGTTGAGATAACTACATATAATATTTCAGACAACAAGGTTCATGCATGAGTTCATCAATATACACATGCACTAATATATTTCAAATTCAATCCCTTTAAGCACTTTACATCATTAGAAAACACCTTTAACATAAAAAACATATATAATGATATGATAACAAAAAACACTATGAAATTAGAAAACAAAAAAAAATGCTGAAAATATTTAAGGTAGGAAATATTATTGGTCTTTAAGTTCTTGCAGTCAAAATAAGTGTTTTATTTAAGATTACTCTTGAATGGGATCACTGTGTCTTTGTGTCTCGGTTCAATGAGCAATTCATTCTACCATTGCTGGGCCCTGGTATGCAAAAGAATGTTGTCCATATGACTTCATTGTCATAGTGGGAATAATGAATATACAATTGTCTTAAGAGGCGAGTAAGTATCTTGCTGGTGTGTACACATGGGTGAAGTTGGATAAGTATGTTGGACTAGAGTCCGTCAGTGAAATGTAGCACAGACAACAAATCATGTGTTTGATTCTGGATCAAATAGATAGCCAGTGTAGGGTACAGTGCAGCGAGGAGGTGTGCTCTGATCATGGTACTCTTAAGGATGATCCGAGCAGCTGCACCAGGCTGAAATTCATATGGTTTTTATCTTGGTAGTAACTAGTTTTTAAATATTTTAAAAATTTACATTTTTGTGCAGATTTTCATAAAATGTATTTATACATGTATAACAGATTTGTTAAATTTTTATACTGTCACAACTATTAATGTTAAGATATACTTCATTTTATTCATTACAGAGCAAGTCCCAGTCTCGCTTTTATTTAACACATTAACCCCTAGAGACAACTTTACGGGGTATGAGGTAGTAGCCCACTTCCATGGTCCGTAGCGTCAAGGTCATACATGATACACTAAAGTGGGTGGTATCATTGAAAAGTAGACAGATGTAGCTCTACAATGATAGCAAGTAATCTGGACATTATAATTGCATTACAAAATACAGAGGGAAAAACCGAAGTTTTTGGACCCGTTTTTTTTTTCACCCAAAAATCGCCCATGGTCGGGTTCCAAATTTGTGTCCAGATTTTAGAATTTATGACCTAAGACCTACGGCAGACCGATCTGAGACGCACAAAGACAGGTGAACCTGTGCAAAAAGTAGGATAAGGTGGACATTTTGAATAAAGAGTCTTCTACATACGAAAATTATGGGTCCGTTAAGGAAAAAAAATTTTTTTTGCCCTTCTCCTCATGCGCCAGCAAACTGACCAATGAAAAACATTTTCTGTATCATTAGTAACCATTTGTCTAACGGATTATTGTTTGGAAATCGATGTATTACGATGTATTCAGAAATAGTCCCCAAAATGTGTTTCCTACTCGCATTTCATGCGAAAACAGCAAAAACCTCCAGGCATTAATGTGTTAAAATGGCTTCAATAATTTAAAAATGAAATTTTTTGTTTATCTTGTACGTAAAAATAAACAAAATATTGAATTTAAATAAAGTAGGATGCATAAAATTGATAATTAATGAGTACATTAAGTATCAAGTAGTATTAATAATCTTCAGCTAATCAATAGCACAGTGTGGTGCTTTTTTATACTATTATTAATTGTTATGATTATTGAGTGACTAAATGGATATACCCGTGAAAGTGTTGAAGCCACATTAGTACATTTTGAGTACTGCTGTTCAAAAGATCTTCTGCTTTAAGTGATCTGAAGCGTTTTGGTTTGTGGTCATCCTGATCTTCAACGAGAAACTGCTTAATAACTCAGTTGGTGATACTTTCTCTACTCTAAAGACTCATCAAATATGGATGGGTCAAAATTTTCAATATCTTCGTGCAGTAAGTCTATCTGATTATTCAATGTTAGCAAAAATTCTCCAACTTCTGACATTTCGGTTTCAGAAGTTGGATATCTATAATACTGAAGACATGTGACCTTGACCTAGTGCACTTTCACCATTTGTATCCAGATGTTTTTCACAAATTTCAACAAAGAGTATTTTTCTCCAGAAAACATCAAAAAGATTTGCTGCTTTAGTCTTTCAAATTCAGTTTATTTAATTGTTTCAAAAAAATTATAAGAATGCTCTTTTCATTTGTAGTTTATGTCATGTCTGCCTTCACTGATCGTGTCTACCTTCTGCTGTACACAGTAATTCTTTTCACAGTTTACATAGAAATAAAAATGCAATTCTTTTTGATGACGGGGTAACATTCTGGCCAATTGAAATCTTTCTTACCTTTAACAATAATGTCACTGCAATTATATTATTGTAATGATATTAAACACGAACAAACGAATGTATCCATTAATTCTACCTATGAAGAAAAGCACGATCAAGATGCTTCATCAACTCATGGCACTGCCAGTGGCTGTTTCTGAAGACTACAGATTCTTCTCTGGAACTTTCTTGTATTACCTGAATCTGAAAGAGGGTCAAACATAAAAATATTTACCAGTGTTTACAAGCACATAAACAACACTTAAACTGGCTTTGTAAATGTATAGCTACTTACAAAAACATTGGGTCGCAGTGGACAATTCCCGCACTTTTAGTTACATAGTTTACTACCCGCAAAATGCATAATCTTTGCGTAAATGGTCATCATATTTAATGTTAAACGTATTTTGCCAAGTCTTATCAATTTACACCTGGCTGTTAAGGAATAAATATATATATATATATATATATATATATATATATATATATATATATATATATATATATATATATATATATATATATATATATATATATATATATATATATATATATATATATAATGGATCAATGAAGGACAGACGAAGGGCATTTATATTAAAATTACATATATTTATTGAAACTATGAAATCTCACACTAGATACAAAAATTCAAGCAAACCATTTACATGCCTACTTAGAAAGTACTAGACAATTCAGCAAACATTGTTTTTTGAACCGACAGCTTAAAACAAAACCTGCACATTTGTATGTTATCCTGTACCATTAACTCCTCCTCCACCCTCTTCCTGTCATGAAGAAAGTCAGAATCCAGAGACGAAGCATATGTATATCTATATTATGTATATATATAGTATGCATATCTATATTACGTATATTTATAGTACGTATATCTATATTATGCATATCTATATTATGTGTATCTATAGTATGCATATCTATAGTATGTATATCTATATTATGTATATCTATAGTATGTATATTTATAGTACGTATATCTATATTATGCAGTGTATCCCCTAGGGGTGCAAGACTGAGAGTCAAATATCTACTTGGTGTCAAAACTGGGGGTCAGACTGAGTAAAAACCAAACTTTGGTATCAAAACTGGGGGTCAAATTAAAAAATTGGGGGTCTCTGAAGCGCAATAGAGGGTAAAGGGAAACACTGATTATGTATATCTATAGTATGTATATCTATAGTATGCATATTTATAGTATGTATATCTATAGTATGTATATCTATATTATGTATATCTATAATATGCATATCAATATTATGTGTATCTATAGTATGCATATCTATAGTATGTATATCTATATTATGCATATCTATAGTATGTATATCTATATTATGTGTATCTATCATGAAATTAATTTGGGAGGGTTATTTAGTTAATATTTTAAATAGCAAGTTTCATATTGATTGTACCATTGTACTCTTAAATAAAGTAATTCGTATAATAATAATGCGTAGATTCATTCGTGTCTTTCAAGGTTTAGTAGTACTATTAAATTCGCATCATGTGTTTTGAATGGTGTAAATGACTTTTTTAAGGACTATAATGACCTAAATTTTGATTTGTCAACATCTACTTTTAAGTAATAGCTCCGATCAATCTAGAAATAATGTTTCATTTGGCTCTGTATTAGATACATATTAGCTATGAAGATAACACAATTATTAAGTAGAACTAGGCATTCGTAGTAGTAGCACCAGTCTTGGAAGGTATTCAGTTCTATTAAGAAGATATATGTATTTAATTGAATCATTCGTTGGAATTAAAATGCGCGAAAAATTCGGATTAATTCGAATAATAGCTGTCATGAAAAAGTTGCGATTTCACGTAAATACAATTAAATATTTAACAGCTGTTACGAAATTTCTCTGAATTCATTATAAGACATTTCGGAATTATGTAATTGCGATTCTACTGTATTTGGTACATTACATAACTTCATTGATAGTGATACAGCATGCCAGCAAAAAGAGACTTGGAAAGGACGACACTACTAATAAATATCAGTACGGTACAAAAATAGTTGTTTGGAATATTATTTCTCTTATTTAACTGTTTGTAAATATTTAGTATTAATCCCGAGAAATTTAGGGGTGCGTTGGCGCACCTTTCCTGGCAGCATGGTTATCAATGTAGCAGAGTCAAAGTAGAACAAACTAATAAAAACGTCAAGTGTTTTCTCTCACAAATGGTGGGATCTACGTGATCTCTCTGCCTGCATGTGGTTTTTAGTTGGATAATGTTGGAGTCGATGTTAAGACCCTAGGCATGATGGATGACGGACAACAAGGGGGTTACCTACCAAATTGGCTTAAAATCTAAGGTCAAGCAAGGTAGTTATCGTACTGAAAGTGGGTGAAGCCCAAACTTAAGGGTAATAATTATACTAAACGAAAACGTAGACTGCTGAAAATTAAGAACATCGTATGTAAAGGAAAGTGGGTGAAGTCCACATTCAGGAAAGACTATGATACTAAATTAACTGCTCCGATGGGCTTAGTGGTTAGAGCGTCCGCGTCGGAGGCGGGAGGTCGTAGGTTCTAGCCCCGGCCGAGTCATGCCAATGACTTACAAAAATGGTACTAACATGTACCTCACTAGGCGTTCAGCATTAAGAGGTTAGTGTTAGGACTAGTCGGTCTGGTGACAGGATAATGTGACTGGGTGGTACATCATGCTACATGTCTCCGGCATGATGCCCCAGTGCTAGACATCACTATAAACTGCCACATTGCAGACATCGTAGCGATATGACTGAAAAATTGTTAAAGCTACGTTAAAAATCCTGATCACAGACACGTGATACTAAATGATGATGCAGAAAATTAAACATATTGTAAGAAAACGAAAGTGGATGCATCCCAAGTTCAGGGGTGATAATTATACCAAATGATAAAGAAAACTGCTGAAAATTAAGGATATAGTATGAAAAGAAAAGTGGGTTTATCCCAAATTCAGGGGTGATAACTGCACTAATAGTTAACGAAGAATGCTGAAAATCTAACTTGATAACAGTGAATCGTCAATAGCAAACTACATCTTAAATTTGTTTAAATCTAATAATAAATAAGAAAATTTATTTCTTTGAAGAAACCAATAATAGGTTGGAAAGACAATCACTGAACTCAATTCTTCTAAATGATGATGCAATAATAAAACAGGAAAGGGCGTTACTCTGTTACAATGATGAAACTCGGTTCTGCTAACTACTGATGTCGTACAAAGAACACGAAATGGTGTTCCTATCAGAACAAACAGATGGGTGAACCTGACAATCACCGGACTCATCACTGTCAAACTGAAAATATAAGCTGCATTCAATCAAAAAGGAAGTATCTGTACAAAATGAAAGTGAATATATCCCAAAATAATGGGCTATCACATGGTCCAAAAAATGGCAGAAAATTGCTGATAATCTAGCTTCTAAGGTCCCATCATTATCAGGCTGTCTTTCAAATTTAATTGAAATCTACTCATAAACTAGAGCAGCTGCAGTGGCATGTCAATGCAAATCCGTGTGGTATTTTATCCTATATTTTAAATCCCTTCAAAATTACAACCCGTACTAATGCCCATCTTCAGATATTGATCCAGGGATCATCATGTTTGTTTTTTTAGAGTTTTAACGCCATTTATCCGCACCCGATAGCTATACATGGCGGCCAGTATTATTGGTGGAGGAAGAACCCTCCAAAAACACCAGGAAAGAACCACCGACACACGAGAAGCTACTGGCAAGCTTTCTCACAAAACTACATTAGCCGAATCTTAGACTCGAACCCACGCAGACAGGTGAGACGGCAGTGATCCGTAACCGACAGCACTCGGCCACTCGGGGCCCCCTTCATCATGTAAATTATATCATGCGTATTTCTAAATGAGTTGAAATACTCTATATTGTAAGAAAATATTTGAATGCATTGTTGTTATAGCAAGTTTTATATATTTCGACTCGTCCCCCTTTAGTCCAATGAGTGGAACCTGATAGTCGTAATGTCTATAAGACGATAACTTCAATACAAGGTGTCCCTGACAGTCCACCCAGTGATTTAGAAAGATATATGTAAAAGGCAGTCATACAAACAAATGGACGGACATGCAGACTGGAGGTATCACAATACCCAACATTCTTTTTTTTATTGAATAGAAAAAAGCCTAGTACAGGTGGTCTGTGTGGAAAAATCCAGGACCATAATTTTACAAACTGATGACATATAACACCAGTCAGCTGAGGTTTCAATGTGCCTACATATTTTGGTTAAGATCCAATAATAAAGGCTTTGCAGAGCAATGTATCTTGCTGATTTTAGCGTTTGTTTCCAAGATATGGGTTATCATAAAATAGCCCTGAGTTGGATCCGACGATGATGATGAACGACGTAATCCTCACTATATATAGCATCTTTTGAAGCAAAAGTCGGACTAATATAGTTATTTGCAGAAATGAAACTGAGGTCTGAAAATATGAGTTTATAATTCTCCAAATATGCTTATCTGCAATAATCAAATCCTGCCAAATTAAGATGTATTGTTTACTGCAGAGGTCACCAACCTACGGCAGCCAAATATCTCGATTTTATTAGCGTTACTATCGTACTGATGGCATGGCTTCGTGAATCATGGGAATGAGCACAACTGTATACAAGGCATTTAAAATTTTCGAGCCGGACACGAGTTTGAATAAGGGGAAATATCAACTTTATATATTTATTTATTGAGTCCAACTCAACTTTAATATTACTTACTGGTTGTAAGAAAGGAAGAAGAAAAAAAAAAGGGGGGGGGGTTACTATTGAGAAGATAGTCTTTATTCATTTAATACACAATATTGGGCAGAAAACAATTTTTACCACTTAGGACTCTTGTATATAATGTTGACTTCAATTACCAGAACGTCAGCTGATCAAGGGAAACAACTTGTCATATGTCTGTCTCGACATAAAAGAGTTGTTTCCCTTGGACTGCGTCTGCACTGACGATTACTTGAAATTGGATGTTGGGTTGGGGGGGGGGGAGAGATTATGTTTACCCAACGAACGCATGTAAGTTCATCAGATCAAGTTTCAGTATAAGAAAGTGTGATATTTAAAGATATATATATTCATTTAATGATGACACATACATTTATGGAATTGAATTGATATTGGCATGATACGAGGAGATAATTATTTTCATCCAATACTTTGTAAAAGCGTAGTATATGAAGAGAAAAGAAGTTCGTTTAATGACCACGCACAATTAATATTAGCAAAAGTGTGATATATAAAGAGCAATTGGACTCATTACACATTAACCACACACGTTTAATTAGAAAAGGGCGATATATGGTGAGAAAATGTCACCAATGATCACCCAAACGAAATTTTCTAACTGAAATGTATATTGACGTCAACGGGAACTCATTTACATTTACACAACTGGGATTTGCAAACAAATCTTCTCAAGGAACTGGAACTAACTGCCACATATATAAATACTTCAAACTCATGAAAATGGATCCAAGATGAAATATTAGAAGTGAAGAAATATTTGGTTTAGAATAATTTCTACTATAAATACTGAAATTACAGCATTAGCTATGTGTACCTTAAAATTCTGTAACATACGAAATTGTTAACTCATTAAATATAAATGCAAAATAAATCTTAAATAAATTATTTAAGTAACTAAAATATATTAAAGCAGACATCCACGGCATGCTCTATTGACGCTTAAACCTGACTGTTACATACTACTGTACATATCCAAAGAATTAGGGCTTTGGATGGTCTATTGTCTCCTTGCTCACACACCGACGTTCTCGCTCTCCATTCAAAATATCACGGGCCTTAAATACAGTATAGCTGGAAATTTTGGAAAACCGTTGAAAGTTTGAATACTGTTGGAAAACCGCTGAATGTTGGAGAAGTTGAAAAATTGTTGGAAAATCACAACTAGTTTTGAGACTATAAATCTATGTAAAAATAATGATATGTTGCAACAAAAAGAATATATTTGCTGAAATTATCGTTAAAAATAATAATAATACTTTACTGAAAATTTATCCAACACCCATCGCTGAACCATAATTTGTTAACTCGTATCCCCAAATCCCCAAATCTATATTTAAAAAAATTTATCTTCATCATGCCAAATTAGAACATGCATCCCACGAAATCTTCATTAATCAACATATTATGTACCGATATTAGCTGACAGTTTCAGCAACCATTATATTTTATTAATAATTGTTTTTCTTGCCATTTGAATAATACACTTGCTGAATAACAATTATCAGTAGTTTAATGTAGTAATTCTGGTGGTCGTATATGTCGTTGATTATAATGTTTCACGAACTTGCATCGATCATATTAAAGACTATCAAACTGTTACGTTACCCTCTTCATGTGAAGCGCTCTCGCAAACACTTTACTTTAATAATACAAATAAACAAATTAAAAACAAACATACATAGATTCCATTGTAAAACATCTGTCTTTATTTATTGGTGACACTATAACATTCTGAACATACAACTAAATTTCTTCTATTACACGTTCACACTTACTCGTTTTATAGCCCACTCATTCAGTTTTATTACTCGTATTCTCCCTGGTGTTGGCACGCTTTCGTCCCGTGGTGATTTAGACGTCGTGTCTGGTTACTCATAGTATTTCTTGATTTTAGTTCCTGTACGGTTTTTATGAGGTCTCTTATACTTTCTGCTTGTTTATGCATAGAGGTGTTGATGAGTTCAAGGGCCTTGTTCTAGGCGACCATATGCTATCATCAAATCTGATATTTGCTTAATGACATTTATAATGCTCTGCGGCCAGCCAGGCTGCAATTACATTAAAGTAGATGAGTGAGATCATTGTCTGCTGCAGTAGCTGCTTTTGCAGTTTCTAATTGGTATTCTTCCTGGGGTTGCAGTTGGGGTCTTATGTCTTTATCAATCAGATCTTGGAAACTGTTGTACTAATATCTTCCATCACTTCCTGCAGGAGTCTCAGGTGGCAGTTGCAGAGGGTAAAGAACAATTATTTAAACCTGTTACAAAAGTTACTGGGAGACTTGAAAATTTGACGAGATCTTTTAACTCAAAAAGCTGCTGCACAACGTTCTATTAGTGAGGATATGCTTGAAGAAATTAGTAAAATAAAGCGCACACTTGCACCTGAAGAAAGTGAACCAGAAGAACAAGTTACACTATCTGAAAAATTTACTGATGATACAATTAATACAATTTTTAAAAAAACTCTGTCACTATGCAGGTTTTAATTATAGAGAAAAATACGTAAAACCCGAACATAATAAACCTGTAAGTAAAGACGTCTGGGACAAATGGATATTTTGCAATAAAATATGACGCAGATCGAATTTCAAATAGTGATCCTGTGAAGTGGCTCATTTCTGGCGATCTAACAAAAATACAATTGCTGAGACCAGATAACCATTAATTAGTTTTATGGAGACAGGCGCGTACCAATAGCCATACTGCCATGTTTAGTAATGTCCTTTCGAGGGGATAATGCTACTCTTAATTAAGCATTTTTAGACAGCAGCAAGATGGAATATTAGGGACATGGTAAACTTTATTTTCATGATAAAGCTGTCACAATTGAAAAATCGCAGAAACTCTGTAACTATCAAACTACATAATCAAGCTGACCCCAACTTTGGCGCCTCTGTCTTGGTAGGCAGAGATATTTTACTCTGATTGGTTACGCTAATTAAGAAGCGTGTCTTCCACATAAAATCCTCCAGGTTTCAATATCGCCATATCGAAATGTTTATTTAGTCTAAGCTTTCCTTTAAGAAAAACCAGATAGGCTCCGGCGGATTTGCAAGAAATTCTCTCGTAAAAACTGCTGTCAAAATGGGACTGTTGTCGAAGGAAACCGAGGAACGTTGAAAGCAATGGGAGTGTGACAATTCCATGTAATTTGTTGATGCCATATAAAATGTTTGGCTGAATTTATTTACTTCTATTTGCTCAATATTTTTCTACTACATTTATATAATAATTTGCTTTATGAAGTATAACGATGTTGAATGTATGCATAGGAAGTCGTACATTAATCTGTCGATAAGTTTATCGAATTGTTTGAATGTGTCGTCTTGTTTGCATACAAATTTGGTTCTAAGAATTGAATGCATTATATTACTTAATATGATTACGAGAATCCGTGTAACTTTACCGAATTTTGAAGTCTTCCCGTACGATTAAGATTGAGTGTTTAATGACTGACATGACGAAGTAACTGATGTAATGTATCTCATTTATTCTCTGTATAAAGTGAGGCTGGCTCAGAAACGCTCGGCCTCGTGTGGTGTGTGTTAATGTGTGATGTTAATGCGTGAAGAATTAGCCATTTGACTAAGTAGGGTCATTATTGGACACGTGGAGTCGATTGATAGACTTAGCATCTGTTTAGCACCGACAGGAAGATCTGATAAAGATTTTAATGCAAAATCCCCTGTATCATAAATAATCGGAAATTTTGGTCGTATCTATTTATTTAAAAGGGAGAAAATAGCCCTTGATACGTATAATCATGTGACGCAAACCTGTGGCGTATCAATTCTGAGAAGTATGGAGAGAACTGTAGCGTAATCCTGCGACGTATCAATTCTGAAAGTATCATGAGACGAATTGTGAAAAGTACCATCCTGAGATTCAGGGGTCTGAACATCTACAGTGGCAGTAGAACGAACTGAAGAAACATGTTATGCAATCGTACAAGGCGTTGACTTCGATTCTTCACTCGATCCTATGATGAACTAAATCTATCAGTAAACAGATCGGTCATGTTATTTGAATCCATTTGTGCTACCCTTTGTAATTTGGAGAAAGTTTTGTTTCTAAAAGCAGAATATATTCCTGATGTAATGACCTCTCATACTTGTTTTATGTAATTGATTAAATTGTTTGTTTACATGTACGGTGCTCGTGTTCTGCTCAGATCCATATATATTTCAACTCTTAAGTCTCACCACTTATATTTATGTATACACGAACCGGGCAAGAACATCGAGGGCTGTCAACCTCTAGATTACGAAAACCAAATTAGACGGGACACCCAATCAGTAAAACCTATGTCCCCTACAGATCCAGCATTTCTGACATACTTGAATAAATTTACACAGAATTTATTTACACAGGACTTATTTTATAAGAGCTTGTAGAACCTATCATTAACCACTTGCACAAATTCCTTGTTTGAATCTATCTATCTATCTATCTATCTATCTATCTATCTATCTATCTATCTATCTATCTTTATAATTTGAGATTATCTCAAATCAAACATTCAAAACCAAGATTTTAAGTTGACAGAAGAATACCTGACTTACCGAAGCAAAGTCTATACTAATAATTTGATTGAATAAATGGATTGAAAGTATCCATGGTGCCAAGAATTAATTTCGCGACGATGGTGCATATCGTGTTGTCAACAATCAAAGTTATACGCAAAACCAATGAGCAGCAACGATTATTAATTATCTCTACAATAAAAGACAGATTCTCAAAATACAGTTTATCATATTAGCATAAACAAAACAATACTACTTGGATTACCCATGACAAACGTGACCCTGACCCTGACCTTACTAATGAAAAAATTGAATATTGACTGGCATTGACAAACCGTATTATACGCGAGCGTATCCAGTAACCGCGGTTACTCATGGGATATATCCGCTGAAGGATAAACTCAGCGTTGAATTAGTCTTGGACTGAATTAGTCAAGGATACATGAGCTACAAAAAAATAATGATTTCGTTAAGTTAGAAAAAAAACCCACTAAAATTTCCAATAATAGTAAAAACAATAGTGTGAGAAATTTTGTAAAAATCGAAGAAATATAAAAAGAAAGGATCTCCATTAAATAGCATTGATCAAAATCGGCATGCGTGAAGTAATTTAGAAACAATATTTCAACGAAATCGAACCATATGATTTTATAACAGTGATATATTTGATTTTTTTATCGTAAAAATAAAAAACATGATCCTGTATCAGTGTGGTTATTTCGAAGTTTACCCAGTGCTGATAATATTATCAATTTGTAAGATGTAACGTCGAAATGAATATCTCCACGAACAAATGAAAAATCTTGCGCAGAAAGTTCATTGCATACTGACAATACTGAAAAATTACAATACTGAACAATTACTAAATGACTGTTTTACAGGCGCGTCAGTTGCAGCTCATTTTGCCCAAGAGAAGAATTCGTGGAAAGCATCACGGTTGAAATTCCGAGAAGAGGTTAGACTCAGTTGTGCTAATTATGGCCACAGTGGACTGTGGAATGCTAAATATGACCACAACGACGTTATCTCGGTTGATATGGCAGCGTGTTATCCAGAAAATGTTCTTGGTATGGGAGAGTGTTCCAGGTAATATAAACGATTTGGACATCTCACACACGAAATGACTAGAGTATTGACAATGATATAGTAAGATATGACAATGATATAGTAAGATACAACAATGATAGTAAGATATGATAATGATATAGTAAGAAACAAATTAGTTATAAACAATGTGACAAAAAATAAACGAAACTATGATCTCGATACTGAACTTATCATGACACTAAAACAACAACAAAATAATCATTGTACTGACTGTAACACAGTAATGTTGTTGAGCAGTATTTTTAAGAATCCAAAACAATTTACCTTAGATAGAAAAGATAGTAGTCTTGTCACAGACGTGAAAAGGTGATTCTGACCTGCATTGAGTGTACTCGACGTAGGGGTCCTAGCACTTTACAAAAGTGATCGCGGTAGTAATTGTGTCTTCAGGAATTGCTTGTAATTGTTCACGTGTAAATCCTCGTTAAGGAGCAGTTGAATCTAATCTGTATATTGCAGGTCTACCCGTGGATGTAACCACGCTAGAATTTGTATGCGTCGTAATACGCCAGATACGACCAGTTGCACTTTTTTCATCACCTTCAAGTTTACCGGGTTCATATAAATATCTTAGTCACATAACCTAATATTGGTAGCTTTGAAAAACTATGTCGTATTGATATATGTTTTTTGTGTGACTGCATTAACGCGTGTCATAGAAATTGCACAAGTAACCTCATTTTTAACGCAGATATCACACTTGGCAGTCTTTTAAACCATTCGCGATATTGTATATATGTCTGAACTATTTTCTATCCATATTGATATCCAAATAACCGCGCAGCAAGTGTTCGATTAAATCGCTCAACGATTGCCTGATCACGTTGAATTACGGTATGTCCTCGTCGTATTTTGAGATGTTACCGCACCTTGAAATTCTTTGCCAGGATCAACTTGTAATAGTTTATGCCATCGCGGACCACTGTGTGTTCCAGATCCTCGTTGATAAATTCGTTCAAACACAGAAGCAACTTAAGTTGCTGTCTTTGTTAATAGTGGCTCTGCATTATTTAATCGCAACGTCAACTACAGTTAACGTATATTTGTATGTTAATCGACGTATTCTAATTTGAATAGTATCGTGTGGTAAAATTAATAATAATGAACTTCATTTGGAACGCTGACATCGAAATGTGTGTACTGAATTTGTATAGGGGGTAGTAGAAAAATGTACCATATTGCCTGCCGTGCTAACCAATATGTTCTGCAAAAGAAAGTGCAACATTTGCTCCATCAGCGAGTTTACTTATCGCTGCTCCTCTTGGGCTATACTAAATCGAATCCGTTATAATAATACTCGGTTGATTAATACCAGCCCCTAGCACTAGTTTACCTTTCATCGCGGATTTTATTAGGAAACGAGCAAGTTTTTTTTTCTGAGAGATTTTTCAAAAAAGATAGACTTATTAATTCATGAGTCAACTTCAGATCTGCAACCTGTCGTTGTTGTAAATCTTTACTTGTATAAGCTACATCAGGAATATGACACGCTTTATTAATATCATTTATTGGATACTCACTGGACTTTGGCTGATCTTGGTCATACAGTCGGATATCAAGTCTGGTTCCAGGACAACAATAATTATATCCAGGAAGATGTTTTTCTCCTGGGTATTTAGGCCATATAATTCCTGGTAATTGTCCTATTGAAAATAGCTATATCACCGCCTATTTGTTCTTTTCCTGAGTTTGGGAGATAAATTTATATTTTTTGCACTTTAGTTTCAGACACTTGCCTGTGACCGCACGTTTGTCTTTTTTTTTCTGTTGATATTATTGTTGGATGTTACTCCATCTGTACGGGTTAGGCGTTCTACATTTTACACACTATATGTCCATATTATTTATTATATTTCAACAACACGGATGTATTTGAGTTCCCAGCGACATTAAATCAAGAACCAGTCAAACATCATCATACCGAATTCTATCAGAGCAAGTATCATAGGTACATCTGGGTCTGATATGACGGCATTAGTACCTAATGTAATAATGAGATGGATTAAGTGGGATAAGTTATATTTAGTAGTTCCGTCAGTTGATTGTTTTGTTTGTTTTTTTTATGGTTTAACGCCATTTTTTCAACATAATATAGGCTATACATGGCGGTCAGTATTATTGGTGGAGGAAGAACCCGGACACACCCCGGAAAGAACCACCGACCCACGAGAAGCTACTGGCAAGCTTTCTCACATAACTACAATTGCCGAATCTTAGACTCGAACCCACGCAGACAGTGGTGAGATGGCAGTGGTCCGTAACGGACACTCGGCCACTCGGGGCCCCTTCCGTCAGTTGATGATCAACAATGTTACGATATGGTTAAAATTTTTAATGAAAACGCAAAATTTACTGAATGAAGACGGCAATGATATTATTGAGTTTATTACTGATATTGATGAAACTCCATCTGTAGATGACCTCGATGGATTTATTAATAACTGATTCGTTAACGACTACGTAATGCTGGACAAACAATTGAATACAGCTCGGATATTTTCTAAGAGGCAAACATTAAAACAGATGTGAATATGTTACTTAGCGAAATACACAAATTCGAAAGTGATCAGAAGTAACGGTAAATATTTTAGCTGTATTTCACAGAGTTGATACACATACTTTGCGTAATATTCATCAGACTTGGTGTAGCGGAGATATGGATATAATCAGGTTTAAAAACTTCTTCTCACGTGCACAAAGTACCCTGTACGTTTTTATGACGATACATTTACATGATTCTAAGTCGCCATATCGTGTAGGTCCTGATAAAATATTTGGATAATAATTTATAGCTGCAGGGAGGGTGAGATCGCAGTGAAACATCATATGGATAAACAAAACGCGCGTACAGAATGTGAAAAGAAGAAGAAAGAAAGAAAACGCCTATAATACAGTATAGATGAACTAACCCAATGAGAAACTCTTTCGTTTTTGTAAGAATCTTAAGGTTTCAAAAATGACGTATCAGCAAAAGATCGGCTCGCTCTCACATATGCTCTTTTTAAGTAGTATACTAGTATATTGAAGCAGCAATACATTTTAATCTTACAAATACATACTGAAGCAATATATATATATATATATATATATATATATATATATATATATATATATATATATATATATATATATATATATATATATATATATATGTATTGAAGAAGGCAATACATACTGAAGAAGGCAATACATATGGTTTTTAAATAGTTTGCGCAATAAATAAACTATGTAACAGCTGTCAACGTGTCATAAATGTATTTGTCACCTATCACCACCTATCACTATAAAAAAGAACTAACAAAAGTTTAGACCTACTGCTTTGGATATATTCGCCACAATGTCGTCCTTCAATCCCATCCTATCGGCACAATGTCGTCTTTCAAACCCATCTTATCGCAAAAGCCGCTCGTGTTCAGTCAGGTAACTCACAAAGCATTACTATCTCACCTGAATTGAAGATAACATTAGACCTTGTAAAAATCAATAAAAACTGCACGTATGTTACAGTGCGTGCAATAGAATGTGAGAGAAAACTGTATTTATTTATTTTGTTTGTTTCTATGATTAGGAATTTTAACGTAGCTTAAAAAAAAAATTCAGTCATATTGCTACGATGTCTGCTGTGAGGCAGTGTATAGGGATGTCTCGCACTGGGGCATCATGCCGCAGACATGTTGCATGATGTCCCACCCAGTCACATTATCCTGACACCAGGCCGACCAGTTCTAACTCTTATCTCTTAATGCTGAGCGTCAAACGAGGCAGCTGTTAGTACCATTTTTGTAAGTCTTTGGTATGACTCGGCCGGTGATCGAACCCACGACCTCCCGCTTCCGTGGCGGACGCTCTAACCACTAGGCCACCGGAGCGGTTTGTAAAATATCATTTATTTCCACTTTTGCTGTATACAAGGATGAACCCAGACTCTGTGGTTGATTGTATATTTCAGTGCCATTTTGGAAGCTCCATATTGAATACCTAGTTATGTGGATCTCATAGATTGTATGTCATATTCCAGTGGATAATTCCTATTTCGCTGGAAAAGTCCATATGCCTGTGGGCAAGTCCCTATTCCATTAGATACGTCCTTATTAGCAAGAATAGAGATAGATGCCAATTAATATTTCAACGGACAAGCCCCTAAGGGTAAAGATAGAGACAGAGGTCAATTAATATTCCAACGGACAAGCCCCTAAGGGTAAAGACAGAGACAGAGGTCAATTAATATTCCAACGGACAAGCCCCTAAGGGTAAAGATAGAGACAGAGGTCAATTAATATTCCAACGGACAAGTCCCTGCGTAACGATATAAACAGGGACCAGCGTTGTTTCTGTCGTGTAGCAAACCTACACCTGAACAAGCGGAATAAGCGTACACGTGGTAATAGAGAGGGTAATCATTATGACCTAGGGACTAAGTAGATAGACCCAGAAGCCAGCGTCACATTCGACATGAATTTTCTCTCTCTCTCTCTCTCTCTCTCTTTCTCTCTCTCTCTCTCTCTCTCTCTCTCTCTCTCTCTCTCTCTCTCTCTCTCTATATATATATATATATATATATATATAATATAATATAATATAATATAATATAATATAATATAATATAATATAATATAATATAATATAATATAATATAACATTCGGATCTCGATGCTTTAAAAGCTAGGAGCTAAATCCGTGTCAGGGGTGTGAGACTAGAGCACGGAGTCAAGGTTTTCTAACCAAGTAGTGTACGTAAGATTAAAGAGTGGGGACCATATTAATTAATTATTAATTATTAATTCATATCAATGATTCAGTACATATGAATAATAGACATGGTAGCTAGCTATCTAAATTCGTTTTTATAAGCCTAGTAAGTGTATGTGTGGTTACAGGGAGGAAACCTCTATAGGTTTCAACGTTTTGAACCCCTTGAATGGGAGAGTACGGAGAGATTGAACGACCCAGGTATCCAGATCGGTAATATGTCTGACTTTTCATGTCATGATGTCCCTGGTTGTTTAAACACAGCAAATATAAATCTGGAAAACGCTTAATTTTGCCATTTTGCCAACATTCCCATGAACTGTGGGTATTCAGGGCTAAACCAAAACACTTGTAGTACCGTTTTATATCAGTGCGGAAACGCTCCGCTAGATTTAATCCTAACATATTAGACTACTGTAAATGACGGACGTACAGACACAAGAACGAGTATCTAAGAAAATAAGTGAATACATGTCCTAACGAAACTACGTAAAGGTCCGACTAAGCTTAAATGCTGTATATTGTAAACATATTGCACGAATAACATACCCTCAACAGATCTGCACGCATGCGATATATTTAAAACAATATTTCCATAGTATTGGTCCAGATTTCTTGGAAATACTTGACACTGGACTAGGGCGCGATACTTCGAAGGTATTTCTGACAATTTTCGCAGCTGTTCAAAACGAACGTTCCGATGTAGAATTGTAGACGCTCAAAGTTGAAGGGATGTTATGATAAGGGTCTATGTGACTGTGATGCTTGCTACTTTCAATTTTAATTCCTTCATTCTAATTGGGGTTTTCTTTCAAAACGTAAATTGCAAATACTGTATACAAAACGGGTAAATTCGAACATCTATATGACATCTTTCAACTGATATGAAGTAACTTCAAGTAAATGCGAGGGTAAATTCGAAGATGTACAACAACAACAATAATAATAATAATAATAATAATAATAATAATAATAATAATAATAATAATAATAATGTTATATAACGATGGCAACAATCAAAGTCTGTGGTGGTAGTGATGACGACGAAGATGTTAATGGGTATCTCATTTGTGGATTTTAGAATAATTATAGCGATGATGAAGAACAAGCAAAAGACTGCAGGATAATCTTGACTAAATTATCTGAAATAATGTTTAATGTGTGCGTGTGTGTGTGTGTGTGTGTGTGTGTGTGTGTGTGTGTGTGAGAGAGAGAGAGAGAGAGAGAGAGAGAGAGAGAGAGAGAGAGATATGGGGGGGGGGGGGCATTGTATCATTTTCTTAACCAATTTATCGAATCATGTTGACCGTGTTGTGTGAATGTTAATATTTAATATTTTCTTGCTATAAATGCGAGCGCGCGCGCGCGCGCGCGCGCGTGTGTGTGCGTGTGTGGAGGGGGGATTGGTCGACTGCATTATGCCGGATTAATTTTAATTTCAAGCAGAAATATGAAATCAAGTACGAATCGCATCGACATGTAACTGGAATCTTTAAATTAAAAAAAGTTACATATAAAACAAAATCAACAAATTTGAATAAAATACTTAAGTTAATGCAAATGAAGTTACGGTTAAAGCATCAAATGCTGTTTGAATTTATGGATTAAGGAATCTAAAGACGGAATCAAAAGATAGCTAAACTTGAATTATGAATCAAATCATACAAGGCCAACTCGGTTTGAACTATGGGTTAAATAATAAAAGACAGCTAATTTGAATTATCGATTAAAGCATCAAAAGACAAGCTCTATTTGAGTTAAGCCATAACAATAATTTTGATTAATTTATCCATTTTTTTTATAATTTTTCGCAAAGAATGAATGCAACGATCTGAGATTTTCTGAGCATATTTTCTGTATATAAAAGATAATGTCTTCAATTTCTCTTAAATTTTTCACTCTTGTTTCTTCCACCATTCAAATGACGCTCACACAATCAGACATCTATAGTCTGTGCTATCTCGCTGCTCAAGACCGTGAATGGGTTCTCCTTTGTTTGTACGGCTCTGAAATAATACTTCCACATCCTTTACTACGATGCTCTGGCCTGCTGTTTCGTGAATGCTGCTTGCTGGATTCGGCATGAAAGATGGCATTTTGGACACTGTCGTAGTTATTTTACAACTGGATAGGCTGCGATGTCATAGTTGTTAACAGTGGTCACTAATCGGATATTACCCTGAAGGGCTGTTGAAGTAGTGCACGTGAACTCCACATTTGTTGTTGGGATTAACACAATTTTTCAGCACACGATAGGCTATAGTGGCGGCCAGTATTAATGGTAGAGGAAGAACCCGGGAAATCCCCCGGAAAGAACCACCGACCCAAGAGAAGCTACTGGAAAGCTTTATCACATGCCCACATTGGCCGAATCTGCTGAGACTCTAACCCACGCAGACAGAGGTGAGATGGCAGTGATCCGTAACAGAGAGCGATTTAGACCACTCAGCCATTCGGGGCCCCTGAATCTTACAACTGTAATTTTTTAAAATTTATAATGCAAAGCTGAATTGTCACAGAAGAGGTTCTTTAAATTATCTACGGTCGATGGTAGAGCTTGACAAATGGAAGGAGACACATAAGATTCACGCTTTTAGTACCAGCATTTGTTTGCACTGTTGACAAAGAAGCGAGTGTCTGAGTTTTGTAATAACTGGAGCGTTCGCAAAAATAAAAAAAATGGCAGAATGTTTCATCATGGACGGCTGTGAGACGGAAGGAAAAAAGCCCGCAAGCTATATTATAATTCCTAATATGTGACACTTTTGTCCCATGGTTGATAAAGCCCGAAAAGGATCACTTTGTAATCAGGCTCTTTGGATTCTCCTCTAGCTTCATTGTTGTATTGGTTATATTGACCAAATACCGTTCGGTTAAAGGGTTGCAAATAATCAGTGGTATGAAGTAGCAAACGCAGTATATCAATATTTTCCTCGAGCTCTCTCACCGTGAGTGACTCCTGCGAGGAATGGCAATCCACTATGAATGGCTTGAATATCTTTTCGCTACATTGCTTAAGGAAAACTTCTTCAAACCAATTCTCCTCAATGACATATGTCATCCATCCGTTGTACTGAAATTCTACTTTAACCACTCATGTGTTGTACATGTATTAAAAAGCTTGTTTTCCATTCGCAAGGACAACTGTCGACATCTTGATTCATGTTAAAGTGTAATATGCTTGTTACACGGTGTTCACTGCTGCTGTTTTGATTATTTAAATTTATTGCGCCTTTCTCTGCTTTCACTTTCACTCGACAATGCTCATACTGTTTGCCACTTTGTTGCAGTCCCAGTTCCACTGTGGGTGATCTTTTAGTCCAAAAAAACCTAAAATGACTTCCAAGTCATGGAAATATTGAGAAGATCTTATGGCGACTAACCATCGTTGTCCGTTGTGTGCCCAGCTTTTCCGGCCTCTTAATGGAGAGTTCTGGTTGTCTCTTCTTAACATCATACACCACCAGTTTTTAAAAGTGACACCATTTTTTTTGGGTATTTTATGGGATTTGTATTTGGTAGCTTTTATATAGGATTAGGGTTCGTATTATGAAATGTTATATTATTGACCAGAGTGGAATGAATGCGTCTGTCACCTTCCTAATTTTAACGTGATGCCTTGAGAACTGAATGAAAATCTTTAAAGTGACTATTCACCGCCAAAAATATATGAAGTTTGTTTAACAAATTATGTTCATCGATTTACATGCCAATTAACTAAATGACACTAGCTCAGAGGCGTAGCTAGAGTGTTTGGCGCCCGGGGACAATATTTATCCCCCCCCCCCCCCCACCTCAACTCTGAAACCCATTATTTTCATCAATAAAATCACCATTACCCGTTACAACCTATTTCAAAGCCAATTTTGGCGCCCCCACTAGTATGGTAGTAGAGTACCCCCCTGCCCCCCCCCCCCCCCCCAGCTACGCCTCTGCACTAGCTATCATATATAGATATTTTACTCATGTAGGATATGTAACCAAGTCACGATCAATTGTAAAAAGTTAAATAATCTGTTATGTTTCTTGTGTAATCTTAACGGTGTCAGTTAATAATTAAATATTAATAATTAATATAAAAACTAAAGTAAAATGGTTCAATAGAATTTCCATATCTGCTTAGATCAATGACACACTATGTCAATTAATATCTTAACCAAGCAGAATAATAAAATGGAATGCATTTTGTTTTCAGCTTCCTATATTTTGCTGTTTTCTTACACCCAATGGTACATATACCTGAGGAATGTATATTTTATCCTTTTAACCTGTATTCCTTTTGAAATTTTGCAAAAGAGTTTTAAATAATTTAGTAGATAACTTGAGTGGCTTCTATAATAAAGTTTTCATCCCTTCATTAAGTACCATATAACTTGTAATTTGTAGCGACCACTTGATGTAGCGATCACTTCATGACTGAATCTCTAGCTTTTAGATATGACGCAATATCATATTCATGAATTTCTATCTTGACCTGGAGACCCGAATGGTCTAAAGCGCTCTCCGTTACGGATCATGCCATCTCACCTCTGCGTGGGTTCGAGTCTCAGATTCGGCCAATGTGGGTATGTGAGAAAGCATGTCAGTAGCCTCTCGTGGGTCGGTGGTTCTTTCCGGGGTTTTCTTGGGTTCTTCCTCCAGCATTAATACTGGCGGCCATGTATAGCCTATCTTGTGCTGAAAAATGTCGTTAAACCCTACAACGATAACAACTACCTTGACCTGTATTTATAACTAGTTGGCATATCTGTAACACTAAGAAAGAGGTTGTTATGCAAGAGTAAATATAAAAGACACACTTTCTAAATAATGTTTTATTTTATGAATTGATGTCAGGGACAGTAAGAAATGATGTGATATTTATTTCAAATTATCCCATTAAATAACTGTATCCTTCGGAAAGTGATGGCGATTAAAGTCCTGTTGTACGATATATTTTTTACAAGATACAGAATGTGACGGTCATTAAAACCCTGGTATACGATATATTTTTTTTACAAGGTACAGTACGTGACGGTCATTAAAACTCGGTGTACAATGTGTTTTATCAAGTTAATTTTAACTATCCTATACCATAACATGAAATACAGTAACACACATGGAAAGCACTTTGTTTCCACAAAATTCTCGACAATTTCATTGGTTATATTGTCGTCTGCCATTGTTATTAATTATTTCAATCTGCACGCGACATAAATGTTGCTTGTAAATTCACGTTTCTAAATCTGCTGAATAACCTCCCTATCTCTGAATGCAAACGAGATGGTATTTAGCCTTCAAGTTAATAGTGAGTGCATCTTTTCGCCATCTACCAAGGTCAATTCTCGTTCGTATAAACTCCGACCTCCCAGACACACTGAGAGAATCAGATTTCTTTTTCGCTTTTCTTTATCCAACTTCTTTGTACTTCTTTGGCGATCTCACCATCAAATTCTGCAATATACTTTATGCTGTATGTAGAACGCCTCTTTTTACGAGAAGTGTAGGGGGGGGGGGTGTAACAGTAGAAATAAGAAGCGTAAACTGGCACTTGCTAAAGAAATAAAAGACGACCTACAGCTGTGGGCAGAGAACTCGACAGAATTAATCTAACAGAAAAAGCGCGTCCATGTTAACTACTCTACGAAAATCTAGAAAGGAAATTCGGACAGTCTTTATTTTTAATAAAATTCAAAATATTTAAATTTTTTAAAATTCATTGAAAGTATTTTTTCCTTAAGATGTCAAAGAACTGTAACAGATGCAATGGCAAGGAGAAAATATGCACATACTCACTTGTAACCACGCCAGACAATACAGTCGAACAACGAAGTCTCCTAAGGTCTCGTACTGCAAGGGGCACTCAATTGGACGGACGGGAATTATTTTCTTTCTTGGGGAAGTGTGCCAAATTCTAAGTTCATCCAGGACGTCAAAACACAAACCTTTAGTCGAACCTTATTGAATCCGTCTTACGCACGGAGAATTATACTATGAAAATTCAAATTTCCCGGGTCTCATACTCTGTGCAAACGGAAGTAAATTTCCCACTTTTTCTCAATCTAGTCCGATAAATTAACCCCATAAATATGTGTTGATACTGCTGGGCGATACACCCAAACATCAATGTCTTCACGGGTAAAGGGCTGATTTATCGGCCTATTTTGCATTGTACACAAAATATCTGAAAAATTCGACCGTATTCATAGATTTGAACATCCGGGTAATTAACAAGAAGAGTGCTCTCTCTTGCGTAGATACGCCAACTTCCGCCTCTCAGTAGGTGAAATACTAACCTCTAAACCATTATTTTAAGCCAGTTAGTCTATCGGGCAGTTTATCAATATAGTTACATTAAAAGCGGTGTGCAATATGCCTAAAACTTGTGCTGCTGTGGATTGCAAAAATCACAACATGATGGGGAAGAAATTGTCATTCTTTACGTTTCCAAAACGTGTGGAAAGACAGAAAATGTGGTTGTTAGCACTGAAAAGGCACAAGCCAGACGGAAAACCATGGGAACCAACTAAACACTCAGTTATTTGCGCTGATCATTTAATCCCTGGTAAGTTTTTCTTTTTAAAATAATTAATAATTTAATACAGTATAAGCATATACATATTTTCTATTCAAAGTCTTATTATTACCAGGGACGGAAGGGGGGGGGGTCTGCCCCCCTCCCCACACACACATACACACGTCACTTAGGCAAGTTTGTTTTGGGGTATTATGCACACTTTAAGTGAATAGACAAACGTTTGCTTTGGTGCCCTTTCGATGAGAGTCAGGGCTCTTCAATTTGGACACCCCCACCCCCACCCCCACCCCACAACGTTGGACTTAAAATGGCCCTGATCAAAGGAAAACAAAAATCAATAAGGGGGCGCTCACCAGTTAGTATGTACTTTTCAGATAGTGACGTATGTGAGGTGAAGTTGTTTGCATTTGTAACATGCACAATGGAGATAATGTTGGCATATCTCAATGCTACTTTGATGTAATGTGGCTGATATTTCTTTGGATACTGCACTTGTGGAAATTTTATATGATCTAAGCACATGGTATAACAAAATGAATGCTCCCATGTGCTTTAAAAATTTGCCAGAATTAATCAAAAGTACACTAACTTTAGCAGTTATTAAACTAGGGAAAACGAATTTTGCTGAAGTAAGCAATAGCAGCTTCTGAAAGTGCAATGAACAAATTACAAAACATCTGAAAAGTAAAAAAAGTTATCGGACCATTTTTCTACAATTTACCTCTGAAGTCCAGGAAGTGAAAATGACCATGCGGAGCTAGCAGTTTTTTTTTACATGAGCACATCTTAAGTCAGCCCAAGCTGTATACTCTAGAACCTAAAGTACACCCATCAATCATACATCAAAATAAAGGGAATTGAAAGTTCTTCTTCCAACACCTAAGATATACAAAGTCTTTATTATATTGCCAGTATAACCAGTGAAGAAATCCCAGAAAATTATTTTTCTTTAAAATTCTAACCCTATGCAAAGTACGAAACTGTAGATCGCCACCTAAGCCACACATCATCAGCATTACTGATAGTATTTTGCTACATATAATAATAGTAATATTTTGCTTAATTTGAATAAAGTGTGCAATTTTTACATTGTTAAATAACAGTAAGAGACTATACTATGATTTTATTTTCCTTTGATGTTATTGACACATACTTGCCCACCCATAAACACAACTCAAACCTTTCTTGCTTGGTACAAAGTATGACTATAGATAACACTGATGTTCAATTAAATATATGCATTTTTCTTTTTGCTGTACAGGAAAGCCACAGGAAGATCCAGATCAACCTGATTATGTACCCTTAGTGTTAGAGTTTGCCAAAAACAAATACAACATATGTACAGCAAAAAAAAATGGTACGCTATATAACCATGGGGCTCTCCAGATTCATTATCAAACATTAAGAAGATCTGCACACAATCTATACCATGAACAGTGATGCAACAACCACTAACACCATCTGAACGAGAAAAACTTATACTGAAATGTGCAGTTTGAGAGGAGAGTGAGACAGATTTCAACAAGTGCAAGATTTACACACCAAAATTAAAAAAGTTAAGCTTTCATCAAGACTGATTGAAAATAATGATAACAAATCGATATTTTATACTGGAATCAAGTGGGATATTTTTTTTATCATTGTTCAGTTTTATGCAAAAATTTATCAACAGAACACCACTAGCCAATAAATTATCTTTGCAAGATCAGCTCTTTGTAACACTTGTCAAATTACAGCTTGATATGCCGTTTGAATGTCTCACAGATCAGTGTGGAATTCCATTATCAACTTTGCATGACATGTTTTGGTGATGGATAAATATTTTAACAAATTTCCTAGACTTACATGCATAATTGATTGCTTTGAAATATTTATTGAAAGACCAAGAAAGTATGATGCATGAACCAAATGTTATTCCAATTATAAAAAGCACAACACAGTCAAAATATTTATTGGCTGCAGTCCACTGGGATCAGTGACGATTTTATCTACAGTTTGGGGAGGCAGAGTTTCGGACACAGAGATTGTAAGATCATCAGGGTTTCTTAGTCCAAATTTACATCTTCCAGGTGACCAGATTCTTGCAGATAGGGGATTCACATTACAGGATGACTTTGCAAGTGTGTGTTCAGCAGAACTGATCATACCTGCATTTACAAAAGGCAAAAAATAGTTGTCTGCTAGGGAGGTAGAGACATCACGAAATATAAGTAGTGTAAGAATACATGTTGAAAGAATTATAGGTCTCATGAAGAACCGATACAAAATTCTACAAGGAATTCTACCAGTAAGTATGATAAAAACATTAACTGATGAAGCCAATAATGAAAATCAAGCTCGCATTGATAAACTGATTCATTTATGCGCCAGCTTAACCAATCTTGGGGATGGCATTGTATACAATGAAGATGACTGACTCGGCTATTACTAATAGTAATATATAGAGAAGTGTTTCTTGCCATTATGTTCTACAT
The DNA here is from genome assembly GCA_029339505.1 of Unio delphinus. Taxonomy (NCBI): domain Eukaryota; kingdom Metazoa; phylum Mollusca; class Bivalvia; order Unionida; family Unionidae; genus Unio; species Unio delphinus. The sequence continues at coordinate 950,188 of JAQISU010001241.1, read as the reverse complement.
GTATTGACAAAAATATCATTTTTATCCATCTTGTGGTAGCAACATTGTCAATGTATTTCTTTTTTAAGTCACTTTGAAAAGAACTGAGGTAGTTAATGTTTAGATGTAGTATAGTTAGATATATAGTAAGAAAGCATTGAAATTAATAAATATGTCAAGATAAAATCATTGTTCAAAAGTTTATTGATAACTACATATGTCAAATCTAATGTTTGATAATACACTGTATATGTTGTACATGCAATAAATGATGTTACCTACATTGTGTACTTTTCATGCAGTATGTTCAGAAAAACTACAAACATTCAGAGTCAAACTTTATTTTTTTTACACTCCTTGCAAAACCACTGACCTTTTGGCACACATTTCATTTTTATACATTTCAGATGGTACTATTGTATTTTGCATTTTGGATTGTCACAACCAATCATATCTGCTTTACCATCATCTTTAGAATGGCATAAACAGTAAACTTCTTTGTCGGTTAAATTGTTATGTTGTTATGTAAAGTAACTGCACTGTGTTCCAACCTCCTTGTTAGCAGTTCAGGCATAACACAGTTTAAATAGAATAATTTAACTCTATCAGTCATCCTAGATATGAAGTCATTGTCTTTGTAAATATGTAATATAGCTGTCATTCTTAATGTGTACACAACAAGATCACACATTTCAACACTGTGGACAAATAGTTGAACTTGACTATAATATTTATAATATTATTATTTATAATATTTCCATCTTCAGTTAGACATAAAGTAGGGTTATTGATATATTCTTTAAATGCTGACTCTTTGTGTGAAAATGGACATTTAACTTCTACAACTCTGCAACCAGGACATGAACATGATGCCAGAGAATCAGCACTTGTTGCTAAAAATGGCAACTTGTCACAGATTAATAACCCTGTTGGTTGCCTTTTAAAATCTTTATGAATTGTTGCCATTATTGCTGCATACTCCTCTAAGGCAATTGCCTCATTTTCCTTTCCCCATCTAACTGCTGGAATATGGTCAAGAGATTTTATTCTTTGATAACATAATGACTGAAGTAGCGAAGGAGATGGGTTGCCTAAGTTTGTGTGTAAAATATCATGGACTTTTGAAGAGGTTATGCGGCCAATATGTTGCTCGTGCCAAGTTAAAGGAGAGCTCTGGCTTGTTAAATCATGAATATAACTTTTAACCTTTGCACTGATTTGTAAGTTGTTGACCTGATCAGCACATTACTCTAGCAGGTCACCTTTAATTAATGTACAGTTGTCTGGATTATATAGGGAACACAGACACTCTGGAAGTTTGGATTCTGGATTTGTATTCTTTTGCTAATGAAACTTCCCAGAGAATTTTTCAAAAGTACTTAAAACAACAGGTTTTGCTTTACATGCGAACAACGTGCCAAGGAAATTTTCTTGCTCATGAACTGTAGATTTTTCATACACATAGGAATTTAATTTGTGACTAGTTGCCAACCTGTTATGAACCCTAGCTACACTAATGTCTTTATAAAAGCTTATGTCCTTAATTTCAGCTGGTTGAACTTTCTTCATAAAGTCAGAGTTCCCCATGCAAGGTAATTCTGTACATGCCAGACTGGTATAACCTTTTGTCAATTGACAAACTCTGATTTTAAAAATGGGAATCTACCATACACTACACAACTCTTTACTCTAACGCAGAAAATAAATTATCAGAAAATTGTAAAGATTTTTTTGTTTCTTGGACTTCATTATTATGGTCAATGGATTATATTAATATATGAAGCTCCTGAAATGAACTTCTAAGTTTATATGTTCATACCCTGCCATGCAGTCACAGTGAGCAACAGCTACTGTACCATCCACAGCAAGAGCCACCCAAGGATGATGTGGTTCATCATTTACTCGTTGTGAAGGCATAACATCTGCACGCAGAAGCTTGTAAGCACTAATTGGTGGCATTTCATTACTGTGTGTACCGGGCTGAAGGTAATTGTAGGCCTCAAGACTTTTGTAAGCTTTCATAGTCACACAAAGGGATATAACTCTTAACCTTACCATAATTGACGGAAGTATCCGGGAGTAACCAAATAGGAACAATGACGTCACTCTATTTGCGGAAGAAAGACTTGCCCAAATTGTGTGTAATATGGTGTTGTGTTAGTATGAAAACTTCCGTTAAGCATCAGACGCGCAGACGATAAAAATGTTATGGACACCCTGGTCACAATCGGGTTAGAAATTATAAATCAATGAATGAATTGATTAAGATTTATTGACTTTTTATCTTGTTTATGCTTTTCGTTACTGAAATCGGCAGGGAGGTACAAGCAAGTGGGGATGTAGACACTGACTATAGTACATGTTATGCGTAACCAATGTAAATAATCATGGCGTCATCTGTAGTAAATGGACATACATCACAATTCATGTTACTATATGTTCTCTACATATATTTCTCAGTACTGACCTTTCAACTGTGTAACAATCAATACAAATCATATATTAATCTAAAATACTTTCGAAAATGTCTTCACAGTGAAGTTCTTGTCAAGGGTTCACTGGCATTTTTTTGAGCGGCTGCACTGTAAACGGAACAGCATGTAAAGAGAACACAGATTTCACTTTCAGATCATCACCAAGACCTTATTACTCAATGTACACTGTCACCGAAATACACATAGACAACCACTCTCTGAGCTCATATTCTCAAGAATAAACAATTACCTTTAAATCCTTACCAAAAATACGTCAATATAGCTTTCTCTTCTATCACCATCAAAATGAGAAAGGGAAAAAACATGACTAGAACTACATTAAAAAATGCATCAATACAACTATTCTATCACCACCAAAATGAGAGAGGAAGAAATGTTCTAAAAATAGACTAGAACTACATTAGTGGGTACTGAACTGGAAATACTAATTGTGATACGATTCCAAATGCACCAAGGAATCGGACACCTTGAATAGGACTAAGGGCAATAAATACATTTTAATCAGAATTTAATAAGTAAAACTGATCTCATCTACTGTATTGTTGATACAGTATATGCTATTACTCGATACTGTATTGTCGATACAGTATATGGTATTACTCGATACTGTATTGTCGATACAGTATATGGTATTACTCGATACTGTATTGTCGATACAGTATATGGTATTACTCGATACTGTATTGTCGATACAGTACATGGTATTACTCGATACTGTATTGTCGATACAGTACATGGTATTACTCGATACTGTATTGTCGATACAGTACATGGTATTACTCGATACTGTATTGTCGATACAGTACATGGTATTACTCGATACTGTATTGTCGATACAGTATATGGTATTACTCGATACTGTATTGTCGATACAGTATATGGTATTACTCGATACTGTATTGTCGATACAGTATATGGTATTACTCGATCAAATTAGGATTTAACACATTAGAACCTCTAATGTAAGCAGTATACACATATTTGAAGCCCAGACAAACTAGAAACCAATCCAATTTTCCAGACATCTCTTTTGCATGTAAACATTGTATCACAGGGGTCATTTAATAAAACTTTATTTGTTTAACACTGACTTTGTACATTTTCAAGTGTATAAAACAAAGTAAAGTATATGAGATGCTTTTGTCATAAAATAAAAGAAAAAGATGTGAAATATATTATATTCTTTTTATTGGTATATTGTTACTTATAATAATAATAATAATAATAATAATAATAACAATAATAATAATAATAATAATAATAATAATAATAATATCGTAAATGGTAATTTTGATAAATGCAATTATTATTAGTAGTAGTATAATTATTATTATTATTATTATGTTTATTATTATTATTATTATTATTATTATTATTATTATTATTATTATTTGTCATAGTAGTAGTATTTAATTTTATTGATCTTTATTATTTTGCACATGTAAAGAAAAACAATACATCATTACCTTTAAATAAATTTTGAAAAGTATATTAGGATAAACAGGCTGAAACTACTGATAAAATAACAAATTCAACTGAAGTTATTTTCCTGCTATCATAACAGCTAGGTAACTGACCAGCATGAAGCATCGAATAGAGTTGGAAGGATGCAGGTGATGTTCACATAGAATGCTGTTTGATCCATTTGCACATCTGCATGGTAAGTATATAGATTGACAATTAGTTAAAATATGTGCACTGGTAGAACACTTGATGCATACAATTCATTGAAAATTAAAATAATAATTAATATCATAGCACTTCCCCATCTTTGGTCCAAAACTTTTTTCATTTTATTTCAGTTTTCAGTAAAGAAGATTAACGCTATTTGCCCCCACCCCCAAAATACAGATGTATGGGGCACCAAAAGCTGCTTTCTCCACATAGAGTGAGCAACATTAACTGAATTTTTGTAATGGAATGCTGACCGTATGTACTATAGATGGGTGAATAATTATGCAGATTTATTCCACTACCAGTAAAGGTTTTTTCGCTTCTGAATCTTTTACATAAATGTGGAAGATGATATAGAATGTAATCTGCCAATGTTTATAAAAAATAAGAATGATTTACATACAACTCTGTCATAGGATATAACTACCACTACAATATTAAAAATTGTCAGAATTAAGAACAGTCCTATTTTGCATTAATCAACATTTACATTTTCTTTTGAATAATAATTTACTTCAAACTTTTAACAAATTATTTGTTTTCAGTATTATATATTAGGCATAAATTATCTGTTTTATTCTTCCAAATTTGACTAAGGTTTTACACACACAACTTGCTAAATTTCAAGTTTCAATAACTCAAAAAAAAGATATTGTTTAACTTCTTTTACTTCACACGTTGGGGGCTCCGAGTGATCTAAAGCGCTCTCCATTACGGATCACTGCCATCTCACCTCAGTCTGAAATGAGTTTGAGTCTCACATTCGACCAATGTGGATATGTGAGAAAGGTTGCCAGTAGCTTCTCGTTGGTCAATGGTTCTTTCCTGAGGTTTTCCTGTCATGTGCTGAAAAATGGCATTAAACACAACAACAACAACTACTACTTCACAATTACAATTCAGTAAACACAGTAAACATCATGTGTGGATTTTGCACTGAAGTTTTGTCCCTATTGTAAAGAAATATTTATAGATAATTATATACATGTATATAACGTTGTACACATAACATTACCATAAGTTGGTATTGGTAGCCACAATTTATAAATTTATTAATTTTTTTTAACAATATTATGGTGAAAATTATATATGCATGCATTGAGGATAAGTTGATATATGTATAAGCTAAATCAAGATGATAGTCAACATAAACTTGTTTTTACAATGTTACCATCAATATCTCCACCACCACCACACATATTGACGTTACTCTTAACTGTTCATTTTAAATTCAGATAATAATTAAATTGATACATTTTATACCTTGTAATTGCATGAGGAAGTATTTTTCCTTCTATTATCCTCACAGCTGCTGCTACTGGTTGATGACAATGTCAGTTAAATTACTTATGATATATTGGTAATTCGGTATTCTCTGAAACAATTATATATAAAATTTTTTTATTAAATATCTTATTTCACAAATAATCATTCATTGGGAAAAATCAGTCTTAGGTAGACAAATTCAATATTTCTAGGTTTATGATCATCATACACTTGGCACACAGTATTCTGTTTGTGGCACAAAGTTAATAATAATAATAATAATAATAATAATAATAATGCTTTATTTATAGAGGGTGACTCTTTAGTCAAGGACTATTCTCCCTTGAAGAGTATAACAATGCATTATATGAAGATAGCAATAAGTTTGTTTTACTTCATTTACTTCACAATTCTCATTCACCAAAGTCATACACCTTCTGCATTTTTTCTATCCAACTTCAGACAAGATTTAATAGATTTATATGAAAGAGGACAATAAAACCAACATCATTGTTATACATCTTGTTTTTAAATTACAAATCATGCTATCAAGGAGTAAGATAATTGTTGTAAAAAGAATTGGACACTATAGATGTCATGGGTTCAATGGTACTATAAAAGTAAGTGCAGATTTCTTAACAAGCCATCACTCTCTAGCCCATTCTTATCGTAAGACTGATGATGTCCATTTTATCTATACCAAAATGGTGTCGACAAATATAGGTCACTGTTGCCTGATATCCATTCTGTCAATAATAATAATAATTATAATAATAAATAAAAAACAACTATCTTTAACAAGGATAATACATTTGGTCATGACTGACTCATCTGCCATGTGGTCATCAGTTATTGTAATTGGCTATGTTAAAAAATAAATAAAACAAAAAAGACAATAGACATAATGAGGTAATGTTGCACACTCATTTGTACATATTTAACATCAATGACTACCGGTATTTGTGACTATACTGGGAAACATACAAATATGAACAATATTCTATACAGCAGCAGAGGGGGCGAATCAGACAACTTTTTTTTGTTTTTATTTTTGATTATACCCCCTCCAAAATAACACTGGACCCTTCTCGCGAAAAAATAAGTCTCTGACCCTTGTCTGAAAACATTCGCGTCGCAACGTCGTTGTCACTCACCCCCTCTGCTGCTAGAACTTTCAGTTGGGGTTAACCGAATATTTGATCCAGTCCGATACGATATCGTGTTCGAGGGTCATGTAAATTTATTGTTACAAATCCGTGTGGGGTAGACTGAGCATGACTAAAGAAATTTCTAAATTGATTGAAGTCCATATCAGAACACCATGTCTGCCAAATATTTCGTAGCGTATGTGTATCAACGCCGTTGAATACAGCAAGCATATTACAGTTATCTCTAATCACTTTTGGAATCTGAGTGTAGCGTTGAGTGACATAGATCACATCCGTGTTTTTATGCCTGCCTCTGGAAAATATTCTAGCAGGATTTTTTTGATTATCTAACATGACATCGTCGTATACAACTAAATTGTTGATACTTCCATCGAGGTCATTCACGGATGGCGCCTCGTCAATATCGGTTATAAATTCAATAACATCCTCGGCGGCAATCTCTGAAGCGTTTTCATTAAAATCTTTTAGCACTTCATAGCATCATTGATCATCTACGCTAGGGGCAATTAAATACAACTTATCCCACTTCATCCATCTCATTATTAAATTGAGCAACAATTGCGTTTTACCGGATCCAGATGGTCCGATTATAATTGCGCGGATAGAGTTTGGTAGCGCTGCATGATGCTTCACTGGTTCTCTTGTTTTAGTCGCTGAAAAATCAATTATATTCATATCTCTATACATAAATTATGGATCTATATTGCGTGAAGTGTAAGGCGCGTACTGGCACAGATGACTTGACGACGATTACAACTAAAAATAACCGATCAGCGCTTTCTGGTAAATGCGTACAATGTAGTACAAAGAAATTTAGATTTGTTTCTAAACCCAAGGAACTCAAGGAACCTTTAAAAAAAAACGAGGAGGTGATATCGCAGCCAAATTAGCAAAACTCCCTGGAACCCCATGGGCAAAATACCCCGGAGAAAAGCACCTTCCAGGATATAGCTACTGTGGACCGGGAACAAGACTTGATATCAGACTCAATGATCAAAATCAGCCCCGACCCGGTGAGGAACCAATAAACGCTATTGATAAGGCCTGTCACCTTCATGATGTTGCTTATAAAAGCAGCAATCTGCAGCACAGGCATCTAGCAGATGTGAAATTAATTCATGCGTTAAATGCTATTTCTGATAAATCTTTCAAAGAAAAATTGGCTTCCTTTTTGATAAAATCGGCTATGAAAAGTAAATTGATGTTAGGGGCTGGTAATTAATAACAACATGGAATCTATTTATTATTCCCCAAGAGGATACTGGAGGGGTAAATCAGCAATCCATAAACTCGCTAGTGCTGCGAAAGTGAAAAAAACCACTGCGGCTCATTGGTTATCCAAACAGGCACTATGGCAAATTTATCTACCACCGCCTAAACAAATCAATTTCTCGCATTTTGATGTGACCGGACCCAATGAAGTTCATCAGGCTGATCTATTATTTCTGCCACATGATCGTGGTTACAAATACGCATTAACCGTAGTTGATATTGCAAGTCGATACAAAGAAGCAGAACCGTTAAAAACAAAATCGGCCACTGAAGTAGCTTCTGCATTTGAAAGGATTTATCGAAGGGGCCCTCTGCACTGGCCAAATCTATTACAAATTGATCCTGGCAAGGAATTTCAGGGTGCAGTGTTATCAATAATGAAAAATCATAAAGTCACTATCAGACGAGGACATACTGCGCTACATCGTGATCAGGCAATTGTAGAACGGTTTAATAAAACCCTTGCTGAGCGGTTATTTGGATATCAATACGCAAAAGAATTCATCCAAGAAAAAAGATCCCGTGAATGGGTTAAAAGGTTACCAGCTGTGATTACTGCACTGAATAACGAGATTACTAGAACCATCAACATGAAACCTATCAATGCGATTAAAAAGAAGTCAATACCTGAAATGGAAATTCAAAAAGATTTTAGCGTTTCCCAACCAATTCTTGGTAGTAATGTCATTGTGAGGTACTTATACGAACCAGGAGAGCTTGAGGGTGGCACAAAAAGGGCTACTGATCCTATTTGGAGTGTTACTGCACACAAGATATCTAGTATAACACGATCTACGGGTAGACTTCCAATCTATAAACTGGATTCAACTGCCCCTCAACGGGGTTTTACTAGACAACAATTACAAGTGATACCTGAGGATACTCAATTACCACCGCATGGGCTTAACTAGCACCCTTGCGTCTATTGCACTCAAGACAAGTCAACATCACATTATTTCTGACATGACCGAGATTGTTATTTTTTCTGTCCACGGTGAATTGGCGAGGATCCTTATCCGAATACTGCCAACGCATTATACAATTGCAACTCGCGCAGTGATTATTCTGTTGTTGCTTCAGAGTAATTATTAATTCAGCATCAATATCAAATTCTCGTTGTTTTTTTTTGTCTTGTTGTTTGTAACCGGAGAGTTTTTTATCAATAATATCATTTATTGTGGTGTCATTATCATTGCTAATGATTTCATCATCGCCTGACTCTGTCAGGACAATTCTTCGAAGTTGATTTATTTTTCGTACTCTAGACACTGCGAGATAGACTAAATTCGACCATTCTATGCGATTATCTACTATCCAAACAGTTGTATCCGATATAGTCAATCCCTGTGAAGAGTGTATTGTTGCTGCATAACCTAGCGTCCATGGGGATTTATTAGCACGCAATGCATCTTCAACGACATTGATATCAACCAGCACAATATCATTTAATACGAGAATCTGTCTTTGAAATCCTTCGGATTTTGGTCCTGGAATATCAACTTCGATGTTCTGTTTTCGTGTATCCGATGGCCTATAACATAACGGTACTGGAAGTGTTGCAAATTTTTGTTTATGCAATTCAAATAACTTCATCTGAAGTGTATCCCTGACTATTTTTCTACTTGCAATGATTAAATCATTTGGTCTCCACGCTTCCCAAAACTCATTCATGGGAGTTTCCGAAATTATTTCACGGGCTATTTCACACTGGATTCTATCCGGTTGTAATCTAATTAGTTTCTTAAATTCTTTTAATTCATTATCAAGTGATCTATGATCGGTATCAATTTCTTCATAATAGTCTACAAAACCCTTTAGCCATTCATGGGGGGATGCACCGACAAATGGTGGTGGTTGGCCGTGATCCCCGCACATGACGACTTTTGTATTCTTCAATAACAACCACTCAAGAAATATTTTTAAGACATCTTCGGACACTGTGTCTATTTCATCCCACATGATAATTTCAGGAATAAATTTCTCTCCCATGCGCTCAGGAGTCCATTTATCTCCCTTCCATCTAAAGAAACTATGATAAGTGCAGGCATTTACCCCTCGTTGTTTCATCTCTCTGGCGAGTCTGTGAGTCGGTGTTAGCACAATCATGTTTGGATTGGAAACACGATATAACTCAATTGCCCGGGTTGTTTTTCCTGACCCGCCACAGCCGTTTAAATAAACTGTTTTATATCTACAGATTGGATCAGAAATCGGTGGTGCACTAGAAAATTCTGAACACTGATTGCTTTCTAAGTAATTATTTTCAATGGTAACATCTGCTGATGGAATATAATCATGAAGCATTTCCTTCTTAATTCTCCATGACCCCCAATTCTCGTTGCCAGTAGCCTTAAAATCAGCCATTTTGCTATTTATGTAAAATGAGTCAGTAGCAACTCTAACTGCGGTGGTAGGAAATCTATTGATCATTGAAAACAGATTGATAGAAGCATAACCAAGCATAGAAGCTCTCAAATATGTGTACTGCTGATGGTATCCATCAGTGTAAGTAACAATTGTACCCAATTTGGTTCCATCTGACATAAATGCGTCCTTACGATTGACATATAAGCCCCTATTCGTTAAATCTTTGATTACAAAATCGTATTCAGCATTGTCTATAATCAATCGTGAAGAATATCTCGTATTATCATCTTTGCCACCTTGGGTAAATTTACCGATTATTCTTCGTCCAAGATCTTTTGCTTCATTGTTTCTGATTTCAAATAACTGTCTGGACCAATCCATGATTTGTTGTTCATTAAAATCAGGAAACAGTTTTCGCTCTTCGCTAATTATTTTTTCTAGATCAGGTTGTGGTAACCAGACTGATTTCTGTGCTCGATAGGATATAATTGCTTCACTGACAATTAATGATTTTAACATCTTACAATCAAGCATATACCGTAATAACACTATTGGCATCCAGTGTTTTTCAGACATGTGTTTACCAATCCAAAGATAACTACACGGATGAAGTCCTTCAGCCATTTCAAATGATACTACACAAGCGAATCCGGTTAAATCGAAATGTGGCAGTGGTCCATTAATAGCAACACGGGTCATTTCGTGTGTAGGGTGTCCAAATCGTTTGAAATATTTCTCACACTCTCCATACCCAAGAAAACTTCCTGGATAACATGCAATCATATCAACTGAAATAACGGTATCAGCGGTGTATTTTGTGTTCCATAATCCTCCATGGCTGTATTCAAGACAGGACAATTTGACATCTGATAAGAACTCACTTCGGGTTGGTTTCCACGCGTTTTTCTTCCTAGCAAAATGTGCTACAACTGATGGAAGTGTAAAACAGTTTGCTAATAATTGATCGTTGTCTTCCCCCCCCCCCCCCAGAACTCTGGGGAGAAAATTCACTAGCTAGTTGTTTCATTTGATTATGCAGCTCTTCAGTACGGTACAATTCTCCGTTGGGCCTTACAAACTGATCAAATCTACATTCTTCGTCTGAAGTACTATGAAATAGCCACACTGACACAGAATCGTTTTTACTCAAATGGTAAATAGCATCAAATAATTTCTGCTCTGAAAAAAACTCTTCGGTTCCAAACAGATATTTTACGGTTCTATCCCGTGGGAATATTGTTACTGCAGATGACCACGCGTGTGCGTTATGATCAATAATTTCAATGGGAGCTCCCTGTGATTTATATTTCGATTCGTATAATACTTCTCCGGTGATTGTCCTTACCGATATTGGAAATCTCAATGATGTTTCTAATTTAGCTATATCTTGAATTGTTGCCCCATGCTGTTTCACTGTCAGTTCCCATTCGGTTATTTTTTTTCGTCTTAGATCAGTTAGTTTATTTCCCCGGGACGCATTTGTGAAGTTTTCTATTATTCGTGTTGCTACACAATTGAGCCCTGTCGAATATTTCATGGGTGCTAGTTTTGAAATATCAGGTTTTTCATTGAGCGGATATATCCCGTAAACAACTACTGTGACAGGATAAGATCTTTCATAGTAGGGTTTATCAAGTCCAGTCAAAATTCCTGGTTTTGAATCCTGAGTCACAGTGACAGTTTTTTTGTCCTTAAGAATAGGCTCGTATTTGTCCCTAATTATCCATTTCCCATTATCACGGATAAGGAATTTTATTCGAAAAAAATTTCTTTCTTCCCCAAGACGTGAGATTATCACTGCTGCTTTTTCATCATTCATGGTAGCGTCAACAACACCATCAATTCGAAATGTTGACCAACAATGAGCTGCCCCATCACGCTTGAATTCATTAAAACAGTCTCTGATTTTACTAATCAAGGTTCTATCAAGAATTTTATTCTTTGGTGTATCAGAAACTCTATCAAGATTGAATTGAACACTTTTCCAGGGCTTAATTTTCGATAATCTCTCGAACTCCTCCATACTATAATTAAAACAAGTATTTAAATGAAAGATTTAAGTATAATGAATCATTGCAAATGGCTTATGATTGGATCAGTGACACCGTGTAACAAATCATGCAGAAATGAATTCTGTTGGTATCATATGCAAAGCTTTCGTCGTGGAAGCCGAGGTCCGTTACCCTGTATTCAATGTGGGGTTGGGGTCAGGGGGAGGTCGCAATTATGCATTATGTGCGGCGGAAAACGATACAGGGAGCTAAAACGCTATTATGATAAAAAAATAAAAAATACTGCCATTGACCCCAACGATGACAAAATAATAAAGACTGCTCAAGATTATATACAGAGACTTATAATTAAACCAAACAATGAATTAGAAAAATAGTGTTATTATACAAATGAACCAAGAATTCAGACCTCACCCCTCCGTGCTTGTTAATTATGAAGCATTCCGTAATAGTATTATCAGAAAATTCTATTTTCGTATGTCAAAATACAGTACACGCGTACCGTCTATAACACCAAGGGAGACTACTCTTAAATGATAATAACCAAGGGAGTTATCATTGTGATTTAGCGGCTTGGTATTTCTTTTTAGGAAAAGATATATTTTCTTTTTTTTTAGTGTTTAAGTCAAATATTCTGTGTCACGTGCGATTAATGCGTATTTCATAACATAGGATGTGATCCGGAGATACAGGCGTTACAGGATAACACACGTGTATACTTTCTCCCTTAGATTGTGTTAACTTGTTTAATGGGTATTGTGATTCAGCGCTGGGCATTGTTTTGTAAGAAAAGACATGTTTTCAAACAATTATATTCTTTGTTCTAGTGTTTAAGTCAAATATGCTGTCTCATTTAAATACTGTGAAACACCATTAATAAGTAATTCAAGAAAATAAAATAGCATACTTGCGGATTGATGTATTAATTCCCTTTATATACTCTCTCACTTAGATGTTGTCGAGATGATAAGGGAGGGAATAACAACCCCTCCCACCTACTCTTATATGTTTCTACTATTATGTGTAAATATAAGTGTTTTTAAATGTCTGTATGTAGACTATCATTTGTATAATTTAATATGTAAATATTGAATAAAGATTTTAAAAAAAAGAGGATGCCGACATGGCACCTATAAAAGATGTACAAATGCTACATCTATAAAAATTACATTACAGTATGGCGTGGGTTATTTGCCCCTAAATTGTGATTCAGCGGCTTGGGATATAATTAATTAGAAAAGAAATCAAATATAAAATGTTTTCAAACGATTATATTCTTTTTTTTTAGTGCTTTATGCAAATATTCTGTCTCATTTAAATACTGTGAAGCACCATTAACAAGTAATTCAAGAAAATAAAATAACACACTCTGTGGATTGACGCTGCTGTATTAGTCACCTTATATACTAAATGAAAGGTTTAAAGCTGGGGCTTTCAAGGCCAATCCGACCAGTCAAAAAATAACCCACGCCATTGAAACGTGTGCGTGGTTGACTTTTACTCAATCATGCAACCGGGTTTAATTTCATGGGTTGCTTTGATTGGTCGGATTGGCCTTTGAAAATCAGCCCCGTCGTTTCATGTTTGTGATGTCTGTGCCGTCCCATCATCATTACATCATCATTGAATTATAATCCATATTACATCATCATTGAATTATAATCCATATTACATCATCATTGAATTATAATCTATCCTTAATTAAGTTAATTAAGTATATGTATACCTACAATCTGAATGGAGATATATACGGTATTTGTGCTGTCCTTAATTAAGTTAATTAAGTATATGTATACCTACAATCTGAATGGAGATATATACGGTATTTGTGCTGTCCTTAATTAAGTATATGTTGTGACGTCACCCCAAGCATATCTTCTGGGCGGTCTAAGATGGCGTTTGCCACGTTAGGCCTCCCTTCCGGAGATGTATGTTTCGGGTTTCCCTTGGGCTTACTTGGATGTGAAGGCAACCAAGGAGTTCCAAAGATGTGTTGTCGTATATATGTAACCTCTAGGTCATTTCACGTAAACATACCCTCTTGTGATTATAACCCGTTATTTGACGAGTTAGATTCACTCTTAGGGGAATATGTTTCCGGTGAATGTAAATATAAATGACCTAAAATAAATACCATCCATGGATGTAATTAGCTCTCCATCACATTTGGGTTACCCCGTATGGTGTTCAAAAATGAATTACCGGCCAAAACGTGGATGCACATAGGGTAACCCCAGAATGAATTATAGGCTAATAGAAACGGTCATAGGGTCATATCTCAAAGAGCAAAAACATTCTGATATAAAACAGAAACAGAAAAATGCTCTAACAAAGGACCCTATGAAAGACACAAAGGCCTAATAAGGGACCCAATGAATGCAAATAGAACCACAACGGCCTATATCAAGGGGGCCAAATGACTGATAATCGCTCATCATGGTTGATATTTATTTTTGTCTGCATTTATATTTATATATACAGACTGAATTTTAAAAAATATATTTATATATACAGACTGAATTTTTAAAAAAGATAGTTATATATACAGAATTAATTTTAAAAAATATATTTATATATACAGACTGAATTTTAAAAAAGATATTTATATATACAGACTGAATTTTTAAAAAAGATATTTATATATACAGACTGAATTTTTAAAAAAGATAGTTATATATACAGACTGAATTTTTAAAAAAGATATTTATATATACAGAATTAATTTTTAAAAAAGATATTTATATATACAGAATTAATTTTTAAAAAAGATAGTTATATATACAGACTGAATTTTTAAAAATATTAACGGCTCTTTTATTTTTGAAAAATGAATTAGAAATATGTATTATCATATATGAATTCTGAAATTATGAATAGCATCATAGTTGAAATTGCAAAATTGAAAAATCAGAATATTAGATTGTCAGATGGGTTAAATCCTGATCAAATCAAGTCGGATTTTCAGGATATAGAATACGGAGTTAGCACTAACAAGTATATGTTGCCAAAGAAATATGCACTCATCAAAAAAATTCAAAATTCTATTCGAGACTCTCTTGCATTTTCCAGTGAAGTAGATGTGTTTGTTCCGTTATATACTATCGTGGAAGGAATATGAAAAGAATTGGGTAACGAATATGAATTGAAAAAGGAAGTTAATTCTAAAATTAGAAACTTACGAGCGTTAATTCAAGAAAATGAACTATTTTGATTGACCAGCCCCTCAATATATTTTGTCAGACAGTAAAATCTCCTTGAGATTTTCATTTTTTTTGTCATTTTTTGATTGAATCAGTGAAAATATTTCACACTGCGAAAATAAAAATATTTCACAGCAATAAAAAATTGGACCGTTAAGGATGGAATCATCGATGGGAAAAATTGTTTTACAATTGAAAAATGGTTTCTGATTTCAAATAATGGTCAATGAAGCATTAACGACCCGATTGGCTCGTGAGCGACTAGATGCAATTAAGAAATTTATACCAATTCGCGACTCTGTCAGGAATAAACTGCAAGAACGACAGAGTTTACAAACTGATTTTGCTCTGGGGTCTGAAGAGTTGTTTAAACCAGTAACCACAGCAACGAAAGGAGTAGAGCGTGCTTTACTGGGAGATGGTCCCGAGACGGGGAAATCTGTTATTGGTGAGCTTGAAAAACTAGCAGCGAAAACTGAACAAACTGAACAAACTGATCCGAAAAAAACGACTGTTTCTCTGTTGAATAAATTTACTGATCATGCTAAAATATTAATAAAAAAACCTAGTTTATTGAAATCAAAGGATTATCAAGCCTTTGGTAATTTTGCTGCTCAAAGCTATAATTCAAAAAAAGATTTTTTAAAGGACGAGTATAAAAATGATAGAATATCAAGTAATGATTGGTTCGATTATTTGTATAAACTAAATAAAGGGATTGGTCGTTTGAATAAGGATGAGATAGGGTACAAGGAATTTAAAAAGGGAATTAGTAATTATAAAAGAGAACAAATAGAAGAACGACAACGAGAAATAGAAGAACGGCAAGAACTAAAACGTCAAACACCAACACGTAGACAAACAAGAAGACAAAAAAAACAACAACTACCACCTGATGATGATGATGATTTAGAAGAACGACGTCAAACACCAACACGGAGACAAAAAAAACAACAACTACCACCTGATGATGATGATGATGATGATTATTTACAAACTACGGATTTAGAAAAACTAGATGAAGCAGCTGGTTATAGCGGAAGTGGACTGCAAAATCCAAGAATTGGAAACACTTGTCCTGATAGTGTTATCAATGATATATCACGATTAGATGTTCTTGTAGGAGGGTTCCGAGCTGGAAATAACTCTCCAGAAATAATTAATGAAGCAGCTGATATTTGTAGACGATTATTTGCCGGTGGTATCATGGATATCAAAACTTATCGAGATTTCATTGACGAGTTAGCAAATGGGTATCATAGTGATTAAATAACAATTGAAAACACTATTGTTTTTATAATAATGATCATCCATTACAATCATGATAAACCAACCCTCGTCTATGTAGTTAATTCACGGTTTCCAGTTTATAGAGCATACTACGGAGATGGCCTCGGCAAGACCATTTTAGGATTCTTTTCAAGAACGGCCCCAAAAGTGATGCCGTTAGCTAAACAACTTGGAATGAAAGCCATTGATGTTATTCGTGATAAGGGTATTAGTACTGTTGGAGATCTTGCCGGGAAAGCGTTTTCAACTGCGAAGGATAAAATAACATCATTAGTGGGGCGAAAAAAGAAACCGTTACCGTCTACAGAAGAAATGCCTGCAAGTGTTAGTAAAATTATAAATAACGCAGTAGATGAAAAACTAGCGTCGATGGTAAATCAAGGAGACCAAAGCAATATTGCAAATATGATAGCGGGAAGTGGCTTTAGAAAACCACGACGAAAACGCTAGCGTTTTTCACGATGAAATGGAAAATCCGATTTAGACTCTGATAAATAGAATAAAATGTTCAAAAAATCATCTGATCCAGCATTTGATATAGACGCCCCAGTGCGTAAAAATGATTCTGTACGCGATTATCAATTTTATTCTTATCACGCAGTACAACCAGATCTCCGATCGCGAATTGAACTTCAAGTTCATGATACCAGTAAATACTTTTTACCTTGTGAAGCGTTTATTGAAGTAGAAGGAGAACTTGTAACAAATGATGCTGCACATAATGATCCTCCATATGACAATAACTCAAATGTCCGAGTTGGTTTTGTTAATAACGGCATCATGGCGTTATTTGAAAGCGCTAGATATCTCATTGATGGAAAAGAAATTGAATCCATTGACCGTGAAGTTGATATGGCCACAACAATCATAGGGTTAGCAAGATATTCTGATGATTATACAAGATCAGCGGGTCCATCTATGATGTTTGCAAAGGATACCTCTGATACCGCTGATCACCTTCAATTCATTAAAGTGTTAACAGCACAGGGTACTGCAGAAGCCAATCAACAAGAAGCAGCTAATCCAGAACGTCGAATTAGACCCGGAGCTGCGTTTGATATTCTCGGAGGCGTTAATGGTAATCTCAATTTAGGATTTGCAACACGCGTAGCAACGTTGCATGGGCAGCGTCGACGATTTTCATGTGCGATTCCACTGCATCATATATTTGGATTCTGTAGAAATGTTAGAAAAGTTATTTATGGAGCCAAACACACAATAGCGCTTGTACGAAAGGGTACTGATGATGATGCAATCTGGCGTAATGCTGGGGTTGCTGCCGGTAAAGTCATTTTAACAAAACTATCATTATGGATGCCAGTGTTAACTCCATCAATCACAGACGAACAGCGACTACTATCATTTATGGACCAAGGAGGAAAGTCGTTGTTAAGTTGGTTATCAGTGACCACGGATATTAAACAAGACAGTGTTGATGGTACATTCACATGGCACCTGGCATCAAAACAAGGGGTTTCAGCTCCACGTCATATATTTATTGCGTTACAGAATGCTGCGCGAGTTGGTAATCAAGAACGAAGTCATATGATATTTGATCAGTTAGGTGTTAGTGAAGTCTCGCTGAGAATAAACGGACAGCAGGAACCATCCGAGGATATACAACTTGATTACGGTCAGAATCATATTGCACGTGTCTATCATAACCTGTTGTCATTTATGGCACGTGATCAAAATGTGGATACCGGTTTGCAAATATCACAATTGGATTTTAAAAGCCTCTATCCGATTTATTACTTTTCATTGGAACATCTTGATTTGATGAGACAATCTGTCGTTGATATACACTTCAGAGCCCGTGTAACCCGTCCGACTGGTCCACCAGTTGTGGCTGGGGTACCTACTATCCTTATCCCGAATTATAGAGCAGTTGCTGTCATTCTCAGTGATAAATCAATGATACTCGAAGGTGTTGGAGGAAGAATGAGAGTGGTAGATGCACCAGTGGAAAATCTTTGAACGATTTTTCATTGAATTAGAATCAATCAATTATGTATAACATGTCATATAGTAATATCAATGTGTCATTGACACCTGGTCAAATCAAAAAATTGCAATCAGAATCGGCTAAAAAATGTGGAACCACAATCACGTTGAAACCTAATCAAATGACTGGTGGTGCAAATAAATTATCGCTGACAACTCGTCAAGTGAAACATTTCAATGATGCTTTCAAGGATAAAAAGGGAGTTCAGATTACTCTCTCTGCGGCTGCTATTAAAAATATGATGAAAACGGGTGGTATATTTCCATTGTTTGCTGCGTTACCAGCATTGATTGCAGCAGCAGCCCCAGCGGTGGCTAAAGCAGCGGCGTTAGGAGCCGTTGGTACTGCAGCAGGAATGGCACTAAAGAAGGCAGCTGGACAAGGATATAAAAAAAAGAGACGATCCGTTCAAGGATTGGGTCTAAGACTACCAGGAACCCCGTATTCATGGTACAGCGGAAAGGGTCTAAGACTACCAGGAACCCCGTATTCATGGTACAGCGGAAGATCCGTTCACGGATCAGGCCTGAGACTACCAGGAACGGTTTATTAATTGAGGAACCTATGGTTCCCAAATCTTCGATGGTTCCAATGTCCAATTTTGATTTAATGGATGCTGCTAAAAAACTAGTGATTAAAAATTTCAGAGGTGTTTTTATGAAAGATCAATTACCACATCAACCAAACAAAACTGAAACAGGTATTATTAATCTCGATAACAGCACCGGACCTGGAACTCACTGGGTTGCATACGCTATTGATCCACGTGGGATTGTCTATTTTGATTCATATGGATTAGCCCCACCAAAAGAGTTTATGCATTATATAAAAACCCTTCCAATGAAGACTTGGTATTCTACGCTACCAACACAACAAATCAATGACCCACCAATATGCGGCAGTGAAGTATTAAATGTCCTTGACGCTATTTCTAACTCCTTGGGTAACCCAAGGGGAAAACCACCACACATTGTCGTAAATGACTACACTAGTAATCGCTTTTTAGAGAGAGATATATAAAATATCATGATTGATATTTGGGGAAGACCTCTGAAACCCAAACCCGATGACACTGCAACTCCTGATTCTATCAAGGATATAAAAAAAAAAATTAAAGATGAAATCGCTGAGACGTTGAACTTAACAAGTGTTGACCCGAATGAAATAGTTGTATTTCAAGACAAACAGGGTAAATTGAAATCCAGTAATATTTCTCTGGATGATATTTTGGTTAAACAACAAAACGCAATCGAGAACACCGTTGCGCTATTTTCCGATCAAGGTAAACTCAAACCGGGTGTACTTTTTTCGACGATTACAGATCGATTTACAAACCACGATAAAGAATTTGAAGATCATTTAAGAAACTACAATAGTTTCCGTAGAAATGTCGTTCATAAGTTCTTTGGATCCCCAATTGTAGTTACACCATCTATCGCTGAAATTAAAACGTTTGTTGATGATCAAAAGGTTATCAACGAAGCAACAAAAACAACAACCGACGCCATTGATAAATTTATTGGAAACCCGTTAGATAAAATTGAACTAAAACTCCCTGATATTAAAAAATCCATTGATGAGACGAAAACTTCCATCGAAGGCATCAAAGGTGATCTTTCGAGGATGATAACAGCCATTGAAAAAACAAAAATTCCTCATGAGAAAACCAACAACGTGGTATACACAATCCAACACGGATCATTTGAGTGGACACCTGAAAACAACAAATTAGACATCACTGCAACCGTCAAGGGTATTTATCGATTAACACTAGTAACACCATCGTCTCAATTTAATATTTCATCGTCCAGTTCATCTGGGGTCAATAATACGATTTCAACGATCATCGACAAGAATACAACTGAAAAGTTCACAATCATATCTACTGATAAACATTTGGTTAGGGTCTCAACAACGTGGTATGTGGAATTCGTAGCGAATTTAAGTAAATCGTAATTGAAAACGCTAGCGTGTTTAAAATAAAAATGATTTCATCATCTCAATATCGCTATGATCAGGTCAGAGAGTATCAAACTAGACTCAAAACCTTGTCTGAGGAGTATGAATTGAAAATTAAAAAATATCGCAGGAGAATTACCGCAATTGATGTTACTGTGTACGCTGTGAGTGGTGTAATCACCGGAGCTGGTATTATACTGTCTTCAGTGACAATGATGGCTCCGATAGCTGTTCCAATTTGCATTTCTGCGGCAACAACAATCGCTGGAATAATTTCAATAATCACAAAAAAAATATCCTCATGCAGCCAACGGAAACTACAAGACTACATAATTCAATTTCATGTTGTGTCCACTGCATACTCGCAATTATCCTCATTGATATCGTCATCGCTCGATGATACAATTATATCAGAGAGTGAGTTTTCAGCGATGGTAGATATATATGATTCTGCGATGTCAAAATTAGAAATACAACATGAGTATAATAACAATGACAACACAGATGGAATTACTTCAACAAATAGTGGAGAACACAAAACCAGTACAAACAAGCATGATCTCAATAACCTCAACGAATCCAGAATTCAGTGTGAATTTCCCCTCTCCGGTCCCAGTGAAGGAAATCGCGCTAGCAAAATTACGAGTATACCATAGTTGGCCAAATATTAGGTCAAAACCATTTGGTGGTCAACAACCGAATAATTCACTGGTATTTGCAAATAAGAATAAACCCGACGGTACCCCAGACTGGAACGTTGTTTCCATACCAACCGGATCATATCAAATTGAACAAATCAATGATGAATTCGCGCGTAGAATAAAATCGATTACTGGAAAAGAATCAAAAATAGCTATAACAGTTCATGTGCCGACACTATCATCTGCCATTGAAATAAGCACAGAGGGTTATGTCGTAGATATCTATCAAAGCTCAATAAGAACAGTACTAGGATGGCCTGAATTACCACCCGGAGGAAAAACCGTTAAATTACCAGAACCACAAAAAACCGATTATATCACAGACAGGACAAAATCTGATAATCCAGTAAGGAGTTATAAAGATTATGATAAGTCATATTTTTTCATTAGAGTAGACTATGATGAAAGAGTACGACTTATTCATCATCTTGCTAACCGGGATAAAATCACTGAAAATTTCACAGCTTTCAATAACGATATTTCGTTGTTGTTTATATCTCTTAGATCCGGCACTCTCACCCGAGATGAATTTATCAGTGTCGTAGAAACATGTAACAAAATCATCAATGACATGGAAACATTTCATTCACAAATTATTCAAGAAGTATTAGGTGACAGTAGTCCTAAAACAAGAGATTTATTTGCAATAGAATATAGGATCCGCATAGGAGATATTCCAACATTCAAACTTCCAGGATATAATATCTCAGAACTACAAAAATCTCTCGATGATGCCATCGATGAAGGTTTCAAAAAAATCCATGATACGTGGAAAAAAACACCATCACAACCACAAACAACTATCCTCAAACATAATAATGACCCAGATGGTGGTGGCAGGCATATTGCTCCGTTCAATGTGAATATTTCATCGGTGATAGCAATCAATTTAGTGTGTGATGTGATCGAAGGAAGCTATCAAATAAATTTAGAACGATCAAATCAAGCTCAGCAAGGATATATTTTGTATTCATTTGCACCAACAGCTCCTCCAGGGTTTCTAATTATTGAGGATCCAACTAATCCAGTCTATATGCGATGTCATAATAATTCATTAACCAGAATTAATTTCAAACTCACTGACCAGTCCAATAATCTGATTGATTTACAAGATGAGGTGTTAGCGATTAGTCTGTTTGTGAAATCGTAGTGATTTTCGTCCCCCAGACAAGGTCTGGAACACGATATCGTATCGGACTGGATCAAATATTCGGTTAACCCCAACTGAAAGTTCTAGCAGCAGAGGGGGTGAGTGACAACGACGTTGCGACGCGAATGTTTTCAGACAAGGGTCAGAGACTTATTTTTTCGCGAGAAGGGTCCAGTGTTATTTTGGAGGGGGTATAATCAAAAATAAAAACAAAAAAAAGTTGTCTGATTCGCCCCCTCTGCTGCTTATACACAGGTACATATATTGCGGCGTAAGTTGTATGCATTATATATATGTATGTATATGTATGTATATATATATATATATATATATATATATATATATATATATATATATATATATATATATATATATATATATATATATATATATGATCTGGACATATCATTTATGGATATGATGATAAAGTTTTCTATTCTGTGCTTTTTATATGTCATTCTAGCTAGTCAAGAAAGAATGACTCAGTCTGAGATCAAACCCATGACCTCCTGTATTCAAGGCAGATGCTCTAACCAGGTGACTGGAGTGGTCAAATAAATATGTTGCTATCTAAAAACAATATGGCTAAGACATGAAAACAATTTATGTTACCATGGAAATAATTGAGATTTTGTTGATTTTGGTTTGATTTATTGGACTAATTGGGGATATAATACTTGTTCCCAAATTTTAGGGACATGAGGGAAACAATATTTTTGTAACAATAACATTAAAAGCTTTTAACGTTATGAACAAAGCTGAATTATTCTCATCTTTATAAACCATGGAATTAATCCTAAAGTTATTAATGAATTAGGCATATTTTAAACAAAAATTATAACTCAAATGTCTCCTAAATATCGTTTACTTATGATAAATCAGTTATTAGGGCAACTTCCTTCATCGCAAGTCTGTATTACATATATCTATGTCTCCCTTATGTGAATAAAATATGTCTTCAATTAACTATAAATGCCTATGTAGTTGTTTCTTTGATTTTTCTCTTCATTATACATTTTTTTGCCATTAAAATAACTATATGCAACTATATACTGTACTAAATAAGTACTGTCTTGATTTTTATTTGTGACACATTTTTCTAAGTCACTAATAGCAAATCATAATATGTGCAAAAGATATTGCAATCTGAAGGCTATATTATTATTATAAGATATTATTTGTATACCATGCAAACTATATATATATATTTATATATATATGTGTGTGTGTGTGTGTGTGTGTAATAGATCAGTAATCTCTTGTTATCACGGATTCAGCTTGTTTGTATGATTTTGTATTTCTGGGTTTAACACCATGTTTCAGAGCATGATAGCCAGTATAAATATTGATGGAGAAAGAACTGGGAATAACCTGGGTCAAACCACCAGCTAATGGGAAACTAAATGACAAGCTTTCTCACATATCCATGCAGGCTGTATCCAAGACTCAAACTCATGTGGACAGTGGTGAGATGGAAGCTCGGTAAAGGTGAGCACTTCAGACCACTACGTCACCCTAGGCCCAGCTTGTTCCATAAATAACTTTACACATTAGGCATTATTGAATTAGGCATTATTGAATTAGAATTGTGCAAGTTAGGTCTTGCACCTGTAATTTTGATAGGGTCAAGTTATTTTTGTCCAGATGTATCCAGAACTTAGTTTTTACAACTGTTGGTGAAATCAGGACAATAAAAATTTATGTTTAAAAAAAATAATTAATTTTTTCCAACATGCATTGGCTTCAGTACCTTGTTACACATGTCAATATGGTCAAGTTACTTTCAACCTGATGTGTGTATGCTTTAGTTTTAAGAAAGCATGTGAAATTGAGTCCAAAGTATCAAGTGTATAACAGAAAAATCAGCTGACAATGAAAATGAGACTCAAGTATGATCAAGTTTGAAAAGATTATGAAAGGCTACGATCTGACACAACACACGCTACATGATAATAAAGGTTTGGGGGCTGAATAATTGAAGACGGAAACAAAATATTGAGAAAATAAACAAATGTATGATTGAAGAACAAACATGAACACACAAATGGGTAAAGTGCTATATTTATTTAATGCTATAACTTATTAGTGAGTTGAAAATAACCTCAAATTATTTCTTGACATCAGCATTAGATAACGTTTCTTTAGTCATTTTATATTCAAACAGAATATATAAACCAAAATAAGATGATGCGCATATTCTGGGACCAAAATCTAATACCCGACAGCTTGGTTTTAAACATTCACTTTTATTTTAAAAATGTAAAATCGTAAATTTACATATGAAAATAACGATAAATATATACCTAAAATACAGCCCAAATTTTTAACATTCTACAACAAGAAAAGTGTCACTCACAGAAACTTATGCTGTAGTGACCAAAAACGAATCCAAGGAATCCAAGATAAATATTCATCATCAACAGTATTTTGATAAGTCATATACAATATTCCAAATCATTCCTATTATAAGATATTGTTGCCAGGTTAATTTTTATCCACATTTACATATTTGTAAACAATTATTTCAGTATGGAATTTTTGTTCACTAAATTATAGTATATATGGAAAATTGTACATACTGTGTCTGTTTAGATGGTATATTTCTTTAAATTCATTAATAATGAATTCGTTTATTAAACATTCTTTTTTCAAAAATTTCAGATTTACATGTGCAGTTTATGCAATACAACCAGCTTCTGTTGATGTCTACTGTTACAGAAGCCTAGGATTTTCCATGTAAATTTATACCTTATTCATATATTAGATAAAGTATGGTGTCGTAAATTATTCTTTATAGAAGATAGGAGCATAGTTGCCAGATAGATTATTAAGGGTATACTTGATAGCTGAGATACAACATGTACCCAAAAAATGTATCTTAACTTTGTGCCTATTATTATGACCGAAGCATTACAAGACTATGTCATATATAATCCGTTTTTCATGTTGCTTTCATATTTGATACACAAGACGAAATATGTACCACAGTTTAAAGTAGCATTATCTGTGACATCTAGGGTTTTTAAATGAGAACTCTTTGATGTCTTACAAACTGTTGGTGATAAAAGTGGCGAAGATATGAAATTTAAAAAAATAGACTTCCATCTTTGCTTCATGGTATCTTCAGCTAAAGATTCACATCAAGATGGAATCTGTACAGTCTTGCCCCCAAGAAATTTTGATCATCGATGACTGGACAAAATAATTTATTCATTATCACCTCTTTATGTTCTGATTATTCAAAGGTTATTCTGGCTAACTGACCATTCAACCTTATAGTTTTGTTCTATGGTTTGCACGAAACACACTGCATATAACCCTGTCAGAGAATAAAGGAAGAAATAACTCAATTAAGCCATAGAACAATTCGACCATTTCTCATTGTATATGCGTACAATATTACCTAGAGTGAATAATTGTTTTTCTAGTTAAGCAACTGAACTAGCATGTATCTCGCTGAATATTGCTTGTGGCTCTAAAAGCATGGTATTCACGGGTATTTCACCCTGACTAATACTCACTCTCCTGTGGATTTAAGGGAAGTCTTTTATTTAACTGACACACTGTGTTATGTCGCCTTTTGATCCAAAGATCCATTTAGGTATATCCTGTTACAAAATCTTTTACTCTTTATATAAGTTGAAATAAAGAGAAGATAATTATATTGAAATAAAAACCAAAAGTTTGTATTACTTTATATTTAGTTTATTTTTTAATGTACCAAAATGGCATAATTCATATAGTCTGACATAATGTGTAATTTGGTGAAGAAATGCATAATGGTTGGCATGTATGGTGATTCGCTAAAATTTACTCATCAACAAATACCAAAAACAAAATCATTTAATCCTATAGTAAGCTGTAAGTGGTGCTATTCACATCCCACAGCAAAATAACTGACATTCCCTAGACATCAAATTTATTATACTCAACAAATTTTGTTGCTTGCCCTGCACTGAAAAACAGGGTTGGGGATATTTAATACAACTGATTAAAAAGAAGTAAAAGTTGTATGGTACCCTGCATGGATTCAATAACTCTACATGGATTATCAATAACTCTACATGGATTCAATAACTCTACATGGATTATCAATAACTCTACATGGATTATCAATAACTCTACATGGATTCAATAACTCTACATGGATTATCAATAACTCTACATGGATTATCAATAACTCTACATGGATTATCAATAACTCTACATGGATTCAATAACTCTACATGGATTATCAATAACTCTACATGGATTATCAATAACTCTACATGGATTATCAATAACTCCACATGGATTATCAATAACTCTACATGGATTATCAATAACTCTACATGGATTATCAATAACTCTACATGGATTATCAATAACTCTACATGGATTATCAATAACTCTACATGGATTATCAATAACTCTACATGGATTATCAATAACTCTACATGGATTCAATAACTCTACATGGATTATCAATAACTCTACATGGATTATCAATAACTCTACATGGATTATCAATAACTCTACATGGATTATCAATAACTCTACATGGGTAACATCTAGATGAAATATGATATGCATAATGTTTTATCAATTAAGAAATACCACAAATTAACAGTCAAGTTGAACAATGTTGAAGAACATGTTTCTATATCAAAACAAAATAATGGATTTATTATCTTTGTTGATTTTTGCTGCCATCTGCAGAATCCTAATACCTCTGCTAAATCATACACATACTGACCCTGTGAAAGTAAAAATAAAAATATTTCTGGCTGTATATGGAATCTAAATGTGCAGGTTCAAATCAAACAACAGTGCTTTATAATCTTAGAAGTCGGTGCTGCCAATTATTTCATTATTTATCATTAACTAATTGCATGCTTGTAACATCACTAAAACTAGGAACTGAAATTATTTGATAGTGTTAAGTTTAGTTCATATTTTATTATTATTGATAATTTTTATTCAATGTAAGAGAAAGTCCCTGGATGGCCAAATGGTCTAAAGCACTCACCTTTACTGATCATTGCTATCACATGTCCATGTCCACATAGATTTGAGTCTCATGTTCGGACATGTGGATATGTGAGAAAGCCGGCCAGTAGCATCCCATAAGTCAGTGGTTCCTACTAGGACTATCAGGGGTTCTTCTTTCACCAGTTATAGTGGCTGCCATGCACTGAAAATGGCATTAAACCCCCAAAATCAACTACATCAGTGTGAGATCCAGTGAGATTCCAATATAATAGACATGCCTCTGCCCAGTACCGTAGTTACAGCTCTACTTGCAGGGCCAAAAAAAAATATTTTTTTTCAAGAAGAATTTAAATGATCCATAAAGTAGAAAACAGTATATTGCATTCTGAATTTAACTCGATCATAGTCATATGCCTTTGTTAATTTTTTTTTCTCTCTAAATATTCTTTTTTTTTTTTGCAAACATTTAAAGAATTAGGAATGGTACTTGGTATGACATTTAGAAATGTTTTAATACAAACAGCTTCAT
Source organism: Unio delphinus (assembly GCA_029339505.1). Taxonomy (NCBI): domain Eukaryota; kingdom Metazoa; phylum Mollusca; class Bivalvia; order Unionida; family Unionidae; genus Unio; species Unio delphinus. Next base: position 922,149 of record JAQISU010001241.1, on the reverse strand, counting down.
ATACAAAATTTATAATACAGGAATTAAAACAAATTTCACCACATTAACATGGACTCAAATTATTTTATTCATATCATTTTAAAATGGACATGGAACTTGTTTGTTAAGCTGCTACAATGTTGTCTGAAGTTTTGAAAAGATACAAGCATAGGTTCTGCTGATTTCTAGTCAACAATTCACTTGTCCTAATTTTCATTTCATTTCTCCACTTTACGGTTTCTTTTATTTATTCATCAAGAAACAATTATCTTTGCAAAAATTATGTCAGCTTAATTAAAAATTACCCCGAAAACGGTAACATCATTAATAACATTATAATATTGTTGATTGATAGTTTTGGCAAAATTGTAAAAGTTAAGACATTTATTAGGTTTAAAAATCAATAATAATAATAATAATAATAATAATAATGAAGACTTTGTATAGTGCCTAATCTTTAAAAAAAAAAAACAACCCAAAACCATGAAATTGGAAAATATAAAAAATGCTGAAAATATTTAAGGTACAAAACAGTATTAGGTCATTAAATTTGTTCTTGCAGTCGATAAAAGTGAGTTTTTTAAGAGCACTCTTGAAAGGCATCACTGTGTCTTTGTGTCTAATTTTAATGGGAAATTCATTCCACATTGCTGATTTCTGGTATGCAAACGAATGTTGTACATATGACTTCATTTTCATATTGGGAGCAATGATTATACGATTATCAGAAGAGGAGCATAATCATCTTGCTGGTGTGTACACATGGGTGAGGCCGGATAGGTATGTTGGACTGTAGTCTATCAGTGAACCGTGGCACAGATAACAAATTTTGTGTTTGACTCTGGATTGAATGAATAGCCAGTGTAAAGTACAGCTCAGTGGAGAGGTATGCTCTGATCATGATACACTAAGGATGATTTGAGCAGCTGTGTTTTGTACTTTTGAAGTTTCTGGAGTAGATTTTGCGACGAACCAGACAGAATTGAGCAGCAATAGTCCAGTCTTGAAAGTACTAATGAACACAAGTGTTTAAGTGGCATCAGCTGAAGAGATCTGTAAATATAGCTGATCCGTCTCAGCTCAAAATATGCAGCCTTGCATATGTTCAGGACATGTTGGTTCAGTGTGAGAGTATTGTCCAGAATAACACCTAGGTTTTGTACTGACTGTTTGAATTTAATGTTGGTTTTGCTGATACTTACTGTTAGATGTAAAGGATGTGAATGAAAAAGTCTTTGTGCTGTTATTAGAATGGCCGCAGTTGTATCATCATTCAACTGCAGCTTATTACATGTCATCCATGATTTCACATCAGAAATGCACCTCACTACTCCTTGGAAGGTCGCATCAACTTCAGTTGGGTGGCTGGATTTGTATATTTGGGTGTCATCAGTTTGCAGTTGGTGAGACACTGGATGATTATCTATGACACTTGAGAGCAACTGAGTGTACAGAATGAAGATACCATGTTTAAGAACAGGCACCTGTGGAACACCACAACATATATCAACTGGGCTGTAGTGTATTCAATTTGCAGATACAATTTGTTATCTGTTGACTAAGTAGGACTTGAACCACAATAAAGCTGTATTGTGAATGCCAAATACATGCTTGAGACGGTGAAGCAATATACCATGGTCTATTGTGTCAAATGCTGCAGACAAATTATGGAGAGTGAGGACTGTAATCTTTTTGCTATACAAAGCAGAGAGAATGTCATTAACTACTTTCAGAAGAGTAGTTTCAGTATTGTGGGCGATATGCAGCCTGTACAGTGATAAAAAGATCGTTGGAATTCAGATGAGATACAGGTTAGGTTAGAGATTTTTTTTATATCTACGGAAGATTAGAAACTGGGCGGTAGTTCTTATAGTCGAGTGTTGGTTTCTTCAGTAGAGGCTTTACAATGACAGTTTTGAAAAATAATGGGAATTACTCAAATGATAGGGAGGCATTAATAACATCAGTTAGTGAAAGCAATATTGGACCTAAGCACTCAAAGCAGCAGTGATGTTGGAATTGGATCAAGTTCACATTACTTTCGTGTACTCTTCATCACTAATAGTAGTCTTGGTCATACACGAGAAAATGTGTTGCTGACCTGTCTTGAGTGTAATCGATGTAATGGTGCAGGCACCTTACAAAAGTGATCACTATGGTAATTGTGTATCTTCAGGAATTACTTGTAATTGTTCACGTGTAAATCCACATTGTGGAGCAGTGGAATATGATCTGTATATTGCATGTCTACCAGCAGATCTTACCACACTTGAGATTTTATGTGTAATTACACTCCAAATAGGACCAGTCGCTCTTTTTTTACCACCTTTAAGTTCACAGGGTTCGTATAAATAGCTTACAGTCACATTACCTAATAATGGTTGTTTAGATAAATCAGGTCGTTGTATTGGTATATACGTTTTGTGACTGCATTGGTAAGTTTCATAGAAATTGCACAAGTAACCTCATTATTTAACGCAGCTTACACGCGTGGTAGTCTTGTATTCCGTTCGCGAGATCTTATATCTTTATGAATTATTATCTTAGGATGTTGATATCGAATAACCGCTCAGTAAGTGTTCGATGAAATCGTTCATCAATTGCTTGCTCACGATGAATTGCGGTATGTCCTCGTCGTATTTTGACATTATGGTTTTTTTTTTAAAATTAAAGATGATACTGCACCAAGAAATTCCTTGCCTTGATCAGCTTGTAGTAGATGTGGCCATATCACGGGTCCTCGTTGATAAATTCGTTCAAAAGCTAATACATCTTGATCTGCCGTTTTAGTTAATAACGGCTCTGCCTCCTTACATATACTCGCAATGTCAACTACATTCAACGCGTATTTGTATGTGTATTGACGTCTGCCAATTTTAATAGTGTCATGTGGTCAAAAAAATATCTGCCTGATGAACTTCATTAGGCACACTCACATAAACAAAATGTGCGTACTAGATTCGTTTAGGTGGTGGTATATAAAATTGCCATATTGCCTGTTGTGTAACCAATTTGCAACAATAATGTAACATTTGCTGCATCAGCGAGTATACTAGTCGATGCTCTACCCCTCCAATACCTCTTGAGCTACAATAAATATATTCCATTATTATAAAAATTGGTTGATTAATTACTAGCCCTTAATGCTAGTTCACCATTCATCGCGGGTTGTACTAATCAATTAGCGATATATTCTCTGAATGATTTATTTTCTATAGAATTTAATGCATGAATCAACTACATCCGCAATGTCTTTGTTGTAAATCTTTATTTTCATATGCTACATCATGACTAGCTTTATCAATATCATTTATTGGGCTTTGATCTTGGTCATCAAGTCATGAATATCAAGTTCGGTTCCAGGACCACACTAGTTACATCCAGGAAGATGATTTACTCCTTGGTATTTTCCCCATGGATTTCCTGGAAATTTTTCTAATGAAGTAGCGATATCACCATCTATTTGTTTGTTGTCATAACTGAGTTAGATACATTTATATTTTTGTACCACATTTCACACACTTGCCAGTGACCTAACGCCGTTTATATTGTGTTATTATTGTTTTTAATCCCTCTGAAGGGTTGGGTGCTCTAATTTTACATAGTATAGATCCTATTTTTTAAAAAAAATTATATTTCTATATCATGGATGTTATTGATTTCTTAGCGACACGACTGCAAAAGCCAGTAAAACATCATCCAGTAGAGCAACTTATATCAGAGCTATTATTACAGGTCCATCTGGAAGTGGAAAGATTATTGCTTAATTTGAAAAGTAGATCGCTCAAGTGGGATAATTTATATTTAGTAGCTCCGTCATTTTGATGATCAACGATGCTACGATATGCTTAAAGATTTTAATTAAAACGCAAAATTATTGAATGAAGACGGTGATGGCATTATTAATTTTATCATATATATTGATGACGCGACGAGTGTTGATGAACTTGATGGACTTTTTCATAATTTAGCAGTATTCGACGACGTAATGCTGGACAAACAAATCCAGCTCGTTATTTTCTCGCGACAGGCATAAAAACACAGACGTGATTTATGTTCCTCAGAGATATACACAAATACCTAAAGTGATCAGAGATAACTGTAATAGTTTAGCTGTATTTAATGTAATTGATACACATACTCTGCGAAATAGTCATTAGACTTGGTCTAGGTGAGACATGGATATAATTAAGTTCAAAAACTTCTTCTCACGTGCATAAACTACCCCACATGAATTTATAATGATACATTTAAAGGATCCTAGATCAAGATCTCGTGTAGGCTTTGATAACATCTTTGGATAATATAAAAACAATAGCAACAGAGAGCGCGGGTCCTCAAATAAGTATTACGGCGGGTAAACGCTCATGCATACTTATTTGAAAAAAAGACGACAAAAAAGTAACAACAACAAAAACTAAGCCAATAGAGGAAGGCTCTCGGTTGGGTTAGAGGTCATTGGTTTCACGGTGTTGACCTTTCATTTTGTTTTTGTAGAATGCTTTTAGTTTACCAAATGGACGCTTTTAAAAAAAGGCGGGTTCGCCCTCTCTGCTTCTGTTGTCATTGTTGTTTGACCTGATTAATTGTCTTGATCAAACCCCTGCACCTTATAAGGTATGAAGGAACTGCATAATTTTCACTTCTCAAGTTGACTGTGTAAGTGACAGGAATATAATTTTGAAGATTGAAGTTAGAGTACAATTCATAAGTAGTAAACCAAATTTATTTTTTTTCATTGGCGGGGGGGGGGGGGGTGACTGGGATTACTTTTGAGCAAGAAGCAAGAATGTTTCTTCTAGTCTACCTATAGCTTAATTTGCAATAAATAATAATTAAAAAAACAACATATTTTTTCATCAAAAAAGTTTCAGCCGCCAACCCAACCCCCAAACATTCACACAAACTTGACCAAAAAAAAAGAAAAGTTGATTGGAAACTAAAATGCTTGTTACGGTATGGATGTGAAAATGATCATACAATATAATGTTAACCAGGCTGGTGCCATATGGTTGACTGTTGCACCATTCTTACAGATAAACCTATTCTTTCTTTCAAATAAATCATCTACGGTCCCCTACATCCCCACCCACAGTATAACACTTGTTACAGGTTAGAACCCCCATCCCTTGATTCATTTTCTTTGTAACGAGCCCTATGACCCACCCAATCCGAATCCCAAATAGTGACTCATGTATATCACTTTTAATTAACCAAACCAGCCAGAATAAAATTCTACAATTTTATCAATTCGATCGTGCAATCACTTTACTTTGAATGACTTTTGCTTAAAGCATCTATTCTCTATCCGGACAAAATTGCTTGCTAGTAAAATATGGGCATTACACCACTAAATTCCTGTGTACAACTTTACCGGCTACATCGAGATAAACTATCAGATGTAGACTTCTAAAATCAAATGTATAACACTGATCTTTTGACTTTACTTCGAACAATAATGACAGTGATTACTATCTGACTATTTAAATATGCAAACGAAAATCTTCTAAAATGCAAACTAAATCATAATCAAACAAGCTGAACATAAAATAGTCTGGTTCCCTGCTTAGTATGCTCCCATGCGTTGCAATCCGCTATACTATACTTAGTATAGCGGAGTGCAACGCATGGGAGCGTACTAAGCAGGGAACCAGACTAAACATAAAACATCATAATTACAAAATGGCATTCTGGGTATCTTTTTGCGCGGCAAATTTAAATTTAGTTGTTAGAATCCATTTGAACAGGTTGAAATATAAATATATTCAATGAATTCTTCTTTTAAAACATCAACACGTATATATTCGACATATTCTGTTTCTTGGAATTTATGAGTTAACCTAAACAACTCCTCAATTTCGTTATTTTATGTTGAGCCTCAATTTGAAACATTAACAATACCCGTGTGCAATACACAGTGCAGTTACCGTAAAGTAAGTCAACTTCACAAGAACATGATCCCTGTGAGTCATAAGACAGTTGAGAATAGGTTACTTGGACATTTATTAAATAGGACATTGTTTGTATTATTTCCTGCAATGGCTTGAACATTATTAAAAATGTACAAGTAAAATAAATACTTACATTATAGCGCTAAATCCTCTTCAGCGATCTTCAGACTTGTGCACTGCGCATGCTTAGTATAACCGCTAGTGCTTCTTACTTCGTTCGATTTATAATATGCAACAAACTCGTCGTCAAGACAGTTGCCTAGTTAAACGCAAGGATAATTTTAATCTGAATATAACACTTCATTCTACAGAACATTGAAATGATTTCATTATTTTGTCATGGATATATATGCGTCCCGGAACATACATAAGTTAAATTATATTGTATCTCCATAACGGTCATTTTTTGTTTTAACAGTCATATATATGGTCTTACATTTTTCAGGACGTATATTTGCAAAACACGTATATGTACGTCTCATCTACCTCAAATAATAAACTTGCTCACAATCCACATTTGACATGCGGTGGTCATTTTGGTAACTAGCTGACTTTGGGATGACAAAAAAAACGTCAGATTAATAGAGAGACAAGATTTTGTCGCCCTTTGCATTCGTCCGCCTTTTGCACTATTTATTATGATGAATTGTCTCCTTTTTCTGCCAGGCAACACACACACACATACATACATGTGTGTGAGTGTGTCCTTGTGTGTATTTACTAACGAAGCCTGATATAAACTGGCCAGTGTGGTTCTTTGACAACTGCTGATTTCAAACTGCTAATCATAATTTATGGCTAAATTCCCAAACTTATCCTTGTCATGAAAAAGAAGGAAAAGTTGCCATGTAAGCATAGCAAACAAAAAAGGTGTTTAAAAAAAGAGTTGGTTTTATAAATAGAATCCACTTGATTGTACTCTTTTTTCAGTAATTCTTAGTTTTTCTCTCACTCCCACCCCCACCCCCCCATGCATCAAACATTAACAATAGTCTATAACTATGAATTCGCTCCCTCTCACATATGCACATTAGATGGTGGGGGGGGGGGGGCACTTCCTGAGCAGATACAACTCCTGTATAGACATTTTTCAGTACATATGTGGACTGGTTTACCATAAAGAACTTCGGAATGTTGATTTGATAGTTATGAAAATACCTTTTCACAATAAATCTCGACGATTGATACTACGTTTAACGAATGATGAGCATCAAGGAGAATAAAACGGTTTTATGTGTACTTGACAATAAAGACATTGCGTTGTCTGTCAATTTACACAATTATATGCTTGACTTTGTCAAATCTTGACTCGAATATTTTTATAACGCAAGTTTAAGTTATGTTCAATACACTAGTGCTATACATACCATATACTTTCAAGTTTGAGTTATCTTCGACAAGTTAATTTTAGTTTCGTTCAGTTTATAGTAGATCTTCCGATTGAGTTATCTTCAACAAGCTTGTTTTTCTTTTCTTCCATCAATACTAGTTAGTAGTTTCTTCTTCCAGTGGGCTCATAGCCATTAAAAAACTTTCTGTTTCTTACACCATTGTTGGCTTGACTTCGCTTGCGAAGATTTAGGAAGGGGGATGTCCACGTCTATTGCAAGCGCGCTGGAGGCTGATAAGCCCAATACGTGACAGGCACTGCCGTCCACAGAGGATGCAGGGGAATGTCTGGGTTGTGGTGGGTGCTTCCAATGGTTCCCGGTTTTTTTCTTCGCTATAATATTTCCTCGTAAGTTTGCCCGTCTACTTTGTTCAAAAGTGGCAGTGGCCCGGTGAACTGTACTTCGCCAGCTTTCACGATCAGAAGCTTGTGATGCCCATTGGTGGTGATCGATGCCACAGGTGCTGAGGGTCATTTTCAATGAGTCTTTATATCTCTTACGAGGTGCGCCTCTATCACGGTGGCCAGTGGACAGCTCATCATACAGTGCAATCTTTGGCAGGCGATGATCCTCCATCCTGGACATGTGCCCTGCTCAGCGTAGCTGTATCTTCGTTAGTTTGCCTCAACGCTGGCGATCCCTGCTTGGTTTAGGACTTCAATGTTGGTGACGAAGTCACTCCATTGGATGTTGATGATGGTGCGGAGGCAGCGCTGATGGAAGCGTTCAAGGAGGCGGAGGTGGCGTCTGTAGGTGACCCAGGATTCTGCACCATATAGGAGGGTGGTCAGTACGACAGCTCTGTAGACGTTGTTCTTTGTACCTCTCTTGAGACTGGCATTGTACCAAACTCGTTTATAGAAGTCTGCTGAAGGCGCTGTTTGCGTTGGCCAGCCTGTTGTCTTTTTCTTTGTCGAACTTGGCATCAGAAGATATCACACAGCCCAGGTAGGTGAACTGGTGGACTACATTCAGCTATGCTCCCTTGGGTGCAGGCTGGTGATGTACCTCCTTTTGCTTTGGGCTGACCTCAAATTCAAAGAGCTGGCAAGCTTCTGCAAAGCAGAATGTTACATCCTATAAGGCAGCTTCCGCGTGTCTTACACCATATATATATATATATATATATATATATATATATATATATATATATATATATATATATATATACACAACAGCTAGTATATCTTTTTAACAGTTATATTTTTGTTGAAAAGATGATTGATAGCCTACGTGGTACTAGAACTGTAACATTGTTTAATTTTAATTATAATATATGAACATACTCGTTCATTAATAGTTATGTTGATGTTTAGCTCCGGTTTAAATCCTCCCAATATTCTTAAAGTGACACATGCTTCTATTGTGTATACAATTGAACGGCTGGCCCAGTTGTCTACGGTATATTTGTTTGATCTTGTTTATCCCTGTTTATGGACTTTTTTGCGCTATTATATGACCCACACATAAACACAGGACACATTAAATTAAGTTGGGGTCGTATTGTCTTGCGGTCGAATTGTCCTTGGTGTCGAAATGTCCAGACTGAATTGTCTTTGGGGTTGAAATGTATTGGAGTCGAAATATCTTGGGGTTGAAATGTCGAGGATCTTCAGCAAGCTTGTTCACTTTAATTCTCAAAAGACTTTCGAGTATGAGTTAACTTCCGCAACTTCGCTTGCGTTTTATTCCATTCATAATAGATGTTACTATGTGAGCGGTCATCGAAAGCGCCGGATTAAGCACCGTGGAAGCCCATAGGCAGTCAAACTTTTGGGGCCCCAGACCCACGGTCACGGTCTCATGGGGCCCCTAATGGGGCCCATAAAGTCGCGGGGCCCATAGGCAGTTGCCTACTCTGCCTAATGGGTAATCCGGGACTGGTCATCGACAAACTAGTTTTATTTATATTCAGTTCAAAGTAGACTTTCCAATGGGATTATCTTTCCAATGGGATTATCTTTCCAATGGGATTATCTTTCCATTGGGAGTTATCTTCAAGAAATTAGTTTGATCTCTATTCAATTCACAGTTGACTTTCCAATGTGAGTTCATTACAGAAAATTTGTCTAAATAGTTATAGAATTGTGATAACAGTATCAAGTACATTGTGTTACGATTATATGGCCATACAATAAGTTACCTAAAAGACCGAAAGCCAACAAGTTTTGTAAATTTGAAAAAGACCTTTTTATTTCCCTAAAATACAAAGTGGAAAAGTAAAAATAACATGCAGTATGGTGAATGGAATCCATAACAGCCCTAAATGTTATTATATCCATTCGAAAAGTATTGAGTAATCGAAATGAGTTCCAGTAGTATTCCAAATGAGTTCCAGTAGTAATCCAAATGAGTTCCAGTAGTATTCCAAATGATGTTCTGTAACGTACTGACAGATGAAAAGTAGAAAATGTCAAGTGGCTTTAGAAAGATTTCATAATGTATTAAGGAACATAATTGGGTCGTATTCCTTTGATACACGAATAGATTGGAATGACTGTTCATTTGTTGTTGTCTTCTGTTACGGAATCAGATCCTCTTCAAGTTAAGCAATATGGTCCTTTTAAAGTAAAAACAAAGTGGCTTAAACTACATTATCAATACAACTGGAAGGATGAAACATAATATTGGTTGCGTAAATGTACCAAAGGAATTGGTAAATATATTTAGCCCTGGATATGTTTGATCAATGTAGTTATAGCTGTCCCCTCCAATGAGGATTTAAACGATGACACGAAATTGGACTTAAGAGATATTGGTATAACCAATCTTAAAAACTCAGATATATTGGACAATCTTGTCCAGAAATTTAGCATCAGATGCCACAAGAAAAGAGCGAATTAAAACAGCTATTAAGTGAATAAGAGCACACGTTTCCAGATGATCGAACACGAACATATAAACTATACCACGACGATGAAATTGATGTTTACTTCGAATTAGTAGTACACATCAACTTTGAAATTTTATAAACAAATTTATGCACTTGATCCAAGAATTACACATTTTAGAGCGCGGACATATGATTAATAAAGCAATTAGCATTTAAAACATTAGTATCGAAATTCCCTTTACATTTATGAACATAATATACACAATATAGAAACATGCACTCCCCAACATACATAAGTGTTACGTTCCTGGGAATTTGACGAAAGTTGGGTTTTACTAGGATACATAGGTTTCGACATCATGATGAAAGATAACTTTAGCAAAATACAATATAAATATCTTTAAAATTATGAAACAATGTAACAGAAATGATTAAGACATGTCCACGAGAGACGAAGCAAAAGTCCAGATATACATAAGCATTCTGAACTATATATATATATATATATATATATATATATATATATATATATATATATATATATTCCATAATTTGTATATTATTTAACTTACAATGAAATAAATTTATTTTTCAAAGTCTTTATCATTATAATAGATCACATGCCATGAATAAAAAAAAAATGCATTTCTCCATCTTCCAAATATGTAGTATGAGAAAGACTTAATCATGACTAAATGTTAGCTGGTAGATTCTTGTTGTCTCTGAATAAGAACTCCCTACAACAAACATGGCACTGCTATTGTTAAAACAAATGATATTTGGATGGCTGGGAATGCTCTGTGTGATGATTCGAATCGGAGTTCCATTCGATTCCAATTGATGGATGTTGTGTGACAAGCATCCCGCCACATAAACGTTATCATCCATGTCTGTCGAAACACCCTCAGGCCCCTTGAGACTGTCGGGACCGTATACATACATCTTCGTGCCATCCATAGCAAAACAGTAAAGGGAACTAGCATTCCATACCGTGATGTAGATGCGTGTAAAGGATGCATTCAGAGCGGCGTAAGTCGATGATGGTTTACACTGACATTCAAACTTATGAGATGAATTTCCCTCTCTCTCATTCATTACCACACCCCAGTAATGTTTGCCTTCATCATTACACGAACCAGATGCAACGATCGTCCCATTTCCAGCATAAGCGATACCCCAGAAGCCAAATCTGGTTTGTACACTCCTGGTGGTTTGGATAATCCCACTTGTTACAGACATGTATTGAAGCTTCTTCTGATACGGTAAAGAGACTGCTACTTCCTGATGATCCACTACACATATATCCCATGGATCCCCTGGCAGTGTTAAGCTGGCAATGTATTGGTACGAGGAGTCTAACAGAAGAACTCTCTTGTTATTCCAGTCTGCCAGCATTATTTGATCCCCCGGTATGAACGTGACACCTGTAAACATTGGAGGTTTATCATCAGGTCCTGTTATCTCCACGTATTTGTCCACATCGAACTGACGCTCACTTAACTGCGTTTCTGCCGATGATAAATGGAGCCTTTTGCGTTCTTTTGTGCATACCACGCTCCCAATATCAGCTGTATGATCCAGAATGCACTGGATTTGTTGATCAATTTCAAGATTTAATCTGACCATCTCTGTCTCACAAAACTTCTCTTTAATTTGTTCGTAGTACATCTTCACCTGTGATATCATTCTATCAACAATGATAATTTTCTGAAACGAAATAGAATATATATATATATATATATATATATATATATATATATATATATATATATATATATATATATATATATATATATATATATATATATATAAATATAAATATATATATATAACTATATATATAACTATATATATAACTATATATATATATATATATATATATATATACATATATATATATAACTATATATATATACATATATATATGTATATATATGTATGTATATATATATATATATATATATATATATATATATATATATATATATAGATAGATAGATAGTTAGATAGATAGATAGACATACATACATACATACATACATACATACATACATACATACATACATACATACATACATACATACATACATACATACATATGGTATGTTCTACACGCTGTAGTAACCAAACTGATTATTAAGCATCAAACAATTTCGAGAAAAGTGGTTTAGTGGTTTTCAGGAATAAGGAAAGATATGCTATAAAGCGAGTACAAATGTATGGAATTACTGATTCTATGCTAATACAAATTCCAACTTGCCGGTGGTGGTAAAAACAGTGAAGTGATGGAAAGAATATTTTCGCTATTTGAAAACATAATTAAATAGTACGTTTATTTTTAATGGAACTCTGTTCGGACGCTTGATATTTTTCTGATAGAAACAAAGCGTCACTTTTCAAAATCACTCAAGACACAAAGATTCAAGTGCTAAAAGGTACACTTATAGCTGAAGGTATAGTTCTTGTTATAAATGAATACATAGTCCCATTGTACATGAAGGTGTAATCCCATTTGAACAGAAGGAATAGTTCCTATTAAAATTTAGGTTTAAATTAATCTGAAGAAACAAAAAGAAAGATAGTTAATATTTTGAAACATTTCGATATATCCCCTTCTCCGCTTTTGTTAGTTTAGTTTTAGCATCAACCTAACACGCTATACCAATCTCAAGGCATCAGTATTGCATAAATTAGTTGATTTCTTCAAGATGAGCAGCATTTATTAACAGGAAATTTTGATAATGTTTTCCATGCGTGGAAACCACTTAGGAATACATATAGTAATCGCTGAAAACCTCTTATTGTCTTGTAAACAAATACGAGTTAATAGAAAACCAACACATGTACATATGCAATCGCAATAATCGTTATATTGCTAGAATCGTATAGTCCTAAATTAAGTAACACAAAGGACAATACATTTTTTTGTATATTATACTTAGCAAATATTTGAATTATCTATGTTATAGGATGAAAATGTACAGCATTATGAAATACGTCCATAATAAGTCTGAACCCTTTTAATGCACGTTCTATACAATAAAGTTCCGAAATAAATCCGTGTCCTGAATATGATGATGTACCAAGAGCTTTGACCCAAACTGTTTTGAACAAATTCACCAAAATCCCAGAATTTTTTTTTTAATCCAAAGTCAATGAATACTTTATAGCTCCAATGAATAATCACAACAAGTGTTTCCTCTCAAATTATATCTAAACACAACATTAAATACATATGCAGACTGATATTAAAATAAGTACAGATATTAAAATAAGTAGTACAGTGGAAGGTAGGTATGACTAAATTTTCAGACTTCTTCGTCCTTATGTACACCTTACAGCTCTTACGTCGCAATATTTCCTGCTATATATATGTATATGACCTCCAATGTGACACCTTTCACAAAACATTCCCAGATCGCAACAAAACCCACGTGGCATAGGAGGCGCTCTATAGATATTATGAAGTTAAGAAAGAGTGACAGTGGTAAGGTGAATCTGTTTTTAATTGCAACATGCACAGTGTAGAAATTATGTGCATACATTTGTGTTACTTTCATTTACAGTCGTTGAAATATAATTGGATATTGTACTTGTGTAATAAGTACACAGAGAACTGAAATGACTACACTTTATATGCGCAGAAGGTAAGCTTGAATTAATTCTAAGTACACTATCTTTAGCAGTTCTTAAAATGAATTTCGCCAGATTTTTCACTACTAGCTTGTAAAAAAGCAATGAATGAATTACAAAATATTTAAAATGTTAGCGAGTTATATTTGTTCACAATTTATCTCTGACACCAGAAAATGACTCTGCAGAGCTAGATTGTAATATATCAAAAGATTTTTAACACATCGCCACATTCCAGGACATTGGCACATTATCACATTCAAGACTACAAGCAGAACGCATTCAGTATTAGAATTTATTTGGAATACTACTGGAATTTAATCAGAACTCTATACTTTTGGACCTGAGATATATCGTTTAAGACTACTTGGTGTTAGTTCACAATAGTGTACGTTCTTTTGAAAATTTCACTTTGTATTCAAGGAAAATAAGTTATTTATTGAATTGTGCAAAACCTTTTTCTCTCCGGGTTTTCTGTTACTTAGTTTCAGATCATATAGTCGTAATGAAAGTTAAACAGGACGTGGATTGCAATAACAAATGCGAGTTTTGCATTTATGTGTGAGAAAAGTGAGGCCTTTTTCATAGGTCACCAGAAAATGGAATCCATGAAGTGACTGACAACATACTGACAGCAAACACGAACAGAAAAGATTCTCAGACATTTCAAAATCGATTTTGTCATGCACCTACCCTCGCCCCCTTCCACCAACAATTTTAGGATCATCTCTCCCGAAATAAATCAACACCAGAGGACTTTCACGTGATGTGCATATCAAATAATACCCCGGTGCCACCAATGATTGTCTGAAAACAGAACTGAACAAACTTGACTTCGATAAATACCATACAATTATTGTCCAAGTATGAGAAAATGATGATGGCAGAGGTCTGGAACTAAATCGAACTGAAGCCAAATGCATGCCCCTTTACAAATAGTTACTTATACAGGTAAATTAGGTCGTTTCATCTTACTCAATTCCAGCAAGATGAGAATTGGGCATGACACAGTATGATGCCATATTGGTAAATGTTACCAGATTGTTCAACCTACCAATCATATCAAACATCATCAGTTTAGCTACCTTCTACTTTCTTTCACTGTGACATGATTCACTCATAAGACGCAGGCACATAAAACCTATTGAAAACTATGCACAGTGTTACTCCTGTACTCCAACCAAAATCTACCGACGGGGATGGACGCTACCCAAATATGCAGTACCAATATAAGCAATAATAAACCCTAGAGGTACAATGCAATCCCTAATAGGTGAAAAAGGAACCGATGATAGTAATACATGAACCTTTGTCAAAAATACGTATCAATGTGTTGGTGATATTTGTTATGTTTCTCTAAATATCCAAAGTATTAATTCTTAGTGTGCATTCCAAGGATTCAATAGCTCTTTCTCTAGCTCGGAAATGAATAATAAACATGTCCTCGATTCTACAGCGGCTGGGGAAAATTTACACTCTACATAGTTTCCTTTGAAAACTTACCAAATTCATGTAAGACATATCTTACCAAACATAGATGAACTAAGACTTGTGATACAAAACGAATCTAACCTTTACATTAATTGAACTGTGCTATTTCTGTTTGCTACTCTACATTGTAAAGACGAGGTCGTCACCAAAGCATCCGAAAGATAGACTTGTAAGTTTCAAACATACAAGAGAACAGATTTCGAATATCAACTACAGAGGCGTAGCTAGAGTGTTTTGGAGCCCGGGGACAAGATTCATTTTTAAGCCCCCCCCCCTTCTGAAATTCATTATTCCACATATAACCTATTTCAAAGCCAATTTCGGCGCCCCCCCCCCCACTAGTTTGGCGCCCGGGGGCATCTGTCACCCTTCTGCACACACACACACACAGCTACGCCTCTGATCAGCTATAGAGAAACAATATAGTCCGATTAAACTTTTCTCAATAGTAAACCTATTTATATATGTTCGGCTTACCGACATCCAAACTCCTCACAGCATGGATTGGCCAATTTAGAAGTTACTTCATCTTTCAACGATGACTTAATTATCAAGGGTGGGATTTAATATCGATTTCGTTTTCGATACTCACTCTAAATGTTTCATGTGATACAACTGCATGACCGTACCCAAGTAATCAATGTTCCTACAGGAGTAATAGCCTGTACTTCTACCCTGGTCGAACACATCCACACTACCCACCATTACATTTTCTGCGTTATAAACGTACCTGTATCTCTGTAAGTGATCACTATTCCATATCTGTAAGTGATCACTATTCCATATCTGCATCTCGTAAGCAAGAAAGCGTAAGAAAAACAATGTAGAAATCCTATATGCAACATCGATGCGTTACAAATTATCTTGAAAATGGAGTACTCTCTGAACTGTAACAAAGCTTACCAATTTTTTCTAATATAGACCAAGATCATGACTTGTCTTTTTGAATACGGTTTTCCTACAATCCCGAATAGACACGCTCCCATACAAACCAAAAGAATAAAAAGAACTATACGGAAATCAAAACAACGGAATTATATAACAACAATTAACACCAGTCATAGTAATTTTCCTAATGATGAATAGTGTTGGCATTAGACGAATTTCCTATTATCTATGCCACGTTGTTCTGTTTTTGGGTTGTTCGATCTGTTAATCAATTTCTGGCTTGTTCCATATGTTATCCAATTTTAGGGTTGTTCCATCCGTTGTCATATTTCCGGGTTGATCATCTGTTATCCTATTTCCTGGTTGTTCCATATGTTATCCTATATCCTGTTTGCTCCAAATGTTTGCTGAATACAGCCTTAATCTTTAAAAGGAAGAAGACTTTCCCGAATTGATGTGTTGTTGCTGTTGTTTTGTTTTGTTCAGTTTCATGCAATATTTCAGTTTAAACAAGGTAACTTGGTGAATTTTCGTTAATGTCCTCCCAATTACATGTATTGTTGTTGGAGTCGGTGACAGTTTTCAGTGAAGTCAACAATATGGAAACAGCTTTGTGACATTGAAGCCATTTATCAGTATCTATTAACCTCGAGATAAATAAATCTAAATACTTTTTAAACATTTCCTAATCATATAGATTCAACAGGATTCAGTAATTTAATGAATGATTACGGTAACGATTTGTCTTATCGAATAACATACATCTTCAATTCTATTATTTTCATCCAAGATACATTTATGATTTGTGTTTTGTATATCTATGTCATATCATATTAACGCCTTCCTGCCTCCTACTTTCAGTCATCAAGTATCTGGTCATTAATTCAAACATTTTTATGTCTGATATGGTACATCAGTCATGAATTGGTATCATACTGCGTCACTAATTCAAATATCTCTATGTCCTATCTCGTACATCAGTCATGAAGTGGTATCACTAATTCACATATCTCTATGTCCTATCTCGTACATCAGTCATGAAGTGGTATCATACCTCGTCACTAATTCACATATCTCTATGTCCTATCTCGTACATCAGTCATGAAGTGGTATCACTAATTCACATATCTCTATGTCCTATCTCGTACATCAGTCATGAAGTGGTATCATACCTCGTCACTAATTCACATATCTCTATGTCCTATCTCGTACATCAGTCATGAATTGGTATCATACCTCGTCACTAATTCACGTATCTCTATGTCCTATCTCGTACATCAGTCATGAATTGGTATCATACCTCGTCACCAATTCACATATCTCTATGTCCTATCTCGTACATCAGTCATGAATTGGTATCATATCTCGTCACTAATTCACATAGCTCTATGTCCTATCTCGTACATCAGTCATGAATTGGTATCATACCTCGTCACCAATTCACATATCTCTATGTCCTATCTCGTACATCAGTCATGAATTGGTATCATACCTCGTCACTAATTCACGTATCTCTATGTCCTATCTCGTACATCAGTCATGAAGTGGTATCATACCTCGTCACTAATTCACATAGCTCTATGTCCTATCTCATACACCAGTCACCACGTGATATGTTATCTAGACATTAATTCAGATGTATTAATCATATCATCTACATATTGATCGTCATTATTGAAAAATTATGTGTAAAGATTAATTTGAATGGTATGTCTTTTTGATTGGATAGAACACCTACTTAATTGGTTAGCATATATATTTATTTGAATGGCATACCTATTTCATTAAATTCTCAAATTCATTCACGTATTCGTGTTTTATATATTTTATAACCGTTGTATCGTTAAATTTTCTGGCTAACTGCGTGAAAGCTTGACATGTACATCGTTACAGAAGTCTCTATTTGAACGGTTTGCAATGATCTCTTTAACGTACGATTTGCAATGATCTCTTTAACGTACGATTTGCAACAATCTCTTTAACGTACGATTTGCAATGATCTCTTTAACGTACAATTTGCAATGATTTCTTTAACGTACGATTTGCAATCATCTCTTTAACGTATGATTTGCAATGATCTCTTTAACGTACGATTCGCAATGATCTCTTTAACGTACGATTTGCAATGATCTATTTAACGTACGATTTGCAATCATCTCTTTAACGTACGATTTGCAATAATCTCTTTAACGTACGATTCGCAATGATCTCTTTAACGTACGATTTGCAATCATCTCTTTAACGTACGATTTGCAATAATCTCTTTAACGTACGATTTGCAATAATCTCTTTAACGTACGATTCGCAATAATCTCTTTAACGTACGATTTGCAATCATCTCTTTAACGTACGATTTGCAATAATCTCTTTAACGTACGATTCGCAATAATCTCTTTAACGTACGATTTGCAATCATCTCTTTAACGTACGATTTGCAATAATCTCTTTAACGTACGATTTGCAATCATCTCTTTAACGTACGATTTGCAATAATCTCTTTAACGTACGGTTTGCAATGATCTATTTAACGTACGATTTGCAATCATCTCTTTAACGTACGATTTGCAATCATCTCTTTAACGTATGATTTGCAATGATCTTTATTACTGCTTAAACGAATGTGTAAACGTCATAGTTCTTAATAAATAATGTGAATTTTGCAATGTTATTCTATTTTACAATCATATGGCAATTTGCATAAGAAGGTCATGACAAAGGTCATACACACATGACTGTGTGTAGCTCAGTGTCATGTTTTAGGGGTATAATCATATTTTATTTACATAATATTAACCGACCGCTCCGGTGGCCTAATGGTTCGAGCGTCCGCCACGGAAGCGGTATGCAGTGGGTTCTATCCTTGGCCGAGTCATACCCAAGACTTACAAAAATGGTACTAATAGCTGCCTCGCTTGGGTCTCAGCATTAAGAGGTTAGAGTTAGGACTGGTCGGCCTGGTGTCAGGATAATATGACTGGGTGGGACATCATGCCCCAGTGCTAGACATCACTATAAACTGCCTCTATGAAGACATTGCATCAATATGAATGTAAAATTGCTAAAGTTACGTTACAAATCACACACACACACACACACACCCGTATGTACCGTTCGTTCATCCACGTATTAAAGTTACAATGCCGCCGTCACATGCAAAAGGATGTATATGCCATATCATTTGAATAATGCTGAACAGTGACATTTATTGGTCCTAAAATTCGTTGGATTCCATTAAAACTAGATAATATTATCGTTTCGTTACATTATGAGGCATGCAATTTTACTGGACATTTTCCCACATGTGCACGATTTAATCCGATGTCGATCAGTAACATTCGTGGGTCAACCGATTTCACCGTTGGAAACATAAGCCAATACAACGGTATTTTGGATGCGGTAAGTGATTATTATGCTATACGCAGTTCTTATTTTGCGTTTGATATGATGCAAAATTCTGCTTGGCATTTATATGCTTTTATTCTTTAAAAACTCAAATCACATTCAAGTCCGTTTCGTATACCTACCAACTGATATAGAAATACGCAGCGACTTGGTTTGTCCTCAGCCCAAATTCGGTCTCAGTTGTACCTGTTGCGCTCTCTGTTACCTCTCATATCCACTTATACAATGCGATCATGTCTATCTTCATTCCCTTTCGAATTAATTTGTTCGCCACGTGCGAATGATGTTGTTATTACATTATACTAACTGAATGTGTAGAATGTATCACAGCACTACGTTTGGAGCATTCCAGCTAAAATCATCATCATCATCAGACCCTTGACCTAGGGTGGTCTTTGAAGCAATGTGCTGCTGAACATCTGACCTGTGACTTCGCAAGACGTTTCCTGGTCCATTCTATAATGTTGTCAGTCCAGTTTGTTCTCTGTCTACCTCTCTTTCTGCCACCATGGACACTGCCCCGCAGTACTGTTTTGGATAAACTGTAGTCTCTAGTGACATGGCCATACCATTTCAGCTTTCTCCTTTTGACAGTGGTGAGGAGGTCCTCATAATGGCCTACGTTGTGCTTGATGGTGTTACGCACTTCTTCGTTTGTAATGTGGACCATGTAAGAGATGCCAAGAATGGTTCTGTACCATCTCATTTCAAGTGCCTGGATCTTCGTTGTAGTTCGGGTCCAGGCCTCACATGATATGTGAACAGGCCCTCTATTTCTAGTTCCTGTCCTCTGACTTTAATCTTGGCTGAGATTTGTTTGCCACTATTTGACACTAGCTTATGTGGTATTTTCCGAATTCACACCATAACACTTTTGACGACGATATAAATACAATGTTTAATAACTAATGACTTGAATGAGCACTTAAATTATCAGTACGTGCGTATATATTTAATCAAAATATTGGATTATTAACATAATAATGCATAAATGTAATAAAGAAAATTACAAACAAATTACGCTACAAACGACACAAGGTGTGAATGATTCACAGTGACTAAACAATTCAAAGAGATGTAGAAGTTTACTCATGTAGTAAAATGAAATCACTCATAGTGAAATTGTGCAAATGAAAAAGAACAGATATGTAACTTATCTTTACTGTCCCTAAAGTTACAATGGGTTTTACTAACCCCAAAGGTTCAGCTTTACAGCTGCTACGAATAATTCCTCTGCTTGGCTTTACTGCTTGCACCACGTAGACCTCGATCCCTCTGATACATGGAACGCTCGCGTCCCTCTAGCCACTCTGGACGCCCCAGACAGCTCTACACTTTCCGAATGCTCCGGACATTAGACTTTGGACAGCACTGGGCACTCCATATACTAGATACTCCAGATACTGGACATCACCGGATACTCCAGGTACTAGACACTCCAGATACTGGACAGCTCTACAGCTGGTACTCTCCAGACACTGGACATCACCGGACCCACTGAGACACTCCATACACTGGACATTCCATTCCAGACACTCGCCAGCACCGGACAACACCGGACATTCTGGACATTTCCAGACACTGGATAGCTGAAAACATATCCAATACCGTGTACTAATATATTCGGTTCATCTCATCAAAAGCATATCGCACGTGCGGCATTAGGGTGAACTCTCTACTGTATTTTGAAATACGACACAATATACATCATTCACCCTTGGGTATCGTTGTACGCCGAAAACGAAACTCTAGTACACGAATTTAATATAAAATAATAGATATTTATACAATTCCGTGACAGCTTTGTCTTCTCGGCCCTTAACTCCATCGTCAGATGTGGAATATGTTTCATCCAGGTTCTTCACTAAGGTGGCAAGCTTGTCTTCACTGCCTGCCATCCCATCAATATCGTCTGAAATGCGTAGGTTAGTGCTGTTACGCGCTCCAATGCAGACTGTCATACAGGTTTTATTGTGGTTCACCCATGATTCGCTCTAAGTAGATGTTGAAAGGGTGTACTCATATCAGTCACTCCTAATTGATGTGATTTAATCATGGCTATCACTCCTAATATATGGGATGTACTCATGGTTATCACTCTTAATTGATGGGGTGTACTAATGGTTATCACTCCTAATTGATGGGGTGTACTAATGGTTATCACTCCTAATTGATGGGATGTACTCATGGTTATCACTCCTAATTGATGGGATGTACTCATGGTTATCACTCCTAATTGATGGGATGTACTCATGGTTATCACTCCTAATTGATGGGATGTACTCATGGTTATCACTCCTAATTGATGGGATCTACTCATGGTTATCACTCCTAATTGATGGCGGGTACTAACGGGTATCACTCTTAATTGATGGGATGTACTCATGGTTATCACTCCTAATTGATGGGATGTACTCATGGTTATCACTCCTAATTGATGGGATGTACTCATGGTTATCACTCCTAATTGATGGGATGTACTCATGGTTATCACTCCTAATTGATGGCGGGTACTAACGGGTATCACTCCTAATTGATGGGGTGTACTAATGGTTATCACTCCTAATTGAAAGGGTATATTCATGGGTATCACTCCTAATTGATTGGGTGTACTAATGGTTATCACTCCTAATTGATGGGGTGTACTAATGGTTATCACTCCTAATTGATGGGGTGTGCTCATGGTTATCACTCCTAATTGATGGGGTGTGCTCCTGGTTATCACTACTAATTGATGGGGTGTACTAATGGTTATCACTCCTAATTGATGGGGTGTACTAATGGTTATCACTCCTAATTGATGGGGTGTACTAATGGTTATCACTCCTAATTGATGGGGTGTATTAATGGTTATCACTCCTAATTGATGGGGTGTACTAATGGTTATCACTCCTAATTGAAAGGGTGTATTCATGGGTATCACTCCTAATTGATGGGGTGTACTCATGGTTATCACTCCTAATTGATGGGGTGTACTAATGGTCATCACTCCTAATTGATGGGGTGTGCTCATGGTTATCACTCCTAATTGATGGGGTGTACTCATGGTTATCACTCCTAATTGATGGGATGTACTCATGGTTATCACTCCTAATTGATGGGGTGTACTAATGGTTATCACTTCTAATTGATGGCGTGTACTAATGGTTATCACTCCTAATTGATGGGGTGTACTAATGGTTATCACTCCTAATTGATGGGGTGTACTAATGGTTATCACTCCTAATTGATGGGGTGTACTAATGGTTATCACTCCTAATTGATGGGGTGTACTAATGGTTATCACTCCTAATTGATGGGGTGTACTAATGGTTATCACTCCTAATTGATGGGGTGTACTAATGGTTATCACTCCTAATTGATGGGGTGTACTAATGGTTATCACTCCTAATTGATGGGGTGTACTAATGGTTATCACTCCTAATTGATGGGGTGTACTAATGGTTATCACTCCTAATTGATGGGGTGTACTAATGGTTATCACTCCTAATTGATGGGGTGTACTAATGGTTATCACTCCTAATTGATGGGGTGTACTTATGGTTATTACTCCTAATTAATAGGGTGTGCTTATGTCTATCACTCATAACTGACAGAGTATAGAGGTCGCTATCACTTGTAATGTATAGGATCTACAAATGCGTTCTATAAATGAACTATATTGACTCCTTAATACATTAAATACCCTTACAGTACACCTGCCTTAACCTACAATTTTGATATCATAATTTCATTAAAAATACTTATAGTCACACATCTTTTCCATGTCTGTGCTGGAGATAACAGCATACGTTTCACATTGTAGCGTCTAAGGATAGGTAAATATACATCAATGGGATTAAATATGTTTTATACGGATACAATGCTGGAAACGAATGCGGAAATATTGTGTGACTTTAGAACATGCACTGTAAACATTAGGTTCAAACAGCGTTTTGATTAACCTTACGGAGTAAAGGAGTCGTTTTTGTACTGAAGAACTGACATGTCTCGAATGTCAAGAGAGATTACCCTTACATTTGCTGAATGGTGGTCAATAATAATAATAATAATAATAATAATAATAATAATAATAATAATAAAACCAGTAACATTATCTGTCAGAATTTAATAAACTTATACACATCTTAACGTTTCTGATTCCGTCATCCTATCGTTGCTGTCTACTGCATACAGTTGAAGATGTGGTAACGATATCAATAAACGATAACCGAGAATGAACGTTTTTCTACTGAACGAATCTAAAGAATCGCATTTCGTTATTAAAAAGCTTGCTCGTATTTCATGATAAGAAGTTAAATGTTTACTTTAATATAATATATTTAAATAAATAAACATACCTGCGTATCGCTACCGTGTTGAATAACCGTCTCTAAGATCACATGCGAGTTTCCCACCTCTTTTAACAATGCCTGGCATGCCTGGTTTTCCTTTTGTTTTCGAATTGCCTCTTCTCTGGCAAGTTGATTTCCTTCCAACTTGACCTTGCGTTCTAAATTATCGAGAAGCCCATTTATTTTCTTCCTGATCTCTTTTATTTTGTTGGTTATCTCTTGTACTTGCGTTTCAAGATTTATAATATTTAAATCATTAAGTTTCTCGAAATTCAAAAGATGATGTTCAATTTTAATCATCTTGTCGATGACAGATGCAGGTTTAAGATCCTGTAGAAGATTTGTAGCTTCTTGCCTCGTGTCCAAAACTTGGCTGCAGGTTCTGTGATGAATGAGGCAACAACTTGCACAGCAAACAGTCATATGTTCCTTGCAATAACTATTCAGTTCTTCCCCCACGTGGTCTTGACAGCGAAAGTCCAATCTAATAAAATTCTCTGAATTCTTTAAAAGCGCCTCGTTCGTTACGATGGAGTGTTCTTTTGTCGCCTTTTGCCTCTTGTGAACATGTAGACAAGTTTCACACATCGCCTCTTCACACACAATACAGAATCCACGAGCCATGACGGAGACACCGTCAGATATACAACAGTCACAATGTATATGCACTTCTCTCTCTTTGCCTTGTATCGATTTTGAAACGGAACTCCTCGAAAATACAGAAGCCCACTTTTTTGAAGATTTACTTTTTAGGGGAATGGGAACCAAGTATCTGCATATTGGACATTCAAACTCTTTCATTTCCTCCATCATTGCAGCCCTGGACACATTATTATCTTCCAAACATCCCTGGCAAAACGAATGCAAGCATGGCAGCTGCTTCTGAAGGTTAAATTTTCCTAGACATATCGGGCACCGTTGTTTTATTTCATTCTTGTGACTGTCTTGATTAGAAGCAGCCATTTCGAGCTAAGCATTCAGCAAATTGTGAACAATCAATATTTAAATCTTATAGAATTTGTATAAGTGTCCTGTGAAGATGAGTGCCTTCTTGTGTATAACTTTATCTATCCCTGAATATACTGAGTAATTGTTATTGACTCGAACGCGACGAAACAAAGTGCATGGAGATAAGTAATAAGTAGGTCAAATTACCTAACAGCTGAGTTACCTTCATTGTCAACTTGTCATATGTTTGCAGAAAATGTCGCACAATGTAACGAAACGTAAAGGGTGTTTTTTAATGTCAAGTTACCAAAGTCTTTGTTCAGAGTAACAAACATGCGCCTACCGATAAATATGGACACATTGATAATTAGTTGACAAGAAAACATACATGCTTAATTTGAAAAAACATCGAAGAACCAGACAGACCAGTCGAATTAATCTAAATTCATATAGATACCATCTCTCATATCTTGATCAATTGCAAATACAAACGACGAGCATGTGCGCTAAAGTTTTAGCAAGAACGTATTATTTATCTATATACCTATACTGAGATTTGATGTGAGGCCGGTGGAGAGGTGACAATCAGATTCAAAGAGGGAGCATTTGTTTTAAATATAAAAACTGAGTGCTCGAGGAAATAAAGTATTTGAAATTCATTCAAGACAAAACAATAATTGAATTCAACGTTATTTTCTGAGTGTGTGTTTCGCCTTCACTATTAAACATAAGCGCTAAAGATATAAAATAATCATGCTAAATGATAATGACAACCGGATGACACCAGTTTGGATTGCGTCCCACAACAAAAGTCAAAAATCGGGTGCACAGGGAAAATGGCCGCCAGCACATCGCGAAATGAAACAGTGCGGAAATTGTTCGTAGATATAACGAGCCAAAATAATATTTTGTTGTTAGCAAACACTGGATCACCAGATCTGTGTATTACCAGATCCATCATTTGTTTTAGTAAATGAGAAAGAATTAATGATTTGAGACTTTTCGACATTTTCACATTGCTACCATTTATTCAAGATAAACCCTATCCCTATACTTTTCAAGCAAAATTTATACCTGTTTTTCCGTTGTGGAGACCAGATTCTTTCATATTTATTCTCGTCCAAATCATCCCCCACCCCTACAGGACAAAGGCAGACGAAGTCAACGACACACAGCCTGCGAGTAACCATTGCTAATCTGATGAATACAAGGCTAAAACGCGAAACATCACAAAAGTATCCCATAATTGTAAAAGAAAACCAAAACAGCTGCCACTCAAATGTAGATAACCGAGAGACGACTGTGTGGGAGAAAATTTTGACTGTACTAAAAGTGAAGCAAAACGTAAAGCGACGAGCGACAGGGACACCAGTACGAATACAAAGTATGAAAGTAGATAAAAACTATTCTAATTTTCTATTAAGTAATGGTTTACGATCCATCTAACAGAAGTGT
This sequence comes from Unio delphinus, assembly GCA_029339505.1. Lineage (NCBI taxonomy): Eukaryota > Metazoa > Mollusca > Bivalvia > Unionida > Unionidae > Unio > Unio delphinus. The sequence goes on along the minus strand of JAQISU010001241.1, from coordinate 895,844 downwards.
GTCTACTCTCCAACACTTAGCAATCACGGCAATTATATGTCTGCTCTGCACCACACGGCAATCATGTGTCTGCTCTTCACCACACGGCAATCATGTGTCTGCTCTTCACCACACGGCAATCATGTTCGATATAAGATAATTTCAAAAATAAATCTCTGTTACATCTAAAGGTCGAATTGTTCATCTGCCATGACCAACAGTTAACATTGTTGAAAAGTATAGCAAAAGTGTTACAACCGCCCCATTAAAACGCTACATTTATAAATTTGTAATTATACCATCATATATATATATATATATATATATATATATATATATATATATATATATATATATATATATATATATATATATATATATATATATATATATATATCTATATATATATATATATTTTTATATGATACATGTTAGAATTGAAGCGAAACGTTATGCTTAATGACGTAGATGAATATACGCAGAAGCCTTAGAGGTAGTTGACACGAGAGAACCATAATTGTATCACTGACATAACGTTGTATAACATACATGAACAACCTCATTATTGGTCATACTAGTATTAGGACAGAAATTTTAGTAAAAGTAATAAGACATTTTCTCTAAAATTGTATTAAAGTTATGTTTTGCTAATATATATATATTGAAGTAATTTTCTACTAAAATATATTAAGATTAATTTTAATTATTTATATTTCACAACGATATACTATTGGAATAAAAGTGTACGCCTTATGTACGCATAACTTCCTTGGATTTGTACATTTCTCTTGTATTGCAAAGTCAGCAAGAAAAATACTCTTGGCATGTTACATTGGTTACAGACTACACATTCTTAGAATTCCAATTTAGTGAGCAGATTGTTAATGCAGCAACTTTTCTGTCGAATGAGGTAAAACAGCTTTGGTCAATAATATTGTTTATTGGAGATGAGAGCCTCTTTCTGGCTAGAATGAAGTGAACACTCACTTGAATCCATAATTGGTTGTGTGGTTACGTCCAGATTAAACATAAAGGAAGTACAGACCGCGCAACATCAGTTCATTCATTCTGAAGTCATAAAGACACGCCTCTCTAATTACAGGTAAGAACTGTCTATGTTCGTAAACTTCTTTATGGAATAGGCACATTTTAATGTTTGAGATTTTAATGATAAAGTTCATATATTTGCCCCAAAAAATTATACTGAATTCTTCTAATTTTTGTTAATGTAATGGAATGTTTAAATGTTTTAAAGTATTCATATTTATTTATAATGATGGTAATTTTTATTGTAAAAGACAAATTCGCTACCAACTTCACGTTTAGATTCAATGTTGAAATAAACTATTCTTTAAGTAACAAGGAATAATATTTAATATAATAATAATGAGTATTCTGTTTTAAAATGAGTAAACTACAGTTCTTCAAAATGATTGTTGCATTATATGCAGACATAACATTTTATATTTTTGGCTATCGTGAAATTAGTCTCTATTTAACTATTTGTATTGTATTCTGAAATGCAGACATTTTACAAAATGAATGAAGTTAGCAAGCTTGAAAGGAAAGTGTAATTTTAAAGGTATTTTCATGTATTTTAAATATAAAGTTTTATAGATGTTTCTCTAGAATGTAGTAATATATGTATATTAATTATTTCAATAATATTTAAATAAAGTTCTTTCATTCTGAAGTCAAAAAGACTCGCCTTTCTAGTTACAGTATCCCTGGACCTCTCGCACGGCCAATTTTCGCAAGATGTATCTGCATCTACACCGTTATGAGCGACGATCCTGTAAACGCTCTCCCCTCCCCTCCCTTCCCCCCTCCCTCCCCCCTCTCTCTCTCTCTCTCTCTCTCTCTCTCTCTCTCTCTCTCTCTCTCTCTCTCTCTCTCTCTCTCTCTCTCACGCACACCATAGACATTGACATTCCGTAACTTATGAACAATTTCTTCTCATAGCTAGAAATGAGAAGTTTATGACAAGTCACTACAAACATACATAACACATGAAAAAAGAAATTAACCCCAAACTGTACATGGGCAAAACGTACATGTTACCGCTAAACTGTCTGCATCCAAAATAGTTTATTCTTCTTTTGATTTATGATTAATGCACTAAAATATACTAAAAGCGAAGAGTGCCCCGCAGTGAGGTTTCATCGCACTAAGCGACCTAGCAACGTGTACGGTGTCTTTAATAGTCACATGCTGAGTAGAAAGGCAAAGAAAAGAAAACATGGCTGTAATTAATGTTTGTTTAAAAATCATATTTTGATCATTATTTCTTTAGTGCACATAAACTTTGGAATCAGGGATTAATTGAGGCCTAATTTATTATTTTTTGTCTTTTTCCATTAGTCTTCTGGGTAAGAATGTTGTTTTATTACTTGTTTATATTGGTTATCATTGTACAAGCTATCATCAACACCCAATTCAGTCACATATATTGCCATTATCGTAGTCGTATCAGTCACCATGTATTGCGATTATCGTAGCCATATAAGTCACCATGTATTGTCATTATCGTAGCCATATAAGTCAAGCCATTATCGTTGCCGTATCAGTCAAGCCATTATATAGCTATATAAGTCAAGCCCATTATCGTAGCCGTATCAATCACCATGTATTGCCATTATCGTAGCCGTATAAGTCAAGCCATTATCATAGCCGTATCATTCACTATGCATTGTCATTATCGTAGCCGTATCATTCACTATGCATTGTCATTATTGTAGCCGTATCATTCACAATGTATTGTCATTATCGTAGCCGTATCATTCACCATGTATTGTCATTATCGTAGCCATATCAGTCACTATGTATTGCCATTGCCGTAGCCGTATCAGTCACCATGTATTGCCATTATCATAGCCGTATCAGTCACCATGTATTGCCATTATCGTAGCCATATCAGTCACCATGTATTGCCATTATCGTAGCTATATCAGTAACCATGTATTGCCATTATCGCAGCCGTATCAGTCACCATGTATTGTCATAATCGTAGCCGTATCAGTCACCATGTATTGACATTATCGTAGCCGTATCAGTCACCATGCAATGCCATTATCGTAGCCGTATCAGTCACCATGTATTGCCATTATCGTAGCCATATCAGTCACCATGTATTGCCATTATCGTATCCATATCAGTCACTATAAGGAAAAATGTCCAGCCAGTCAGTTCGTCCTAGTCCATGAGGAAGAAAGTTCAGATAGTCAGTTCGTCCTAGTCCATAAGGAAGAAAATCCAGCCAGTCAGTTCGTCCTAGTCCATAAGAAAGAAAATCTAGCCTGTCAGTTTTTTTTTGATAAAAAAAGTCCTGCCAGTCAGTTCGTCCTAGTCCGTAAGGAAGAAAGTCCAGCCAATCAGTTCGTCCTAGTCCATAAAGAAGAAAGTCCAGCCAAGCCATTCAGTTCGTCCTAGCCCATAAGGAAGAAAGTTCAGCCAGTCAGTTCGTCCTAGTCGATAAGGAAGACTATCCAGCCATTCTGTTCGTCCTAGTCGATGAAGAAGAAAATCCAGCCAGTCAGTTTGTTCTAGTCCTAGACTTTCACGAACCAAGTTTTCCCACAAAAATGAAACACTATTATATTGAAAATTACAATGCTGTGTATACTTACTTGTAGTAAGAGTGACACCAGCCGGGTTAGAAAGGTCTATCAAATCTTGTTTTTAAGATCACACAGCATTAGTCATTAATACAAGTTATAGATGGGTATATCTGAATTAGCCTATGCATTTTGTTGTTGTTGTAGTTGTTGTTGGGTTTAACGCCATTTTTCAGCACACGATATGCTAAACATATTAATGTATTAATGATGAAGGAAAAACCAGGGAAAAATCCCGGGAAAGAAACACCGATCCACAAGAAGCTACTGGCAAGCTTTCTAATATAGCCACATCGGCCGAATCTGAGACTCGAACCCACACTGACAGAGGTGAGATGGCAATGCTCCGTAACATATAGCGCCTTAGACTACTCGGCCACTCGGGGCTCCCTTATGCATGTCATACTGATTCAAATAACTGTGAAGATAGATAGATAGATAGATAGATAGATAGATAGATAGATAGATAGATAGATAGATAGATAGATAGATGGATGGATGGATGGATGGATGGATGGATGGATGGATGGATGGATGGATGGATGGATGGATGGATGGATGGATGGATGGATGGGTGGGTGGGTGGATGGATGGATGGATGGGTGGACGGACGGATGGATTCCTTTTCAGTGAAACAATATCAAGATGTATCGATTAATGGATGTATCCAATGGATAAAAATAAACACTCCATATCTGTCTGTCTCATATCTTATTACGACCAAAATTATATTTGAGCGAGATATAGGTTATGTCGGATTTATCAGGGTTCGTAGTACATATACATGTTTCTTGTCATTACATATTAGAGCATTGTAGCAAACAGGTGAATCACACAAACAAAGGAGTGAATAAAAGCGAACTTGACAATACTATCACACAACAAACATTTCATCGTTTATATGCGCTGACATATGGGGAAAAACAACATACTGTAATAATTTGGAGTATGTGCATTTGATAGAGCCATGTTTTAAAGAAATTTTAGATTTGTGTGATTACTTGTGTGAATAATAGGAATATCTTTAACATTAAATAATTAGCAATTACTAAGAGGAAACGTCACGCATTAAAGTGTTAGTGAGTTCCCATGATATCATGATTGACTAGTAGTGAAGTCAGGCCAAAACCGAATGAATGTCCCTGGAACGTACTCCATATGAAAATTTAGTTGTGTACATTGGTGGTGTGACTGCAGTAGCAGGATATACGGTAGAAAACTGGTAAATTACTCATAGGAATAAACAAGAAAGGACTCGGCAGATACCGTTTATGTCGCCAAGGTGACAAATATGGCGCAGTTATATGGCAAAATAAGCCTGCAAGATTCTGACGATTATATTCTTTTTTTTTTTTTTTTGAGATTTTTTTCTCATCTTCTCAGACCATTTAAAGGAAAGGCTCTCCCTTTTTTGATATAAGTGTGTGCTATATTATTTCTTTTTATTCTTAAATGTTTGTAATCAGAAATTTTTTCTTTTATTTGTTTTTAATTTTTTTTTTCTTCTTTTAGATTTACATCAGGCATTCGTCAAAATACAGTTCATGTTGTCTTTCCATTTGTTCTTCCCTGTCTCTTCTTTTTTCTTTCCTTCTTTGTTTCCTTCCTTCTAAGTTAATTTCCTCTGTTGACCTTTCCTCCACTATCGTTTCATCATTATACATAAAATCCCATCTTTCTTGGTCTTCAGCGTAATTAAAAAATTCTTCTAGATGTCCATTATCTATATCTCTTAAGGGTTGTTCTTGTGCAGTCATTTGTACTATTTTTTGTTTCTATTGTTCCTGTGGTTTATTTGTGTTTTCTTGACTTTCTTTTTTGTTCAATTTCCGTTTCTTTTTCGGTTGTTTTGCTGCTTGTTGTTGTTGTTGTTCTTCCTTTTGGTTCCCTTGTATTTTTTGTATGTTTTCCTCTTTATCCTTAGTTTTGGTTTTCTGGGCCTTTATTATTTCCTGTACATTTACTTGTTGTTCTGTTATTCGTTTATTTTTCGGTTGTTTTGTTGCTTGTTGTTGTTGTTCTTTCTTTTGAGTCCCGTCTTTAACCTTGGTTGTGGTTTGCTGGGCATTTGGTGTTTCGTGTACTTTATTTTGTTTCTCTTGATCCTGTACATTTACTTGTTGTTCTGTTTCTTTTGTAGTCTTGTTGTTTATTTCCTGAAAATTTGTTTGTTTGTTCAGGATTTGTCTTGGTCTTGGGATTGGTCTTGTTTCTTTTGTGTTACTATTTTCTTTTGTTTGTTCTTTTTCTTGTCCATTGTTTGTTTCTTCTCTCGTCTCTTCTCTCTCGTGCAGTTTCTGGGTGTATGTCCTACTATCCCGCACTTGTTACATTTTCTGTAGTAGATACAGCCTTTGTACCATGTTGTAATCAAAAACCCACGTAGGAAACATATTCTTTTTATTGTCCTAAGTTTGGTTTTTTCTATCTCTAGTATTCTTGTTTCATTATAGATATTGAAGCCCGGTACTTTCCCTAAACGAAATTTTTCCACCTTGATTCCCAATTTTTCCTCAGCCCATGTTACTATAGTTTCAATTGGTATTTCCATTAGTAGTCCATTTATGTGCAATTCTCCCGTTTGTTTCTTTATCTTCCTCATAATTGGTTTCGGACTTTGTATTATTGCTCTGTGACCACACACAGTGGTTTCTCCATATGTCAGTGCTGGTGTATTCCCTCTGTATCTAATGTTGTATCCATTTTTGCGTAGTTTATGGAGTAAATCTTCGATATTATTTCTTCATCTATGATTTTTAGATGTACCAATACCAATGTTGTTCCTGGTAACCCTATGCCGGTAAGATCTGGAAATATTACTTGTTGTGTCCCTTCTTTGTATTTACACTCAATGTAGTCTCCATCTTCTAATTCCACCCTCTTTGTTCTGAAATATTTTTGCAGTTCAGTCATTGTTCTTCTAGCGGACGCCATTTTTTCTCGTGCTTCCCGTGTGTTATATCTGAGCTCCACTTACTTTTTTTCCTTTATGGTTATCTTCTTCTATAATTATTTATCATGTAATTTATTTTTTTTCATTTAGTATTTTGTTTTCATTCTAGTAGTCTCTCTTGTGTTGAAGCATGTCGCATTTACATCTTTCCAGTGGATTTCCTTAGCATTTTGCAGGCTTCAATGTGAATTCGATGAAAGGTTGATCTTGCTTGAACTTAAGTGCATTGTTTGCCCCATCGGGCGCGATCCTTCCAGGGGTTTACTGGGTACACAGATGCCCTTCAACTGGCTCACACCTCATTTATGTTAATTAGCCCACTTTTGAAGTTTAATGTTTGTTGAGGGTAGCACAATAAAATTAGCAAGAACACGGTCTTTTGATTTTTTAATTTACCTCTTGCGATTATATTCAAGCTTTCTAATGGTGCGGAAGACATGGAAGTATGACACTGGAAACACCCCCGATACAGAGTAGAGAAAGCGCAAAAAAGCCCGTAACTTAAACCAATTTCTTAAAGATTTTTTTTCCATGATCAATTCAGAGGTGCGAAACCAAAAATGCCCAAAGTAATTGTCTGTCTAAATAACATAAACCAATAGATGTTTTCATTCAGGAAATATGTTTTAAAAAACCCAAAAGAGTTTTAATCCCATAATCCCACAAAGCTCCATGATCCATACACATTGTTTAAGAATGCTAATAAGGCTGCTGGAGGCGTTATTGATCATTATAAATAACTCAACTACGGAGGAGTTGTCGATCATTATAAATAACAACTACGGAGGAGTTATCGATCATTATACATAACAAAAACTACGGAGGAGTTATATTGATCATTATAAATAATAAAACCACGGAGGAGTTATCGATCATTATAAATAACAAAACTACGGAGGAGTTATCGATCATTATAATTAATAAAACTACGGAGGAGTTATTGATCATTATAAATAATAAAACTACAGAGGAGTTATCGATCATTATAAATAACAAAACTACGGAGGAGTTATCGATCATTATAAATAACAAAACTAGCAGCAGAGAGGGTGAATCCTACAACGTTTTTAGACAAAATTTGATTGAAATCCTAAAACGAGCCGTCTTATAATCTTATTTTAACCAAAAAAAATGTCTCAGGGGTGAATCCTACAACGTTTTTAGACAAAAAATTTATTGAAATCTCCCTACGAAATCATTTTAACTAAAAAAATGAAAACGATTTTTTAATTAATTTTGGTCGCAACTTGTTGTCATCTACCCTCTCTGCTGCTTAGTGATTTCATCACTGGGTTAACAAAAAATAATAAATGATTTTAACCGAATATTTGATCAAGTCCGATACGATATCGTGTCCGAGGATCATGTAGATTTATTGTTGCGAATCCGTGTGGTTTTGACTGAGCATGACTAAAGAAATCTCTAAATTGATTGAAGTCCATATCAGAACACCATGTCTGCCAAATATTTCGTAGCGTATGAGTATCAACTCCGTTGAATACAGACAATAAATTGCAGTTATCTCTGATCACTTTTGGAACCTGAGTGTAGCGTTGAGTGACATATATCACGTCAGTGTTTTTGTGACGCCCACGGGAAAATATTCTAGCAGGATTCTTTTGTTTATCCAACATTATATCGTCGTATACGACTAAATTGTTAATATCTCCATCAATATCATCAATGCTCGGTGCTTCATCGATATCGGTTATAAAATCAATGGCGTTCTCACCCTTAATTTCTGATGCATTCTCGTTAAAATCTTTTAGCACTTCATAACATCGTTGATCATCTACGCTAGGGGCAATTAAATACAACTTATCCCACTTCATCCATCTCATTATTAAATTGAGCAACAATTGCGTTTTACCGGATCCAGATGGCCCGATTATAATCATCCGGATAGAGTTTGGTAGCGCTGCATGATGCTTAATTGGTTCTCTTGTTTTAGTCGCTGAAAAATCAATTATATCCATATTTCTATACATAAATTATGGATCTATATTGTGTGAAGTGTAAAACGCGTACTGGCACAGATGATGTGACGACGGTTACAACTAAAAATAACCGATCAGCGCTTTCTGGTAAATGCGTGCAATGTGGTACAAAGAAATTTAGATTTGTGTCTATGAGATCTGATTTAAAAAAAAACGAGGAGGTGATATCGCAGCCAAATTGGCAAAGCTCCCTGGAACCCCATGGGCAAAGTACCCCGGAGAAAAGCACCTCCCAGGATATAGCTACTGTGGACCGGGAACCAGACTTGATATCAGACTCAATAATCAAAATCAACCCAACCCCGGTGAAGAACCAATAAACGCCATTGATAAGGCCTGTCACCTTCATGATGTTGCTTATAAAAGCAGCAATCTGCAACACAGGCATCTAGCAGATGTGAAATTAATTCATGCGTTAAATGCTATTCCTGATAAATCCTTCAAAGAAAAATTGTCTTCATTTTTGATAAAATCGGCTATGAAAAGTAAATTGATGTTAGGTGCTGGTAATTAATAATATGGAATCAATTTATTATTCTCCGAGGGGATACTGGAGGGGTAACGCTGCAATCAATAAACTCGCTAGCGCTGCAAAAGTGAAAAAAACCACTGCAGCTCATTGGTTATCCAAACAGGCACTATGGCAAATTTATCTACCACCGCCTAAACAAATTCAATTCTCGCATTTTGATGTGACCGCTCCTAATGAAGTTCATCAGGCTGATATATTATTTCTGCCACATGATCGTGGTTACAAATACGCGCTAACCGTAGTTGATATTGCAAGTCGATACAAAGAAGCAGAACCGTTAAAAACAAAATCAGCCACTGAAGTCGCTTCTGCATTTGAAAGGATTTATCGACGAGGTCCTCTGCACTGGCCAAATCTGTTACAAGTTGATCCTGGCAAGGAATTTCAGGGTGCAGTGTTATCTACAATGAAACATCATAATGTCACCATACGACGAGGGCATACTGCGCTACATCGCGATCAGGCCATTGTAGAACGATTTAATCGGACGATTGCTGAGCGGTTATTTGGATATCAATACGCAAAAGAATTCATTCAAGAAAAGCGATCCAGTGAATGGGTTAAAAGATTACCATCTGTGATTACTGCACTGAATAACGAGATTACTAGAACAATCAACATGAAACCTATCAACGCGATTAAAAAGAAGTCAATACCCGTACAACCACAAAAAGATTTCCCTAGAAACGCTAGCGTTTCCCAACCAATTCTTGGTAGTAGTGTCATTGTGAGGTACTTATACGAACCAGGAGAGCTTGAAGGGGGTAGAAAAAGGGCTACTGATCCTATTTGGAGCGTCACTACGCATAAGATATATAGTATAACACGATCAACTGGTAGACCTCCAGTCTATAAACTGGATTCAACTGCCCCTCAGCGGGGTTTTACTCGACAACAACTACAAGTGATTCCCGAGGATACTCAATTGCCACCGCATGGTCTTAACTAGCACCGTTGCGTCTATTGCACTCAAGACAAGTCAACATCACATTATTTCTGACATGACCGAGATTGTTATTTTTTCTGTCTACGGTAAATTGGCGAGGATCCTTATCCGAATACTGCCAACGCATTATACAATTGCAACTCGCGCAGTGATTATTCTGTTGTTTCTTCAAAGTGATTATTAGTTCAGCATCAATATCAAATTCTCATTGTTTTTTTTTGTCCTGTTGTTTGTAACCGGAGAGTTTTTTTATTAATGATGCTAACATCAATATCACTTATTGTTGTGTCATTATCATCGAAAACAACTCTTCGAAGTTGATTTATGTTTCGTACTCTGGATACTGCGAGATAGACTAAATTTGACCATTCGATGTGATTATCCACCATCCAAACAATTGTATTCGATATAGTCAATCCCTGTGAAGAGTGTATTGTTGCTGCGTATCCTAGCGTCCACGGGGATTTATTAGCACGCAATGCATCTTCAACGACATTGATATCAACCAGCACAATATCATTTAATACCAGAATTTGTTTTTCATTCTGTCCTGGAATATCAACTTCAATATTCTGTTTTCGTGTATCCGATGGCCGATAACAAAGGGGTACTGGAAGCGTTGCAAATTTTTCTTTATGCAATTCAAATAACTTCATTTGAAGTGTGTCCCTGACTATTTTTCTACTTGCAATGATCAAATCGTTTGGTCTCCATGTTTCCCAGAAATCATTCATTGGAGTTTCTGAAATCACTTCACGCGCTATTTCGCATTGGATTCTATCCGGTTGTAATCTAATTAGCGCTTTGAACTCGCGTAATCGTTCATCAAGTGATCTATAATCAGTGGTGATTTCTTCATAGTAGTCTACAAAACCCTTTAGCCATTCATGTGGAGATGCACCGACAAATGGTGGTGGTTGGCCGTGATCCCCGCACATGACGACTTTTGTGTTTTTGTTTAACAACAACTCAAGAAATGTTTTTAATACATCTAATGACACTGTGCATATTTCATCCCAGATTATGATTTCAGGAATGAATTTATCACCCATTCGATCAGGAGTCCATTTGTCACCCTTCCATCGAAAGAAGCTGTGATAAGTGCAAGCATTTACCCCTCGTTGTATCATCTCTCTGGCGAGTCTGTGAGTCGGTGTTAGCACAATCATGTTAGAAACGCTAGCGTTTCCACGACGAAATAATTCAATTGCACGAGTTGTCTTTCCTGACCCACCACAACCGTTTAAATAAACTGTCTTGTATCTACATACTGGATCAGATACCGGTGGTGCATTAGAAAATTCTGATTGAATTTCAATACGGTTACAACAAAGATATTTATCATCCATGGCAACGTCTGCGGATTCACAATACTCATGTAGCATCTCCTTTTTAAATCGCCAACGCCCCCAATTTTCTTCGGGATCTGTGAATTTAGCTACAGCTGATTTGTACTTATTGTGTATATACATCGAATCAGTGGCCACTCTAACCGCGGTATTAGGAAATCTATTTATCATCGAAAATAGATTAATAGAAGCATAGGCTAGCATTGAACTTCTCAAATGTGTGTACTGGGAATTATATCCATCACAGTAGGTAACAACCGTACGTAATTTCTCACCATTGGATAGAAAAGCATCCTTACGGGATACAAGTTTTCCCTGTTTCATTAAATCCGCTACAATAAAATCGTATTCAGCGACATCTATGATCAACCGCGAAGAATATTTTGCGTTATCGTATCGTCCACCCTGGGTAAATTTACCGATTATTCTTCTTCCGAGATCTTTTGCTTGTTCTTTTTTAATTTCAAATAACTTCTTAGACCAATTTATGATTTCTTCTTCACTGAAATCTGGAAACTGTTTTCGTAGTTCGTTGATTATTCTATCTAGATCGGGTTGTGGTAGCCAAACTTCTTTCTGAGCTCGATAGCATATAATAGCCTCGGAAACAATCAACGATATTAGCATACCACAATCAATCATATATCTCAATAGCACTATTGGTATCCAGGCCTTTTCAGATAGGTGTCTACCGAGCCAAACATAACTACACGGATGTAATCCTGACGCTAATTCAAATGATATCACACGAGCGAATCTGGTTAAATCAAAATCAGGCAATGGTCCATTAATCGCAACACGAGTCATTTCATGCGTGGGGTGTCCAAATCGTTTGAAGTACTCAGCGCATTCCCCATACCCGAGAAAACTTCCGGGATAACACGCGGCTATATCAATTGAAATCATACCATCACGTGAGTATTTCGTATTCCACAGTCCTCCATGACCAAATTTGACGCAACTCAATTTAACATCCTCGAGAAAATCATTTCGTGTTGGACGCCATGAGTTTTTTTCTCTTGCGAAGTGAGCTACCACTGATGGAATAGTAAAACTATCCGTGAGTAGTTTTTCATGGGAATTCTCCAGTGAAAAATCACTAGCGATTTTTCTCATTCTGTTATCTAATTCTTCAACGCGATATAATTCACCATTTGGTTTTACAAATTGATCGAATTCTTCATCACTTCTAAGTAACCACACTGACACAGGATCATCCTTACACAACGCATGAATAGCATCAAATAATTTCTCTTCATAGAAAACATCCCCGACGAACTCCTTAGGGATATATTTCACGGTTCGTTCTCGTGGAAATATTGTTACCGCAGGTGTCCACGCGTGTTTGTTATGATCAATAATCTGTATTGGCGCTCCATTTTTGTTATATTTCGGTTCGTATAAAACCTCTCCGGTTATCGTCATAACGGTTATTGGGAATCGTAATGATGTTTCTAATTTAGCTATATCAGAAATCTTTGCACCATGCTGTTTCACTGTCAGTTCCCACTCGGTTATTTTCCTACGTCGCAGATCAGTTAGTTTATTTCCTCGGGATGCATTTGTGAAGTGTTCTATTATTCGTTCTGCTACACAATTAAGCCCTGACGAATATTTCATAGGAGCTAGTTTTGCGATATCGGGTTTTTCATTTAACGGATATATCCCATAAACCATTGCTGTTACGGGATAAGATCTTTCGTAGTATGGTTTGTCAATGCCGGTTAGAATCCCTGGTTTGGAATCTCTACTCACAATGACAGCTTTTTTATTCTTGAGGATTGGTTCAAATTTATCCTTAATAATCCATTTGCCATCGACTTCGATAATGAATTTGATTCGGAAGAAATGTCTTTTTTCCCCAACACGTGAAATTATCCCTGCTGCTTTTTCATCATTCATGGTAGCATCAACAACACCATCAATTCGAAATGTTGACCAACAATAAGATGCTCCATCACGCTTAAATTCATTAAAACAGTCTCTGATTTTACTAATCATGGCTTTATCAAGAATTGTATTCTTTGGTGTATTAGAAGCTATATCGAGATTGAATTGAGCATCTTTCCAGGAGTAATCTCTCTTGGACGTTTTTTTTGGTTTATCGAGATTAAATCTAGGACTAATTTTTAATAATCTCTTAAACTCTTTCATGTTTCCGTCTCTTGGACGTTTTTTGGGTTTATCGAGATTAAATCTAGGATTGATTTTGTTACGTTTTTTTGGTTTATCGAGATTAAATCTAGGATTGATTTTTAATAATCTCTTAAACTCTTTCATGTTTCCGTCTATTGGACGTTTGTTACGTTTTTTTGGTTTATCGAGATTAAATCTAGGATTGATTTTTAATAATCTCTTAAACTCTTTCATGTTTCCGTCTATTGGACGTTTGTTACGTTTTTTTGGTTTATCGAGATTAAATCTAGGATTGATTTTTAATAATCTCTTAAACTCTTTCATGTTTCCGTCTATTGGACGTTTGTTAGGTTTTTTTGGTTTATCGAGATTAAATCTAGGATTGATTTTTAATAATCTCTTAAACTCCTTATCAGCATTTTTCGAAGGCGTTCTCCCTAATTCCTTCATGCTATAATTAAAACAAGCATTTAAATGAAAGAATTTTATATAATGAATCACTGCAAGTGGCTTATGATTGGATCAATAACCCCGTGTAACAAATCATGCAGAAATGAGTTCTGTGGGTATCATATGCAAAGCTTTCGACGTGGAAGCCTTGGTCCGTTACCCTGTATTCTATGTGGAGTTGGGGTCAGGGGAAAATCTCAGTTGTGTCTAAATTGCGGTGGTAAGCGATACAGGGAGTTGAAGCGATATTATGATAAAAGAATAAAAAATGGACAATCAATCAGAAATTTTGACCCTGACGCTGACAAAGTCAGTATCCTTGACAGAGTCAAGGATAAAATCATAAGAACTCCTCAAGACTACATCGAAAGATTTATCATTAAACCAAACGATGAATTAGACAAACAATAGTATTATGTATACGAATGAACCAAGAATTCAGACAGCACCCTGTGATCACAAATTATGAAGCATCCAGTGATGGTGTTGTGAGAAACCGCAGACTGAAGAAACCAGTTGGGTGGGATAATGGTATGGGGTATTTGATGTTTGGTGCTGGAAGGAAGAAATATCTCAATCATCGTTTCGTGTACGAGTGTTTCCATGGATTGATCGAGGATGATTTTGTTATTGATCATATCGATTCTAATCCGAAAAACAATTCTTTATCAAATCTGCAGGCTATCACACAAAGTGAAAATTCCGAACGAGGGGGAACTGGGAAATACTCGAAAAAAGCGAGATCTGTGAAATCTTTGAATACGATAACTAACGAAGAAAAAATATTTCAATCAATGAATGAAGCCGGTAGGCACTTCGATATTTGTATATCCTCAGTACGAAAAGTTGCAGAGGGGGTTTATCGATCAGCTATTTCAAAAAGGACGAGACAAAAAATTCAATTTAGTTATGTCTAATGCGTCATATTTTTCATTTAGAAATATATAATTGTTATAGAATAATGAATTCTGAAAACATGAATAGCATCATATCCGAGATTTCAAAATTGAAAAGTTGGGATATTGAACTATCAGATGGGTTAAATCCTGATCAAATCATGTCTGATTTTCAGGACATAGAATACGGAGTTAACAACAATAAATACATGCTACCAAAGAAGTATGCGCTCATCAAAAGAATTCAGAATTCTATTAAGGACTCTCTCGCATTCTCCAGTGACGTAAGTGTGTTCGCTCCGTTGTATACCATCGTAGAACGAATACGAAAAGAATTGGGGTACGAATACGAATTGATAAAGGAGGTTAATTCTAAAGTTAGAAACCTACGGGCGTTAATTCAAGAAAATGAACAATTTTGATTGACCAACCATTTATCATTATTTGATTGTGACCGTCCCTCATAGAGATTTTAATTTTTTTTTTAGCATTTTTTGATCAAAACTGTTGAAATCAGTGAATAAAAAATTGATGGCTGGTTCGGATTGATCAAAAATAGAATGGGGAAAGTCACAGTATTATTATTATTTATAGCAATTATGTGACTTTCCCCATCATTGAACGAAGCTGTCTCACAGTGAAATAACACTTCCATGACCATCCGATGGTGTTAGGTCGGGATTGAAAAATTGTTTTGCAATTGAAAAATTGTTTCTGATTTCAAATAATGGTCAATGAAGCATTAACAACCCGATTGGCTCGTGAACGACTGGATGCAATCAGGAGATTTGTACCAATTCGTGACTCTGTACGGAATAAACTACAACAACGACAGAGTCTTCAGACTGATTTTGCTATGGGATCCGAAGAATTGTTTAAACCAGTAACCACAGCAACGAAAGGGATAGAGCGTGCTATACTGGGAGATGTTCCCAAGACGGGAAAATCTGTTATTGGTGAACTCGAAAAAATAGCAGCGAAAACTGAACAAACAGAACAAATAGAATCAAAAAGAACAGTTGATGGTTTACGCGTGAGATTTAACGAGGAAGGGTTAGCAGCAATTGATAAGACTGATCAACCAGAAATTCCTGCGCTTGTTGTTATGACTTATGAAAACAGAAAAAAAATGTTGAAACCAGAACATTATAAATATGTTAAGAATTTCACTCATTGGGCTGATATATTCTACAAAATCAAAACTAAAAAAAGTCAAATTAAGACAGATAGTGCATCATACAATGAATATATCAAAGCGGTGGATATAGTGTATAAACAATATCAAAAACAAAAACCGCAAAAGCGACAGCAACCTGCAAAGAAAATATCTTTTTCACCTAAAAAACAACTACCACATGATGATGATGATTCTCTTGATTATTTACAAAAAGACGATTTAGACGAAATGGAAAAAATGGATGTAGCAATGGGTTATAGCGGAAGCGGATTGCAAGATTCCAGTGAGAATCCAAGGATTTCATGTCCTGGTAGTGTTCTCAGTGATATATCACGATTAGAAGTTCTTGTAGGAGGGTTCCGAGCTGGAAATAACTCACCGGAAATAATTAATGAAGCAGCTGATATCTGTAGACGATTATTTCAGGGTGGTATCATGGATATCAGCACATATCGAGATTTCATTGACGAGTTAGTGGAGGATTATCACAGTGATTAATCACCGGGATTGAATAAAAACGCTAGCGTTTCCAATTGAAAAATGGTTTCTGATTTCAAATAATGATCATACACTACAATCATGATAAACCAACCCCCGTCTACGTAGTTAATTCACGGTTTCCAGTTTATAGAGCATACTACGGAGATGGTTTAGGCAATACCATTGCAGGGTTATTTGCGAGAATGGCTCCAAAAGTGATGCCGTTAGCTAAACAACTAGGAATGAAAGCAATTGAAGTTATTCGTGATAAGGGTATTAGTGCTGTTGGAGATTTTGCTGGAAAAGCGTTTTCAACTGCGAAGAATAAAATAACATCATTAGTGAAATCACGAAGTGATTTACGAAAAAAGAAACCGTTACCGTCTACAGCGGAAATGCCTGCAAGTGTTAGTAGAATTATAAATAACGCAGTAGACGAAAAATTAGCGTCGATGGTGACTCCCTTGATAAATCAAGGGGACCAAAATAACATGATAGCAAACATGATAGCAGGAAGTGGCTTTAAAAAAACACGACGATGAAATGAAAAATCGTGATTTAGACTCTGATAAATAGAATAAAATGTTCAAAAGGTCACCTGATCCAGCATTTGATATGGATGCCCCAGTTGGCAAGAATGATTCTGTACGCGATTTTCAATTTTATTCTTATCACGCAGTACAACCAGATCTCCGATCGCGAATTGAACTTCAAGTTCATGATACCAGTAAATATTTTCTACCGTGTGAGGCATTTATTGAAGTAGAAGGAGAACTTGTAACAAATGTTGCAGCTGATACCCCATATGACAATAACGCAAATGTCCGAGTTGGTTTTGTTAATAACGGCATAATGGCGTTATTTGAAAGCGCTAGATATCTCATTGATGGAAAAGAAATTGAATCCATTGACCGTGAAGTTGATGTGGCCACAACAATCATAGGGTTAGCGAGATATTCTGATGATTATACAAGATCAGCGGGTCCATCTATGATGTTTGCAAAGGATACCTCTGATAACGCTGATCACCTTCAATTCATTAAAGTGTTAACAGCAAGAGATAATGCAGAAGCCGATCAACAGGAAGCAGCTAATCCAGAACGTCGAACTAGACCCGGAGCTGCGTTTGATATTCTCGGAGGCGTTAATGGTAATCTCAATTTAGGATTTGCAACACGTGTAGCAACGTTGCATGGGCAGCGTCGACGATTTTCATGTACGATTCCACTGCATCATATATTTGGATTCTGTAGAAACGTCCGAAAAGTTATTTATGGAGCTAAACACACAGTAGCGCTTGTACGAAAGGGTACTGATGATGATGCAATCTGGCGTAATGCTGGGGTTGCTCCCGGTAAAGTCATTTTAACAAAACTATCATTGTGGATGCCAGTATTAACTCCATCAATCACAGAAGAACAGCGACTACTATCATTTATGGACCAAGGAGGAAAATCATTGTTGAGTTGGTTATCAGTGACTACGGATATTAAACAAGACAGTGTTGATGGTACATTCACATGGCACCTGGCATCAAAACAAGGTGTTTCAGCTCCACGTCATATATTCGTAGCGTTACAGAATAATGCGCGAATTGGTAATCAAGAACGAAGCCATATGATATTTGATCAGTTAGGTGTTAATGAAGTCTCGCTGAGAATAAACGGACAGCAGGAACCATCCGAGGATATACAACTTGATTACGGTCAGAATCATATTGCACGTGTCTATCATAACCTGTTGTCATTTATGGCACGTGATCAAAATGTGGATACTGGTTTGCAAATATCGCAATTGGATTTTAAAAGCCTCTATCCGATTTATTACTTTTCACTTGAACATCTTGATTTAACAAGACAATCTGTCGTTGATATACACTTTAGAGCCCGTGTAACCCGTCCGACTGGTCCACCAGTTGGTGGGGTACCTCCTATCCTTATCCCGAATTATAGAGCGGTTGCTGTCATTCTCAGTGATAAATCAATGCTACTTGAAGGTGTTGGAGGAAGAATGAGAGTGGTAGATGCACCAGTGGAAAACATGTAATTGAAATTGTAAACGATTTAGAATCAATCAATTATGTATAATGTCATATAGTGTTATTAGTGTTGCGTTAACTCCCGGTCAATTAAAAAAATTGCAATCGGAATCAGCTAAAAAATGTGGAACCACAATCACGTTGAAACCCAACCAAATGACTGGTGGTGCAAATAAACTATCGCTGACAACTCGTCAGGTGAAACATTTCAATGATGCACTTGCAGCCAAAAAAGGTGTTCAGATTACTCTTTCTGCGGCTGCTATCAAAAATATGATTAAAACAGGCGGTATATTTCCATTGTTAGCTGCGATTCCAGCATTGATTGCAGCGGCTGCCCCAGCGGTGGCTAAGGCGGCGGCGTTAGGAGCCGTTGGTACTGCAGCAGGAATGGCACTAAAGAAGGCAACTGGGAAAGGATATAAAAAAAAAGGGACGATCCGTTCACGGATTGGGTCTAAGACTACCAGGAACCCCGTATTCGTGGTACAGCGGAAAGGGTCTAAGACTACCAGGAACAATTTATTAATTGAGGAACCTATGGTTCCCATGTCCAATTTTGATTTAATGGATGCGTCTAAAAAACTAGTGATTAAAAATTTCAGAGGTGTTTTTATGAAAGATCAATTACCACATCAACCAAACAAAACTGAAACAGGTATTATTAATCTCGATAACAGCACCGGACCTGGTACTCACTGGGTTGCATACGCTATTGATCCACGTGGGATTGTTTATTTCGATTCATATGGATTAGCCCCACCAAAAGAGTTTATGCGGTATATAAAAACCCTTCCAATGAAGACTTGGTATTCTACGCTACCAACACAACAAATGAATGACCCACCAATATGTGGCAGCGAAGTATTAAATGTCCTTGACGCTATTACTAACTCCTTGAGTAACCCAAGCGGAAAACCACCACATGTTGTCGTGAATGAATACACTAGCAATCGCTTTTTAGAGAGAGAAAGAGTTTTACAATAACATGATTGATATTTGGGGGAGATCTTTGAAACCCAAACCCGATGGCACTGCACCACCTGATTCTGTCAAGGATATAAAAAAAATAATTGAAGATGAAATCGCTGAGACGTTAAATTTAACAAGTGTTGATCCTAATGAAATAGTTGTATTTCAAGACAAACAGGGTAAATTGAAATCCAGTGATGTGTCATTGGATGATATTTTAGTTAAACAACGAAACGCAATCGAGAACACCGTTGCGTTATTTTCCGATCAGGGTAAATTGAAAACCAGTAATATTTCTCTGGATGATATTTTGGTTAAACAACAAAACGCAATCGAGGATACTATCGCGTTATTTTCCGATCAGGGTAAACTCAAACCGGGTGTACTCGTTTCGACGATTACAGATCGATTAAAAACTCTCAACGATGAGTTAAAAAATTTTGTGGTTGTACTGGCAACGCTTGAATCTAAAATTGAAGATAACGGAAAACAGTTTTCAGTTTTTCGTAGAAATATCATTGATAAATTTATTGGAACCCAGTTGGATAAAATTGAAATAAAACTCCCTGATATTAAAAAATCCATCGATGAGACGAAAACTTTCATCGAAGCCGTCAAAGGTGATTTTTCGAGGATGATAACAATCATTGAAAAAACAAAAATTCCTCATGAGAAAACCAACAACGTAGTATATACAATCCAACACGGATCATTTGAGTGGACACCTGCAAACAACAAATTAGATATCACAGCTACTATCAAGGGTATTTATCGATTAACACTAGTAACACCATTAACTCAATTTAATATATCATCGTCGAGTTCATCCGGGGTCAACAATACGATTTCAACGATCATCGACAAGGATAAAACTGAAAAGTTCACTATAACATATACTGATAAAAGTTTGATTGGGGTTTCAATAACGTGGTATGTGGAATTCGTAGCGGATTTAAGTAAATAACTAAATCGTTCGGATTTCACAATTGAAAACGCTAGTGTTTTTAAAATAAAAATGATTTCATCAACTCAATGTCTCTATGATCAGGTCAGAGAATTTCAGAATAGACTCAAAACCCTCACTGAGGAGTATCAAATAAAAATAAAAAAATACCGACGAAGAATCACCGCAATTGATGTTATTATATACTCGGTGTCAAGCGTTCTCACTGGCGCCGGAATAATACTAGCATCTGTTACAATGATTGCCCCGGTCGTAGTTCCAATTTGCATTTCTGCGGTGGCTACAATCGGGGGTATATCAACCGGGATAGCAAAAAAGATATCATCATGCAGCCAGAGTAAACTGCAGAATTACTTACTTCAATTTCATATTGCATCAACCGCATATTCGCAGTTATCCCTGATGATATCGTCGTCACTCGATAATACGATTATATCAGATAGTGAATTCTCAGCGATGGTCAGTATTTTTGATTCCGCGATATCAAAATTAGAGCGACAACATGAGTATAATAACAATGACAACACCGATGGAATCAGAAAACACGAACCCAAAAAACAAAATGATCTCAATAATATCAACATTACCAGATTGTGAGTTCTCAGTGATGGTCAGTATTTATGATTCCTCGATACCAAAATTAGAAATACAACATGAGTATAATAACAATGACAACACCGCAGGAATTACTTCAACAAATAGTGGAGAACACGAACCCAGTACAAACAAGCATGATATCAATAACATCAACGAATCCAGAATTCAGTGTGAATTTCCCCTCTCCGGTCCCAGTGAAGGAGATAGCGCTAGCAAAACTACGAGTGTATCACAGTTGGCCTAATATCAGATCAAAATCATTTGGTGGTCAACAACCCAATAATTCTTTAGTGTTTGCGAATAAGAATAAACCCGACGGAACCCCAGACTGGAACGTCGTTTCGATACCAACAGGGTCATACCAAATCGAACAAATCAATGATGAATTCGCGCGTAGAATAAAATCGATTACTGGAGTAGAGTCAAAAATCGCTATAACAGTTCATGAACCAACACTATCATCTGCCATTGAAATAAGCACAGAAGGATACGTCGTAGATATCTATCAAAGTTCTATTAGAACCGTACTAGGATGGCCTGAATTACCACCCGGTGGAAAAACCGTTGATTTACCAGAACCACAAAAATCTGATTATATCACCGACGTGATAAAACCGGATAATCCAATAAAGTGTTATAAAGATTATGATAAATTGTATTTTTTTTATTGAATTGATAGATCCTCCCACTAAGAAGATCTACCACATTCTTCAACCGGATGACCCCACTGAAAATTTCACAGCAATGAATAATGATTTTTCACTGTTGTTAATATCTCTTAAATCCGGCTCTCTCACCCGAGATGAATTTATCAGTGTTGTAGAAATATGTAACAAAATCATCAATGACATGGAAACATTTAATGCGCAAATCATTCAAGAGGTATTAGGTGAAAGTAATCCTAAAACGAGAACAAGATTTGCAGAAGACTATAAAATCCGCGTTGAAGATATCCCAACATTTAAACTACCAGGATATAACGTACCAGAACTAAAAAAACTTCTCAATGATGCCATCGATGTTGGTTTCAAAATAATTCATGATACGTGGAAAAAAACAGCATCACCGGAAATAAAAGTCCTCAAACATAATAATGACCCAGATGGTGGTGGTAGGCATATCGCTCCGTTCAACGTGAATATTTCATCGGTGATTGCACTTAATTTAGTGTGTGATGTTATCGAAGGAAGCTATCAAATTAATCTCGAACGATCAAATCAAGCTCAGCAAGGATATATTCTTTATTCATTTGCACCAACAGCTCCTCCAGGATTCCTAATTATTGAAAACCCAATTAATCCTGTCTATATGCGATGCCATAATAATTCATTAACCAGAATTAATTTCAAACTCACCGACCAGTCAAATAATCTGATTGATTTACAAGAAGAGGTGTTAGCGATTAGTCTGTTTGTAAAATCATAAATGATTTTCATCCTAAAGACTCGATCAAATTATTTATTATTTTTGTTAACCCAGAACTGAAAACTTGTAGCAGCAGAGAGGGTAGATGACAACAAGTTGCGACCAAAATTAATTAAAAAATCGTTTTCATTTTTTTAGTTAAAATGATTTCGTAGGGAGATTTCAATAAATTTTTTGTCTAAAAACGTTGTAGGATTCACCCCTGAGACATTTTTTTTGGTTAAAATAAGATTATAAGACGGCTCGTTTTAGGATTTCAATCAAATTTTGTCTAAAAACGTTGTAGGATTCACCCTCTCTGCTGCTAAACTACGGAGGAGTTATCGATCATTATAAATAACAAAACTACGGAGGAGTTATCGATCATTGTTAACAAAGAAATTACTCGCAGCCAAGCTAACCTCATTACTTCTTTGTTTTGTATGCGCTCGTAATTGTAAAAGCATAAATTACACTTAGTTAAATATATATTGCCCAAGCACTCAGATCAATCCATCTGACTGCACAGTTACCGAAACCTTTGTTTTACTTGGGGCTGTAACAAATATTAATGAGAGAGGAAGGGGTGGGGCCATATGATTTGATAGTGGTTTTGATACATAGATCAAAGATCAGATCGGACGATTTTGTTTCAAACAGAATGTGGCGCCAACCTGAAGGTCTTGTACCTTACAGATTGGTACGCATATCTGAAGGTCTTATATCTCACAGACTTGGGAGCGGATCTTAAGGTCTTGTGACTCAAAAATTAGGGTGCAGATGGAAACGTCTTGTGACTCACAGATTGGGACGCATATCTGAAGGTCTTATATCTCACAGATTTGGGAGCGGATCTTAAGGTCTTGTGACTCAAAGATTAGGGTGCAGATGGAAAGGTCTTGTGACTCAAAGATTAGGGTGCAGATGGAAAGGTCTTGTGACTCAAAGATTGCGACGCATATCTGAAGGTCTTATATCTCACAGATTTGGGAGTGGATCTTAAGGTTTTGTGACTCAGTGACTGGGAAGCAGATCTGAAGTTCTTGTGTCTCACAGCTTGGACTACGGGATACGAAATGACCTACACGATCTGAGTCTAAAGGCCGTCTTCCCTCTTTCATATAAAACTTTCTCTCAGACAGAGAATTCAAAATACGAATGTGGCTCTTCCCACTCTTATAAGCACGAGCAAGAAATGGGTGTGCCACGTGGAAGTATTTTATCTGTGACGCTTTTCAGTATAAAAAATTTAGCATCACCAAGTGTTTGGCTCCTAGTGTGGATTGCTCACTTTACGTTGATGATTTACAAATATGTTATATATCAAAGCACATGCATACAACTGAAAGACAACTGCAACAAAATATCAACAAGATCCAAACTTGGGCCTCTACTAACGGTTTCAAATTCTCGAAATCAAAAACGGTATGTATGAATTTCTCTCAGTTGCGAAGTTATCATGATGAAACTAAACTCACGCTGGACGGAACACCTATTCCAGTTGTTGAGAAAACAAAGTTTTTAGGTATTATCTTTTAGGTATTATCTTCGACAGAAAACTGACTTTTATTCCACACATCAAGAACTTGAAAGCTAAATGCTTAAAAGCTCTAGATCTACGTAAAGTAGTAGAGCGCACTGACTGCAGTGCTAATGAAAAAAAGTCACCTCAATTTAAATAGAACGTTTATTCGCTCAAACTGGACAATGGTTGCGCTGTTTATACTTCATCTAGGAAGTCATATTTGAAGATGCTTTACCTAATTCATCATCAATGAATACGACTCGCTCTGGGATAATTTAAGCCCCCTCCATCCTTCTCGCTCAAGCGAATGAACCACCTGTATCACATCGTAGAGAAATGCACAGTGCACTTTCAAATTAAGATCAAACTCTCTAAACCCTGCTTTTTCGGCTGTTTTTCAATCCAAATACAAAACCTTGTACAAAAATAAACCGAATGCCATACTTTTCTTTGGCATTAAAATATCATCCAACCTTGACAGTAACAAAATTGACATTTCTAAAATCAGAAAAAGTTTGAGTCCGAAATACCTCCCTGGCTAATTAAACAACCGAAAGTACTTCTTACGTTATACGATGGGAACACATCTGAGACCAACCCTTCCATCATCCAGAACTCTTATCATGAACTCCTCACCGAATTTAGAAATTAGACAAGAATTTATATTGTCGGATCAAAAAGTGAAGAAAAGACTGCCGCAGCCTTTGTAAGTAGAAAACACACAACAAAGATTCGCTTGCTATACAGTACATGTTGTTTTTCATCCGAAATCAGAGCAACAGACCTTGATCTGACATTTATCGAAAACAAATGTATTGTAAACAGCATTATCTTTTCTGACTCACTATTAGTACTTCAGTCACTACACAATAGAAAACTGGAGAACCCATTATTAACCAATCAGAACCTCGTCAGAAATACTGAGCTTAGTACATTCTACAATATAGTATACTGTTGGTTATCTAGCCATATTGGTATTAAAGGTAATGAAGAAGCAGATCGCGCTGCTAAATTGACCCTGTCATAGGAACCGTCTGATTTTTAAATACCGTATACTGCTACTCTGTACCTTCATTGTATAATGATAATCATAGGCATCAACCTCATTATCTTCCTTAACTTAAGCAAAAACCTCTTTACCGGCCTTGTATGATGGTAAAAATACGCATAAACATCGCTACCTTTTATAATGGTACATCTGGGCTTAAACCTATGTACCTTCCTTGATGATAAACCTAGACATAAACACATCTACGTTCCTTGATGATAACCTAGACATAAACCTCTGTATTTTCCTGGATGATAAACCTAGACATAAACCAATCTACATTCCGTGATGATATTCCTACACATAAACATATCTACGTTCCGTGATGATAAACCTAGACATAAACCTCTGTATCTTCCTGGATGATAAACCTAGACATTAACCTCTGTATCTTCCTGGATGATAAACCTAGACATAAAACCTCTCTGCGTTCCTTGATGATAAACCTAGGCATAATTTTCCACAATTACTGAGGACATAATCTTCATGAATGAAAAAAATAAACTGGTATGAAAAATGCAAATATCAAACAGCTTGGTATGACGAAAACGTTTGAACAGAGGGATTTCAGAAGGTACCAAGATACATACCACGATACGTACCACGGTATACTGCAATTATATTACAGACCAACATTTCGTTGTTCTGGGTACACTTTTTGGTGGAATTTCGTCTGTCAGTGGATCGACAAAATATCTTGCTCTGATTTATAAAGTAAAACAGATATTATATCTATGATATTATTTGAAATAAAAACCATTACTTATCTTGAGACAAAAGAACAGAAAATATTTCAGCTCAAAAGAAAATCACAACTCATTCCCACCAAATATAAATGGCATGTACATTATATATATATATATATATATATATATATATATATATATATATATATATATATATATATATATATATATATATATATATATATATGTTGATTGTTCTATACGTTTCAATCTAAAATATATGACTTAAGTGGGATGATTAAGTTTACAGTACTGTATAGTTGCTAATGTAACAGACATCACGCTGACATTAGTGACTACATTGACTACAATAGAAAATACTGACACGGATGTCAGCAATTCTCTAGCTACATTATTCGTATAACTTTTGAATGGGATGCTAACATCCGGACACTGTATTTGTCAGAAACGACCCGAAAAAATAAAATACACTTATTCAACAAAGGAGAAATATTCTGTGGACATGAGAAGAATTTCGTAATGATCAGACAGAAAACATGTATGTTCCTGAAGATCCTATGATGATTTGCAATCATACTCAGGAAAACATATACTGAACACAGTCACATGCTATAATAAATAACTAAAGCGTGACGTGTATTTTAAGGGTCTTTACAAAATCCGAATGTTGGATAGGGCTACATTTTGGCTCGCTACAAGTTATCATCAGCCGAATGGCATGTGGTGTTCTCTTTAGTTTTTGATCTTCAGGTGTGAAACATTTCTAAACACTGAATCTTTTCTGTATGCGTGCATATTATTTCTTTGTGACCAGATAAATTATATGTGTCCATATAAAGTCTGTGTGACCATATAAATTATATGTGACCATATAAAGTCTTTGTGACCAGATAAATTATGTGACCATATAAAGTCTTTGTGACCAGATAAATTATATGTGACCATATAAAGTCTTTGCGACCGGTGGTTCAGATGGCTTGGTGTCCATAAATCCGTTGCTAACGCCGAGCCTTAGGAGGTCTTATTTTACTTGCTCACTTGCTAGTGGACTAAAGCGTTCACTGTTACGGGTCAAAGCCATCGCACCTCTGCGTGGGTTAAAATCTCGAACTTGGCCAATGTGGGTATGTGAGAAAGCATACCGGTTAGGTTCTCGTATATCGATGGTTCTTTACGGGGCTTTTCAGGGTTCATCATATACCATTTATACAGGCCGCAATGTATAGCCTATTTTGTGCTGAAAATGAAGCTAAACCCTATAAAAACTTGCTCAATTTCTCTATCTTTCTCCATATATTTATCTTAATACCACCGTTGCCCATACAGTCTACCCCTTTATTTTTCCTTTTTCCTATTCTCAGAAGACCTCTTAGAAGGCAGTGACTTAACGACTAAATCGTGAAGAAATCATGCCTACTGAATATACCACCTGTGTATCCCTGACACTCGTTGGATTCCAGAGCTGGTGGTCGAGCACGGGTGGAAAAACAACTAAAGAAATCAAAAATGGAAAAATCAAAACAAAACCAATCTGCTAAAGAGAATTTAAAACCATTTCAGGCTATGACGATGGGCCACGTGGCTTGGAATCTTTTCCTAGTTTCATTGTCATCCAATCCAAAGATTAAGCCAAACCACTTGCCACATTGTTGCCATTTATAGTCGAAATAAGCTTTACTCGAATTAGTCGGCAGACCCAAAAGTGTTATATTAAAAAAAATGAAATCAAGTGGTCTACTTGAAGAATGTCAGCTTAAAGAATATACGGAGAATATCCAAAACTTTAGACATTTCACGATATTCCAGTAACCTGTTTCGCACACGCATCACTAAATACATCAAAAGGCGTCTTTCTTGCCGTGACTTCCCTAAAAGCACAGACTCAGAAAACATCGGAGGAATGGAAAATGAAGTAGTCGCTGACGTCTGTAAAATTCATATTAAACGTAACCAACAGCATATAAAGTGGTCAAAGTTGGATTTGTACAATTCAAGGTTCATATATACATTCGACATCCATTTCGATGCTTCAAATATCAGAAATATTACAATCATGAAGACAGACGCGAAAAAGCCATGTATGTGGCCAATGCGTAGAGGAGCACAACGCCCATTCAAATGCTCGTGACGCCTGGACAAAGGAGAAGGAAATACAGAGGGTTAAGCATACTTGCAACATCCTCTATCCAGAGGCCAGAAATCTTATACAAGCTAGAACGTGTTAACCCTTTCTAGCCTTCTCAGTTGTAGTAGACAATATTCCAAAAGCAACGAAAGACGTCCAAGCCCAAACAAACCTACTTGAATAGACATCCAGCTCAAACAATCCACAAGATTCAAAATAACGCTAATGATATATGTCTCAAATTCTCGAAATCAAAAACAGAATGCATATATTACAGTTACGAAAACACCATGGCGTTGCCTAAACACTCGCTGGACGAATACCTATACCAGGTGTTCAGGAAACAAAGTTTCTATGTATTCGACAAAACACTGATCTTCTTTCCATGCATAAAGAACTTGAAAGCTATATGCTTGGAATCTCGCGCGAAACTGGATTTTGGTTGCATTGGTTATGGTTCCTCTAGATAGTCCTACTTGAAAATGCATGACCACGTTCATCATCAAGGAATAAGACTTGCTATGGGATTATTTAGGACATCCTTTTGTTAAAGTCTTCTCGCTGAAGCGAACGAACTACAATTCTCACCAAAAATGTGAGACTAATTCCTCTCTGAATTTAATAACTACAACAGAATTTACACTGATGTATCAAAGGATGAAGAAAAAGTCAGCCAAAACCATCGTTAGTCATAAGCACACAAAAGTTCGCTGCTTACTATGTGGTACCTCGATTTTAGCAGCCGAAATCAGAGCATGGAGCTTGCTATGCAATATATCAAAAGAAAACATATTTTAAACACGATTATTGTCTCCAATTCACTATCAGTACTTTAATCACAACACAGTAGAAATTAGAAAACACATTACTAACCAATATTCTAAGCAATAATACTGAACTCTCACAATATAGTATGCTGTTGGCTACCCAGCTATATTGATATTAACGGTAATGCAAAACCAAATGATGCTGTTCAAATAGCTCTATTCCAAGAACTGATCATACTTAAGTAACCTACTCCTACCTAAAGACGAAGACCCACCAGAGTGCATTTTTTATGTGATGTATATCTGATTGCATTTACCTTTGATTTGGGCCCCGAGTGGCCGAGTGGTCTAAAGCGCTGTCCGTTACGGACCACTGCCATCTCACCTCTGTCTGCGTGTGTTCGAGTCTAAGATTCGGCAAATGTAGTTATGTGAGAAAGCTTGCCAGTAGCTTCTCGTGGGTCGGTGGTTCTTTCCGGGGGTTGTCCGGGTTCTTCCTCCACCATTGATACTGGCCGCTATGTATAGCCTATATTGTGCTGAAAAATGGCGTTAAACCATTTAAAAAAAATACCTTTGATTTAATTCCATTGTTTGTTTGTTAGTTTAAAACTTGTTAAATTCCATTACAAGCTATTGTAATAGAATTCTATTTAATGGATTGGACATTTTTCCAGACATTTATTTTCAAGAATTTAGTTCAGTGTTTCGCAAAACTAATAATATAAACTTTGTATATAATGCTTACCTAGTTTCTGACCTTAATTCAGAATCAGTAAGCAGCTTTTGTTTTCTTCTTTATAATTGGTTTTGGTCAAGGCCATCCTTGGAGTACGTGACGAATAACATGTATCAATTAGTGTCAACATGTATCAATTAGTGTTTTTCAGTGGACTGACCCACATCCTGGTATCTGTTTGCGCATTAACCAGATTTAATATATATGTATTGAGAAATAAGTAGGATTCTTGCCTTAAAACAAGAGAAGTCCAAGTATTTTGTTGTGACCAGTTTGAGTTGAATTTTTTGTTTCTTCAAATTATTTGGATTCTAATAGATTATCATTCCCTGTAAATACTTGCGTTTTAAATTAATTCTTGAACAAGAACAGTTATTGAAATTTACACAGAATTCAAGCACAAATATTATTTTAATAGATTAAACAAAGAACTGTTGACACATCATTACACCACTGACCACAGCATACGCCTTCGCCTTCCAGTTTGGATTTCATCGGGATTCGAACTCAAGTTTCATTAGAACATTTTATTACTAGACTTCTCTCTTGTTATGGAATTATTCTTGGGTTATTTTGGGATTTGATTCGTAAAACCGAAAGATTTTTTTCTCATTTTTTTTTAGGGAAATAAATTATTTGTTAAATTTTACATAGCTTGTTGTCTTCACTTTTTTTTATTTGTTGCGTTTTGCAGGAGCCTAAACGTAACATTTGCAGTGCACCTTTCGTAGTTAAACACTTTCTGATCAATCGTTTCGATCGCCAACCGGAGCGCTATCAGTTCTATAACGTGCTTGACATGAAATAACTTTTCGATACAATACACGTCTCTTGCTTTTTTAAATTCCTGAAAGAAGCAAACATTTATTGTTATATATAATTGTTATGCTATCACCGAGTGTTTTCATGTAAGTATTATATCGTCGTTCATAATCAATACCTTCAATCTAAATTTCATTGACACACACCATATACAATCCACGTTGATCGGGAAGCCTTATACATTACCGTCACCAACTCATCTTTCTGCCTTTAACTTTGATTTTATTATGATCGCTGGTCGACGTGAATTCTTTCAAAAACTGATGCTAATGATATAGCCTTTTCTGGTGACCGAGTTGTCAAAAAGTATTTTCCGTTACATCTAAGCTAACTTGGGAATTTGAGAAAGCCCGAAAATAGCTTTCCATGAGTATGAAGTACTTCCCGGGGTTTTCCCTATGTTCTATAGCCTCTAAATATCCTGGTCGCCATAAATAGATTATCAAGTGCTGAAAAATGGCGTCAATCCCCTAACATACTTACAATGTAAATATAATAATTATTAATACTCATAATATTCATATCGACATTTGGCGTTCAGCTTCTTCATGTAAGTTCGTCCTTATATAATAACTAGTTTTTGGCCCACCATTAATGATATTCAAACTTGAATACTATAGTCTATTGCATACACATATTATCTCCCTTTATTGGGACGAATTACTAATACCATCCTCTATACCGTCATATTGTAGTGCGGTATTTCTTGGGTAGGAATACGAGTTGTGTATACATGTATACGTAATGTAGGTTGTATACATTTCTGTGAGGTTTATATTATTGAGTAGTTTTCATGCTAAATATCGCATCTTCTTACAATAATGACGTTATCAATGAATACATTTCTTCACGTAACCATACCTATACATTTCCTTCTATCTTTTCCAATATCTATTCGTTTATTTTTAAAAAATATTCATGTATCTGTTTTCCATTCATTCATCCTTCTATTAGCGATCCGGAAGTGTGAAAGAGATTGACCCGTGTAATGACCTAAACATTTAATGTAAAGTGCCCCATAAATGTTACTGGACATGCTATCAAAGTCACACAGGCTTGACTGGTTATCACAAAAAGTGAAAGTACTTTTCCTATACGAACAGAAACAACAACTAGTTTACTGGCTAATGAACAGACAGAGATACGCCCACCAAAATAAGGATTCATGAATTTGTGAACCACTCGGAGTATACTTTTGCACACCTAAAGAGGAGCGTACAAGATAGGGTATGGATTTCTGTACTTTATTTATTAATATGATAGTAGGGACGTGTCGTTCCTAATTGTTTGGGCGTGTACATAGATACCACAGGAGTCTGACGTTTTATCAGTAAAGTACGGCGAAATCTCTGACAACATACCGATAAGGGGAATTCATGTTGTCAGAGATTTCGCCGTACTTTATTGATACAACGTCAGACTCCTGTGCTGTTTTCGTACAGTTAGACTGGTACACGTGTACACGCTGACTTTGTGTGGTTTACTAACATTAACAAAACTATACGCTCAGTAATGTCACATTTTGTTTCAGTCTGTCTGGTGTCGGTTCTGTGTGTTACGAGTGTTATATATTATATAATTCGGCCAAATACAATGTTGTGGAAATTGTTACCGTTTAATCAACTTGTACATTGTCTATTGTTGTTTGATATTTATTGTAGCAAGCAGCTTCTTAGTAACCACCCCCACCCCGAAAAAAGAATTTAGCTGTTAAAAAAATATTTAAAGATAACTAGTACATTGCGGTAATATGGCAGTCCGAATGCCTGGTGCATAACACCGTCTTAAGAAAACAAAGTAGTCAGCGCACAACCACCGTTTAATTTGTTGTTATCAGCAGCGGCGTCATCTCTCGAAGAAAAAGATGATGCGGTACTGCTGATGATGACGATGAAGTAGAAAGTAGGATGATTTATGTTTCAATATACTCAACACTATTGTTTTGATGCGTCTTTAAACGTACTACATACATAAACCATAGTCCGAGTTTCCTCTGACCCTTGCCACCCCATTTTTTATATTTGTTTTTTTATGTTACACCCCAGCATAAAAAACCAAATATAAAAAAGGAGGTGGCAAGGGTCAGAGGAAACTCGGACTACATAAACCAGTGGTCATTTATATTTTCTTTCTTCGCCTTCGTCCATAATACATGTCGTTCCACTAAGTAGATTCAATACCGCATGAATTATTATTGCAGGCAAGAACTGACAAAATGTAGCGTAGAAAGAATTATATACTTGCAATATTACTAGAGAAATGTATTACGCAATTGATGATTTCGACTTTACATCATCTATGGCATTCAACTAATTAAACACTGCTATCGGACTCATTCAATTAGGTGAACAGCTATGTTATTATCCTTTTAGATCTTGGTCTTTGATAGCGAAGAAAATCCTTCTACCCTGATATATTTGTTTTAAAACTAAATTTGTCTAACTAATAACAAGCTGAAATGTATTCCCGATATCTTGCAAGATTCATTTTTTAAAAAAATTATACGATGACGAATTTAGATACTTGTAAGGCAAAGATGAAGGGTACAACCAAAGTAAATCACATGTTTTCCTCTACTGGAACCGCGCGTCAAAGTCTGTTGTGGCGCTTATGTCGAATTCTCAGTTGTGAGTTAAACTGTCCGGCCAACGACCATGCACATTGGGGTAGGATACTAAAGGCAAACGTGCTTTTATTCAACTTTATAGGTAACAAAATGAAATGCAGAAACCTCCGACTCTTGATTTAAAAAAAAAAAATATAATCTTAACGCACAATTAGTCATTTATTAAGAAACACATCAATAAAATTGCACATGTATAATAATCATAAAGGTCTTCTCTTTGTGAGATGTATAAGAATGATGTCTGAATCTACAGCTCAATGTACGATAAGCTCACAGTATGCTAATATTAGCACCGAATTATGTATGCATTAATTATAATCAATGCCAATGTTGAAGAATGAAAATTGTATAGGTTTTACTGCGTTTGGGTAGAATGACAATAAAGTTTAGAACGAAAGAAAAACAACAATTAAACATGAACTCTGCCAGAACAATGCATGCTTGACTTTATAAATAATCCATGGCATAACAGTTTTTGGAATTGAATTGGTATAAAGTGGCATTAATATAAAGACTATGACAACTAGTCAATTATGAAAGTCGTTATACATTTATACAGAGCATTGAATTATTCACTTACTGAGTAGAATAGAGAATGTCAAGTCAGTTAGGATCACGCTCACTACCACCAGGGCAGACTCAGGGCAAGTGAGGGGCGGGGGCGAGGGGAGGGTCCAAAAGTTTATAAAGGTCATGATTTTCCTCGGAACGGCACCAAAGCAAATATCTATGTCTGTTTGCTCAAGGTGTGCGTACTACCCAATAAACGTGCGCAAAAATAAAACGATGGTCAAAGTTCAAAACGTGACAAGTGTGTGTGTGTGTGTGTGTGTGTGTGTGTGTGTGTGTGTGTGTGTGTCTGGGTAGGTGTGTTTAATCTCCCAGAAACCTCAGACCTTTTCCCCTCCCCCCCCCCCGATCCACCACTGACTACTTGAACATTTTAGGTTTTATGAAAATTATGGAATGATTTGCATTGGGTTTTGATCAAGAACGTATTAAATTGAAGTTAGAATGGAACGTTGGTGAGAATGACGCTGACAATGACTGGACATTCTATCTTTTTGTGAAAATGTTGGAATTATTATATGATGGGCTGAATTAAACTTAAGTAAATTTACAACGTAAGTTATACAAATCTATAATTTAAGAAAATTAATTTCTGTTTGCAGCATAACGAACATTTTCAGATATCGAATTCAAACTTAAATATATCTAATTCAGCCTTATACAAATTCCTATACATGGAATTTAAACATACATAGGTCTGATTCAGTACAAAATAACTTTATAAAGATGCATGGAACTTCATAAATAAATTACAGTAAGATATTATTAAATAAAATAATTTATTGATTGCAAGTAAAATGGTATTCGTGTCATTACTAAAGAGACAAAAGCTCCATGAAATAACTGTTACTTTGTGCTATAATACAATTTAAACAAAAATGTACTGTCTTAAATATTGCCTAAATTATAAAACTTTATGTAGAAAAAATGTACTAAAAGTTAAATAACAAATTAAAAAAAATATAATAAAAAACCCTACGCACAATCTGATTGCGATCAATATGTGACTGTTTGAAAGTTCCTGATTCGACTACACACTTACTGAATTCCTATCGCTGGCCTTTGAAATTCTTCTTCTTCTTTATGTCCTTCCGCGCAGTGGGGCGCATAGGGCAACAAGCTTCCTCCAGCCATCTCGATCGGCAGCCTTAACCTCCGCTGCGTCTAAGTTGATATTGACGGCTCGCAGATCTTCTATAAATGTCCGTCGCCATGTCTTTCTCGGTCGTCCAATGCCTCGTTTCCTACGTGCTGGCGTCCACCACATCGCCGTCTTTGCGTGGCGCGTCTCGGCCATTCTCAGAACATGTCCCGCGAAACGTAATCTTCTTTCTGCGACCACTTCTCCCAGGCTTCGGGTGTTTGCTCTTCTGAGGATTTCCTCGTTAGTGATGTGGTCGTGGTAGGTGACATGAAGAATACGTCGCAGACATCGCTGTTGGAATACGTTCAGCTTGTTGACCAGCTTCTTCGTGCCTTTCCATGTCTCGCAGGCGTAAATGGCGGATGGGATGACGATAGTGTTGAAGAGGCGAAGTTTGGTGTTTGTGTGAATCGACCGACGTGTCCAAATTGGGAGAAGACGTTGGAATACGGCCGCCGCTTTGCCAATTCGGCATTTGACGTCTGCATCAGCTCCACCTTCCTTGTCGATGGTGCTTCCCAAGTAGGTGAACTGCTCGACTTGGCCGATGGTCTGGCCGCCTACGCTGACCCGCACAGGTGTCTTCCGGTTGACCGCCAGTGTCTTCGACTTTTCTGTGCTAATTCTTAATCCAACTTTAGCCGCCTCCACCTCCAGGTTGGTGGTCATTTCCTGAAGAGATCTCGCATTCTCTGCTAGCAGCGCAATGTCGTCAGCAAAATCCAGATCTGTCAGGCGTGCCTTATCCTTCCACGTGATGCCATATTTCGGGTGGTCCATCGCCCTTCTCATGACAAAATCTATTGCCAGAAGGAATAAGAAATGCGAGAGTATGCATCCCTGACGGACTCCTGTCTCAATGCCAAAGAAGGGTGTGTGGCCAGCGTCCGTTCGTACGCAGCAGCTGGACTCGCGATAAAGATTCTTGAAGATGGCGATGAAACGAGGTGGAATGCCAAATGACCTTGCAATGAGCCACAGGGATTCACGGTGGACGCTATCAAAGGCCTTTTTGAAGTCGATAATTCTGTCACTGTAATAAGAAATTTCCGAATATTGGAGAAAAACTGAGAAATTAAATTCTGTCCAAATATAGATAATAATAGAATTGTTCTCCCACTATTTTTTTTGAAATATTTTGACTTTTCTTATTACACAGTGATAGATATTCGAAGACACGTGTTCCGACAAGACAAGATCTGCGAAGTTTATTAGAATCTTCCGGCAAACACGAGCTACTATGGCTACAGCACGCTTAGTAAAGTTCCACAGAGATTCTATAAAGAAATTACAAGTCGATATTTCACACCTTATCACCTTAAAATTATATGTCAGGCAAAATAAAATCATATCGTCTTTGGCAGCAAATATGTGCTTACCAACAAATAGCGGTAGTTCGGAAGATCTATGAAGTCATGCACTCTTTGAAAAGTAATAAAGTAGACCGCACGACAGGGGAAGGTACATGTACTTTTAGCAAGTAAACAGAGTGTGTTTGATTTGGATATTTTAACGTAGCTTTAACAATTGTTCATTCATATCGCTACGATGTCTGCAGTGTAACAGGTATAGTGATGTCTAACACTGGGGCATTATGCTGTAGATGTATAGCATCATGTCCCACCCAGTCACATTATCCAGACACCAGGCCGACCAATCCTAAAACTTAAACCTCTTAATGCTCAGCACCAAGTGAGGTGGCTGTTATAGTCTATATCCTCGTTTGTTCGTACCCCCCCCCCCCCGCTGCCGATTTCAGTAACGAAAAGCATAAACAAAATAAAAAGTAAATAAATCTTACTCAGTTCATTCATTGATTTATAATTTCTAACCCGATTGCAACCAGGGTGTTCATAACAACTTTATGGTATGCGCGTCTGATGTTTAATGAAAGTTTTCATATTAAACACAACACCATATTACATATAATTTGGTCAAGTCTATTTTCTGCAAATAGAGTGACGTCCTTGCTCCTATTTGGTTATTCCCGGATACTTCCGTCAATTAGGTAAGGCTAAGAGTTGTATCCCTTTGCCACCTATAAAATCTACCTTGTATGTACAGTCGACTCCACTTAATTGCACATCAGTTAACTGCACATGCCGGATAAATGCACGTTGTCACGCCAGTCCTGTTTTTTCTCAATGTTTTTCAATGGGAACAAACTTCGGATAACTGCACTTCGCTTAAATGCACACTCCGGATAATAGCACAATAAATTTCTGCCCGTGGCACATTATTTAATACAATTTTACTCCGGTTAACTGCACAATGTATATTCATAATCAGTTATGGCCAGTGCACTGCTGTAGCGCTTCAAATAAGCCGACAGCGAAGCTGGTAAATGTGACTGATTGACATGTAAAGGACGCCTTAGGTGGTATATACATGTATATCCACGCCCACTAGGGAGCAATAGCGTGGGAAAAATCATAGTACAGCATGGGAAACATTGCTCTAAAGCATTCGGGATTGAATGATTTCAACCAAAAAAATGGATGGTTGAAAAGATGGAAAATGCGCAATGGAATTCAATTTAAACGACAACACGGCAAAAAACAGGATGCAGACGACCTTGGAGCTGAACACTTTTTCTGTGGGAGATGACCCATCAATGTTTTACAGCAGTCAGTGGCGTCGCTAGGGTTGGTGTCACCCAGTGTGTAAACTCATGGTGTCACCCCTCATTAATTAACGTGTTCGCAAATAACTGCAAATTTTGCTCCAATCATTCATATAAGCACCAGACGCTCTACAGACTGCATGGTGGCACCCTGTGCCTGCTAGTCATGTATTTAACTATGATTGGTTATCTGCTTATGAAATCCGACTAGACCGAGCAGTGTGTGCTCTGTAAAGTTTGCAATTTTTCATTTTGGTGTCACCCCTCTGAGATGGTGTCACCCAGTGCCTTTTGCACCCCCCGCACGCCCTAGCGATGCCACTGACAGCAGTTTTCGAATAACAAGCGATCTATAGAATTTCTTGAAATTTGCTATAATTCCTGGATCCATTGGTTGAATCAGTGAAGTTATGTTCAGAGGAAGGAAAACAAGCTTAACATTTAAGTAAAAGTTGAAAGAGCGGATTCTAATCATTGTTTAAATTTATTCTTCACATATATTCATGCCATGCTGTACTGTACCGTACTTTGGTTAACTGCACACTCCGGTTAACTGCACGGTCTCGTGACAGGCCCGAGGGTGTGCAGTTAACCGGTGCCGACTGTACAAACATGCATATTTATGCTTCCGCCCCTTTGCTGAAAATAGACTTGTCCAGGAACTGGAAATTGATCTCAAGGATGGCCATGGTTGTAATGATAACTTCTGTTAAACATCAGACGTGCAGACGATAAAGGTGTTAATGGATATCCTGGTCGCAATTGGGTTAGAAATTATAAATCAATGAATGAACTGAGTAAGATTTATTGACTTTTTATCTTTTTTTTATGCTTTTCGTTACTGAAATCGGCAGGGGGTACAAACAAACGGGAATACAGACTCAGACTATAGTACCATTTTTTAAAAGTCTTTTGGTATGAATTTGCTGGGATATGAACCCATGACTTCTCACATCCGAGGCAGATGCTCTAACCACTAGGCCATCAGAGTGGTAGTAAGTAAAGTACATGAAAATAACAAATGAAATGAAGATACATAACAAACTGAAAAAATATGGCGGTAAACACATTGATTAGGTATCGTTTATACTGAAATGGTTTAGCTAAAATATGTTCTCAGCTCAAATTATCAAGCATGTCAACTGCTGGCATGGGGCCCTGACTGGTCTAAAGCGGTCTCCATTACCGATCACTGCTGTCTCACTTCTGTCTGCGTGGGTTCGAATCTAAGATTTGGCCAATGTGGTTATGTGAGAAAGCTTGCCAGTGGTTCTTTCCGGGTTTTTTCCATGATTCTTCCTCTACCATTAATACTGGCTGCCATGTATGGCCTATCATGTGCTGAAAAATGGCAATAAACCCTACAACAATAGCAACTGCTGGCATAAGTATTGTATCCCCCTCCCCAACAACTACAATGTAAGACATCCGCCCTGAATCTGATATTATGTTGTTTGGGGTTGATCCCGACAACAAATCGGATTAGATGTCTTACATTGTAGGACTGTTACCAGCTGTCCGACTATAAACAAAAAACAAAACAATGAAAGCATTAGAGATATTAGAAATGCAAACAAACTATTCATCACAGTCATCAATTTACAGTTTCTTACCTGAGTGTCACCAGGTGGTCTATAACACTGTCATTTTCAGTGTTTCAAACCAAATGGGAATTTCTTGACTAAACACTGTCATATTTGCATTTGCGAGTCAAATTTTGTTCATACAACATTGATTTAGTTTGTTGTATTTTTATTATCAAATTTTTTTTATTTGCATAATTTTGGGAGTTACATCCATTTGAAACCTTGAATGTAAGAGCTGTACCTTTTATATTGTTCAGCTTCATTTAAAAAAGAACATTGCAAATATTGGTAGCAGAGGATAATTTTTATAGAAACACAGCGTGTCTGGTCATTTACATAGCTTCTATTTGGTTTTAAATATGTACAAGATGGCAGTGTTACTGCCACTTAGCAATAGTCATGTTTGGAATTATAATTTTATAAATGAAATGACCCAAGTTTTGTGTATTTGTTATATCCTTGATGATTTTCATTTTTAAAATCACTAGGGTCTACGAACAAATAGGAATGAAAATGATTATAATTTCTTTTTCAACAACTGTATAATCCTGTATAACAAAAATAATAACATTTTATGTCATCATGGTCACAAAGTAAATTAGGCTAAATTAAATATTAGTTATTGTAAAACTCACTTTTTTCGACTGCAAGAACAAACTTAATAGGCCTTAAAATGTTTCCTACCTTAAATATTTTAATCATTTTTTGTTATCCAATTTAATGGTGTTTGTTGTTTTTTTTGTACTCATATCATTATAGATGTTGTAAAGCACTTAGAGCTTCTAAAGATTTGTCGCTATACAAAGCCCTCATTATTATTATTATTATTATTATTATTATTATTATTATTATTATTTTAGCAAAGCCTTATCAATCCTGACAGATGAATGCCCTATACCCTATATATCATCACAAAATCTGAGAAAATTAGATAACACTGGACTTAACAGTTTTGGCCAGGTTGATCACACTGGACTTTACAGGGTTGGCCAGGTTGATCACACTGGACTTTACAGGGTTGACCAGGTGAATCACACTGAACTTTACAGTGCTGGCCAGGTTGATCACACTGGACTTTACAGGGTTGGCCAGGTTGATCACACTAGACTTTACAGTATTGACCAGGTGAATCACACTGAACTTTACAGTGCTGGCCAGGTTGATCACACTGGACTTTACAGGGTTGGCCAGGTTGATCACACTAGACTTTACAGTATTGACCAGGTGAATCACACTGAACTTTACAGTGCTGGCCAGGTTGATCACACTGGACTTTACAGGGTTGGCCAGGTTGATTACACTGGACTTTACAGGGTTGGCCAGGTTGATCACAATGGACTTTACAGGGTTGGCCAGGTTGATCACAATGGACTTTACAGGATTGGTCAGGTTCTAAAGTACATATCACATGGATTATGTGGGCATTTAGTGCCAACTATTTCAGTGACAATGCTTTCTATTTTAGTGAAGAACCTGGATAAAACACCAGATTTGACATGTAGTTAAGCGTAGAGAAGACAAAGCTGATGAAAATTAGTGGCAAACAAATCTCAGCCAAGATTAAAGTCAGAACCAGTTCAAATATCTTGGTTTCATAATCAAGAGGGATCAAGAGCAGAAATTTTGTCACAAGGAGAACAAGCAACGGCAGCTATGTCAAAGCTAAGCCCCATCTGGAGAGACAAGAATATCAGTCTGAAAACTAAAATCAGACTATTGAGAGCACTAGTCATCTCAATCTTTTTTTATTCATGTGAGGCCTGGACCCTGACATCAGAATTTCAATCAAGAATCTAATTGGCACTTGAAATGAGATACTACAGAACCATCCTTGGCATCTCTTATATGGACCACATCACAAATGAAGAAGTGCATAACACCATCAAGTGCAAAGTATTCCAATATGAAGACCTCCTCACCACCATGAAAAAGAGAAAGCTGAAATAGTATGGCCATATCACTTGAGCCAACAGTCTATCCACAATAGTCCTGCAGGGCAGCATCTAGGGTGACAGAAAGAGAGGTAGACAGAGAAAAAAGTGGACTGACAACATCACAGAATGGACCAGGAAATGTTTTGCAGAAAAACAGGCATTGACACATGATCAAGACAATTGGAGGGAACTGGTCAGATGGTCAGCAGCACTGCAATGGAAGACCACACTAGGTAAAAAGACTGATGATAATGATGATGAAAGTTCAGTTGTATGTTATTACCTTGTTATCTGTTACAGCGTTATCCTTTCTTGACCCAATTTATTACCTGGCCACCATTGTTAAGGTCAATTACGATCAATAATATTTGTCTGGAATATTTTGGATGACATTTAGGGTGCAGAGCATTCAAGAGTCAGGAGAATGGTTAAATGATTTAGTTTATATTTTACAATGCACCGACATGACCGTAAACTAACTTAGGAGCCTACTCTTTGATCAAGTTAATTTATTGATTATTTACTTACTTAATTTTTCTCATCCAGGTGTCACCATTAATTGAAATTTTAAACAGTGGTTTACCAAAGCTAAAATTAACTAGTTTGTTTTAATTTTTTATTTCTAGTTACATGGGGCACTGCCTAAGTTGGATAAGATGAGTTACAGTGCTTTTGGAAGCAGCATCCATGTTGATGAAGAACACAAGATCAAACTGACAATGATTGGTGATTCGTCTGTAGGAAAAACTTGCCTTGCTCTGCGATTTAGCCAGGATTTATTTGCCACTGACCACAAGGCAACAATTACAGGTAAGTAATGCATTTTTCAGCACAAACATTTCA
Source organism: Unio delphinus (assembly GCA_029339505.1). Taxonomy (NCBI): domain Eukaryota; kingdom Metazoa; phylum Mollusca; class Bivalvia; order Unionida; family Unionidae; genus Unio; species Unio delphinus. Next base: position 854,301 of record JAQISU010001241.1, on the reverse strand, counting down.
GATTATAGTAAAAGTACAATGTGCTCAGGTCCCATGTTGAAACATGACTGGATAACTTGTGAATTGACTTATAACATGGAGACAGATGTTGATCTGGTGTCTTCTCTGTTGAAAAATTTAAAAATTAAGTTATTTGCTTGATGTCAAAATTCAAGATTGTAATTGGTAAATGATAAATGTTAACTACATATAAACACATGTCAATATCAAGAAAGGTTTATGATTGTTATATTTAGTTGATGACCTTCATGCTAGATTGTTATATTTAGTTGATGACCTTCATGCTAGATTGTTATATTTAGTTGATGACCTTCATGCTAGATTGTTATATTTAGTTGATGACCTTCATGCTAGATTGTTATATTTAGCTGATGACCTTCATGCTAGATTGTTATATTTAGCTGATGACTTTAATGTAAAATTGTTATATATATATATATATACATATATATACATGCTTACGTGCATTGTTTAGATCATTTTGTTGCTAATATCAAGGTCTTCTTATTTGATAAATTTATGAATTGTTAATACAGTAAAGTTTGATTTTTTTTTATAGTGTATACATGTGTAAATTTTGGATTGATAATATTTTATAATTATGTAAAATTGGGATTCTTAATAGTATATATCTGTGTAAAGTTGATATTCTTAATACTTGATATCTGTGTAAAGTTGGGGTTTATAATGCCTTATACATGTGTACAGTTTGGTATGTTAATATTGTATAATTGTGTAAAGTTGACATTGTTAATACTGTATACCTGTGTAAAGTTGGGATTCTTAATACTGTATACTGGTGTAAAGTTTAGGTTTTAATGCTTTATACATGTGTACAGTTTAGATTGTTACTACAACTGTATTGTATTATTGTGTAAAGATGAGATTGTTAATATTGTATGCATGTTTAAAGGTTCATACTGTATGTGTGTAAAGTTTGGACAGTTAAAGCCATATCCATGCATACAGTTGGGATCGTAATGCATACTATACATGTATAAAGTTGGGATAGTTAATGCTGTATACATGTATAAAGTTGGGATAGTTAATGCTGTATACATGTATAAAGTTGGGACAGTTAATACGGTATACTAATCATGTGTAAAATTGGGATTGTTAATAATGTATACATGCATAAAGTTGGGATAGTTAATGCTGTATACATGCATAAAGTTGGGATAGTTAAATTGCTGTATACATGCATAAAGTTGGGATAGTTAATGCGGTATACATGCATAAAGTTGGGATAGTTAATGCTGTATACATGCATAAAGTTGGGACAGTTAATGCTGTATACATGCGTAAAGTTTGGATAGTTAATGCTGTATACATACGTAAAATTGGGATAGTTAATGCTGTATACATGCATAAAGTTGGGATAGTTAATGCGGTATACATGCATAAAGTTGGGATAGTTAATGCTGTATACATGCATAAAGTTGGGACAGTTAATGCTGTATACATGCATAAAGTTGGGACAGTTAATGCTGTATACATGCGTAAAGTTTGGATAGTTAATGCTGTATACATGCATAAAATTGGGATAGTTAATGCTGTATACATGCATAAAGTTGGGACAGTTAATGCTGTATACATGCATAAAGTTGGGATAGTTAATGCTGTATACATGCATAAAATTGGGATAGTTAGTGCTGTATAAATGCATACAATTGGGATAGTTAATGCTGTATACATGCGTAAAATTGGGATAGTTAATGCTGTATACATGCATAAAATTGGGATAGTTAATGCTGTATACATGCATAAAGTTGGGATAGTTAATGCTGTATACATGCATAAAGTTGGGACAGTTAATGCTGTATACATGCATAAAGTTGGGACAGTTAATGCTGTATACATGCGTAAAATTGGGATAGTTAATGCTGTATACATACGTAAAATTGGGATAGTTAATGCTGTATAAATGCATACAATTGGGATAGTTAATGCTGTATACATGCGTAAAATTGGGATAGTTAATGCTGTATACATACGTAAAATTGGGATAGTTAATGCTGTATACATGCGTAAAGTTGGGATAGTTAATGCTGTATACATACGTAAAGTTGGGATAGTTAATGCTGTATACATGCATAAAGTTGGGATAGTTAATGCTGTATACATGCATTTAGTTGGGATAGTTAGTGCTGTATACATGCATACAATTGGGATACTTAAGGCAGTATACTGTACACATATAAAGTTGGGATTCTTAATAACGTGTATATGTAAACTTGGGAGTATTAATATTGTATATATATATGTAAAGTTGGAGTGTTAATATTGTATATATATGTAAAGTTGGAGTGTTAATATTGTATATATATGTAAAGTTGGAGTGTTAATATTGTATATATGTGAGTAAGGTTGTGATAGTTAATGTGGTATACTATGCATGTAGTTGGGAGTGTTAATATTGTATATATGTGTTGTTGTTGTTGTTGTTTTTGTTATAAGGTTTAATGCCAGTTTTCAGCACACAATAGACTATATGTAGTGGGCATTATAAATGGTGGAGGAAGAACCCTGGTAAATGCCCGAAAAGAACCAATGACCCACGAGAAGCAATTGGCAAGCTTTCCCACATACCCACATTGTCCGAATCTGAGACTTGAAATCACGCAGACAGAGGTGAGATGGCAGTGATCCATAACAAATAGCGCTTTAGACCACTCGGTCACTTGGGGACCCGTATATACATGTGTAAAGTTGGTAGTGTTAATACTGTATATATGTGTAAATTTGGGAGTGATAATATTGTATATATGTGTAAAGTTGGGAGTGATAATATTGGTTATATGTGTAAATTTGGGAGTGTTAATATTGTATATATGTGTAAATTTGGGAGTGATAATATTGTATATATGTGTAAATTTGGGAGTGATAATATTGTATATATGTGTAAATAGGGAATGTTAATATTGTATATATGTGTAAAGTTGGGAGTGTTAATATTGTATATATGTGTAAAGTTGAAAGTGTTAATATTGTATACATGTCTAAAATTGGGAGTGTAAAGATTGTATGCATGTCTGAAGTTGGGAGTGTAAATGTTGTATACATGTATAAAGTTTGGAGTGGTAATATTGTATACATGTGTAAAGTTGAGAGTGGTAATATTGTATACATGTGTAAAGTTGAGAGTGGTAATATTGTATACATGTGTAAAGTTGAGAGTGGTAATATTGTATACATGTGTAAAGTTGAGAGTGGTAATATTGTATACATGTGTAAAGTTGAGAGTGGTAATATTGTATACATGTGTAAAGTTGAGAGTGGTAATATTGTATACATGTGTAAAGTTGAGAGTGGTAATATTGTATACATGTGTAAAGTTGAGAGTGGTAATATTGTATACATGTGTAAAGTTGAGAGTGGTAATATTGTATACATGTGTAAAGTTGAGAGTGGTAATATTATATACATGTGTAAAGTTGAGAGTGGTAATATTGTATACATGTGTAAAGTTGAGAGTGGTAATATTGTATACATGTGTAAAGTTGAGAGTGGTAATATTGTATAAACATCTAAAATTAGGAGTGTTGATATTGTATATGTTTCTTAAGTTGGGATTATTGTTACTTGATACATGTGTAAAGTTAATATTGTATACATGTATTAGTGACATTGTAAGCAAGCAGCACAAATTCAACAGGCCTTATGTGAGTTGGTAAAACATGTTGAACTGTAAGAATAAAATTCAACATAGCCAGAGAGGTAATCTCCATAACAAGTGCAACTTGTAGAAAAATACACCTTGAGCAAGCAGGCATTAGAAATCATGACAACATAGTGCTCAAAACTATTGTAAAGGTATTTGAAAAAAGGAAAAAATAAAGGATACAAGTTTTTGGAGACTTATACAGGAAATGGTAACAAAAATAAAGAAATTTCACTCTCTTTCAATACAGTTTATGATCATTTTAAAAAAATAGCAACAAAGCTGAAAATTCTAACCCTTATTCTGATTTTATTTTGGGTCTGTTTTCAAGAAAGCATCAATAAATAAGAAACTTAGCAAATATGAGATACAACATAATAAAATCATTAAAATTTGGTTAAACCTTCTGGCACAAGGATGTTGTCAATGATTATATCAAGGCTACATAATTTTTTATTCAGAATTAGTTCCTGATGACTGGTCATAAGAAATACTTAAACATTCATATAAAAGTAAAGGTTTTAAATTAATACCCAATAACCACCAACCTCTTTCATTATTAAGCTTGTTCCTTTCATGTTATTAAGAGAATTTATCAGTTTTTAAAGAAAATAATCTATTGTCAGTGGGATAAGCTTGTTTATATAGTGTGTGCTGATTATCACAATGGATTCTGATTTTCAAAGTAGGTGCTGATTTTCACAATGGATACTGATTTTCAAAATGGGTGATGATTTTCACAAAGGATTCTGATTTTCAAAGTGGGAGCTGATTTTCACAATGGATTCTTATTTTCAAAGTGGGTGCTGATTTTCAAAATGGTTGCTGATTTTCACAATGGATTCTGATTTTCAAAATGGGTGCTGATTTTCACAATGGATTTTAATTTTCAAACTGGGAGCTGATTTTTACAATAGATTCTGATTTTCAAAACGGTTGCTGATTTTCACAATGGATTCTTATTTTCAAAGAGGGTGCTGATTTTCACAATTTATTCTGATTTTCAAAACTGATACTTGTTTTCACAGCATTTACAAGTTTTCATGGTTGGTACTGGTGTTCACATTGGTACTGGTTTTAACAATGGATGGTGGTTTTCACAGACAGTGTGTACTGGTTTTCACTGTCAGTACTGGTTTAAGCTTTTTGTAGTGGTTTTTACTGTGGGTACTGGTTTTCACAGTGGATACTGATTTTTACAATGGATACTAATTTTCACAATGGATTCCGATTTTCAAAATTGGGTACTGATTTTCACAAAGGATTCTGTTTTTCAAAGTGGGAGCTGATTTTCACAATGGATTCATATTTTCAGAGTGGGTGCAGATTTTCACAATGGATTCTGATTTTCAAAACTGATACTTGTTTTCACAGCATTTACAAGTTTTCATGGTTGGTACTCAGGTGTTCATATTGGTACTGGTTTTAACAATGGATGTTGGTTTTCACAGACAGCGTGTACTGGTTTTCACTGTCAGTACTGGTTTAAGCTTTTTGTAGTGGTTTTGACTGTGGGTACTGGTTTTCACAGTGGGTATTGGTTTTCATGGTGGGTATTGGTTTTCATGGTGGGTATTGGTTTTCATGGTGGGTATTAGTTTTCACAGTGGGTACTAGTTTTTATTGTGGGTATTGGTTTTCATGGTGGGTATTGGTTTTCATGGTGGGTAGTCAATGTTGTTCATTGCTACAATGTTAGATCAGGGGTGCACAACCAGTGAATATAGTCTGTCTGGCCCTCATTAAAACAAAACAGAAATCTGACCCATGAACAGTAATTAAATCAAATAAATTAGTGTTTGCGGCCCTCGAGTGGTCTTAGAAAATGCAATCCATCTCTTTGCTTAAAAGGTTGTGCACCCCTGTGTTAGATTTACAGGCTGATTTTCAAATTCTGAACAAGAAAAATGTATTTAGCTCTAACATAGATTTTAATAATGATAATATTTAAAGAGTTGGCCTGTGAGTCTAATTGTTGACCAGTTATTTGGACGTTTATTTACAGTCTTCATAAACATATTAAATCATGTATTAATGACAATGGTAGCTATTCAGAACATTTCTCATATGATACAGGTGTTCAGCATGGAGAAAATTGACTGCCATAGTTGTTTTCATTTGTATTGAATGATGTAGAGACCTTTGTGAAAAGTAACAGGTGTAAAGGTATCAAATCATAACAGCTTCTGATTTCACTTGAGCTTTTCCATTTACTCAAATCAGGCCTCTACTGTGGGCTAAAATCTCTTAACCCAAAGTAGAAAAGGCATATAGTGATACTCTTGGAAGAGTTTTTGATCAATATATGGTCTATCACTATTCAATAGCTTGACTGTCTGTTGGAAGGGTTAGGCAGGTTTTAAATTAGACAAAATTTGGCCAAGGATTCTTGTTGCCATGCTCAGTGAGGCTGGTGCACAACTAATTTCCTTTTAGCAAAATTTAGCTATATCCTACAAATTTGGTCTTCACACTCTTAGGTAGAAACCAAATCTTGGATAAATGTATGCTTAGCCAAAATTTGGTTAGTGTCATCAGTAGATTTTAGTACAAGATGCATGTGTGGCTGTTAGAACTAAAAATCCTAAAAGCTGTATAATTAGCCAAATTTGGCTATCCACCTCAGTCTCTCTTACCATAATGTACATATATATGACCTCAAGGCACAAACCAAATGTTTGGAGAAATATATATTTAGCAAATATTTGTTTAATTCTTGTCATAACCTGAAGGTGTTGATCAAATAAATAAAATATATTTTGGATAAGTGGATGATCAGCCAACATTTGGAAGATTTGAGATTAAAGCTTGGAAAAATAACAAAAACCATGTTTCTGTATTTCTGAACAAGTGTTTATACAGTAGACTCATGCTGTATGGCACCCTTTTAATTGCAAGCGAGGTTTGGTATTAAGTAGTCAAAACCTGGTTTAGTGGCCACTTGCTTATAAACCTCATCCTTTCCATTCTCATTTTTCTATCAAGTTTGCCTGCATATTTTGACCACTTGACCAGTGTGTTTCCTGTATATAAATCTTTGTAAGGAACAACTTAATTGGCTTTGACCTTCAAAAAACTATAAACCTTTGCAGCACAGAAATAAAGTACAGCTAAAATGTAAAATCTGTTCACCCAACAAATTGTCTATGCAAAAAGAATGTAAATGAATGAAGGAAAAGCTTGCAATTGATATTATGTCTTTATTTCAATATTTCATGAAAAGGGGTATGAGGCACATGTTGGATGATGGTACTTAGATCCGACAGAGTAATAAGAAGCATATTATCAAGTATACACCTTGGAAATCCATTTTATTTTTAATTCTGACCTGACATCGCATAAGAGAAGTGACTAAAGCTTTAAATATAACAGTAAACACAAACATCATGGGTTTTTTGTTTCAAGTTCAAATGTACATGTTAATAATTATGTAAAACTTTGCTTTTAGTATATGATGCTATTTTGTAACATATTTAAATCTTAACATAGTTTTAACAAGATAAATTCCATATAATAATATCATAAAAAAATCCATTTCAAAGATTGCCATGTATTCTGTTTTAATTAAAAACTAATTGATGTGACCTAGTGGCTACAGAGATGCTGTTTTACCCATTAAGAACCAGTAAGTTGTAGTATAATATGTTTCTTTGATAATAATCACCCAATCATAATACTTTAGGAGAACTGTTACAAGAACTATTACTGCCAGTCAAATCCAGTGCTCCCAGAGTAAAACTCATTAGCTACAAGGAGGTAGTATGCAATAAGGAGGCAGGTTTTACTTAAGAGATCAACCAATTAATCTCTTGAGAGTGGTGCAGTAATTCATACCTGTGTTTAACTTTGAATGTATATTGCAATTGCTTCCTTTATTTGTTCATGGTTGAGTCTTCCATAACATATATTTAGTTGTTCACAATCTCTAGTTCAAACTTGGTGGTCAAATAAATTTCATAGACTTTCTGGATTTCTTTCATATTTAATGTTATTTCTAAACCATCAGCAAACTGAAATTTAAAATTTCCAGTCTCAAGTTTCCCTATTGGCTTTTTGCAGTATATCATATCTTAACCCTCCAGTAGTCCCATGTAGACTGCACCAGCATTGTACTCCACCAGCCCAATCATTTTTGAAGAGATTACCTACAAAGAAAATCATAAATGACAAAACATTTTCTTCTTTCTCACTGGGACTGAAAAAAAAATGTATTTACCGGTACTAACAAATTAACCAATAGTACATTATTATGCCTTGTGAATTATCATTACTTTAAAGACACAACTATTTTCATAAAAGAAAAGTCTACTGACTTGTATGTCCACATTTATTTAATATGTTGTTGGTACCTGAAATGAATAGTCTTGTCCTGATGACAGTGAAGGAGTCAATAAAGAGTATATGATCACATCATTCCATCAGTATTATTCAGATTTTGTACTCCTTAGCACTAAATAATCTTAAATAAGTACACAAGCTCATGAAGACAATGGTGTTGCAGAATGATACTACAATTTGGAATTGAATCAAGTCACTTCCAAATCATGTTGGTAGCACCAATTGAAAATCCAAAGCAACCAGATCTTCATCTTGCATTTTATCAAGTATCTGTCTTAATTTGCAAGTCGGTAACTATTTTTGTCTAATAACTGATAGAGTATTTCTTGATGAAACTCTTATAGTAAGTATGTACAGAAACAAATCAATACTTAATCAGAACTATTTCCATTTTGTAATACACTGCATATTTATAAACTTTGTAACATTTAATATTTTATAATAAGATTTCAAATAACCATTTGAAATTTAGTGTCATTGATATAAAATAATGTGATTACGGTAACTGCTGTTGTTGTTATTGATGGTGTTGTTTCTAAGGAATGATGTTAATAAACCTGAAAAATCTGTTGATTCATATTGTTGTGAAAAGGATGTATATACATCTGCTGCTATGGATAGTTGAACTGTTGACTACCGGTATCTAAATTACTCACGTGATGTTTTGGTTCCAGTTTCTCAACTTTAGTTCTTTGGCTTGTATTTTGTTCTGCCTCATTCTTCCTTTTCACTGTAGTTTTCTATACAATAATTTATACATTTATGGAAATAAGAATAAAATATATAAATGAAAAATAGTGAATTACATTCTTTAGCATACCAGATATTACTCTCATATATTTTAACTACTCTTAGATATAAGAAAACCCTCAACTCACCTTAAAAGCGCTACAAGATAATGAATTTACATTTCTTCATTTACATCAGTCAATCATTTGCTTATATAAATCAAGTTTAATACATAAAAATAACATAAGAGATCAATGACATTTATTGATTCCTTTTGAATATAGTTTGGTGTCATGCATTTAATGAGTAAGAATTATCCTCAACAGGAATGTCATTATCAAAATTAGATAGGTACTCAGGGTTACTGTTTAGTCATAATTCAGACGACAATCATGCTAAGGGAATAGCAGCTTCATCATCATCCTCATTGCCATTATCATTGTCTTCATTGCCATTATCATTGTCTTCATTAACAAGCCAACACATTCAAAATACTGCTTGTTCAGTCTCCATTGACATTTGTCAAATGCGAGGCCACATGCCAGATTATATAGTCACATTTGAGATGAGAAATCTGCATTCACTATATTAGATGGATGTGAATGACAGAAAAACATTTTGGACAAACACATACTGTGGGCAACCGATAATCTATTAAAAGATATTTAAATGTTGTTATATTAAATTAGTTTTGATTACCAGTAGTGTTTCTATTTATGTATAAAAAAAATAATTATCTAAGAATGGAAATTTCAAAGTTGATCAAGTTCACATGGTATTTGGAGGGGTGTGTGTGTGACTATCAATATATGTCTCACCAGCTAAGACTTATAATCTCACTCTTTGGAAACTGTACCTACCGGTAGTCATAATCAGCAAGTGAATGAAAGCTTGATTCTCTAGTGAACAGTGGTCCAATTAATTTCAGAGATTGGATTTTTCTGACTCACAAATTTGCATACTAATTTAAAAATGTATGATTTCTAAGATTTGGTCAAGCACCTAATAATATGGTTTGAAAATGTTTTCAGCAGAGATTAAAACTGATTCATATGTAAGCAGTCAACAAATCACATTATATAATTTTCTCATTAGTGCATGTGAGGATACATATTGTCATTTTGAATATTTTCTTCCATGATAAAATTTAGTCCCAATTCCAGTTAAACTGCATTTTTAATGGCAATACATATCCACAGAAACACCTATTTTGTTCCACAACATTCATTAACTTTACCCAATATTTTCTATCTTCCTAACTAGAATATGGAAAAAAACATCTGTTGGTAAGATTGTCTGGTATAATATAGAAATATAAGAAACATAGTTACATTTCATATAATAGTAATCTAACTTACATTGTAATCTATATCTACTACTTTCTAACACTCAAGTGACTTAATAAGCGATTTACAATCACGCTAATAACTGGATTTCTTGGATTAAACTTTATACCTAATTATGCCAGTTGTAAACATTCTTTTTTTGATAGCTAAACCTTATACCTAATTATGCTGGGTGTATACATTCTTTTTTTTTGATAACTGAACTTTATACCTAATTATGCTTGGTGTATACATTCTTTTTCTGATAGCTAAAATTTATACCTAATTATGCTTGGTGAATACATTCTTTTTTTGATAACTAAACTTTATACCTAATTATGCTTGGTGTATACATTCTTTTTCTGATAGCTAAAATTTATACCTAATTATGCTTGGTGTATACATTATATTTTTGATAGCTAAACTTTATACCTAATTATGCTTGGTGTATACATTATATTTTTGATAACTAAACTTTATACCTAGTTATACTTGGTGTATACAGTATATTTCTGATAACTAAACTTTATACCTAATTATGCTTGGTGTACACTCTGGTCTGATTAAGTGAAATGTTTTACCTAGTTTTGCTTGGTGTAGTTAAATAATATTGATAGAGCCTGTTTGTACAAATGTAAAGTTGGGATTGTTAATACTGTATACTTTTGCATTCAATAATTGTACATTGGTGACATGCAAAAAAAAAGTTTTTTTTTACAAGATAAATACCCCATCCCTCTCCATATCCTGCAAAATCTGGAATGATGTGTTTAATGTGTGTTTAGTATGAATATTTTGTCATATCTGGAATAATGTGTTTAATGTGTATTTAATATTGTGGATGTTTCACAACTCCCTCCAGTCTGCCTAACGTCTGCCTCAGTTCTTTTTCTTTTGTCTTTCAGAGACTCGGACCTATGTATGTATGTATGTATGTATGTATGTATGTATGTATGTATGTATGTATGTATGTATGTATGTATGTATGCATGCATGCATGCATGCATGCATGCATGCATGTATGTATGTTTTTTTTTTAGGGTTTAACGCCATTTTTTCACTCAGGGCCTCGAAAGTTGTATGTGTTAATATCTTTTGTTATTTAACATGAACAAACTAAATCTTGGTGTCTTGTCTGTTGTAGAATGTGTGATTGCAGGCTTTAACTTTTCAAACACCTTGCCGAAAAATAAACTAAATTCTTAAAAGTTATGCATCATGTTTACAAACCTTATTATGTTTATCTGACCCTATAATGACCCTTATCTATAATATACCATGTAGTTTTGACAGATTTAAGGTAATAATGACCCTTATCTGTAATAGACCATGTAGTACAGACAGATTTAATGTGATAATGATCTTTATCAATAATGGACCATGTACTTTTGACAAATTTAAGGCAATAATGATCCTCATCTATAATATACCATGTAGTTTGATAGATTTAAGTTAATAATGATTCTCATCTATAATAGACCACACATATTTAATGTTGTTGTTGTAGGGTTGCCATTTTTCAGTATATGATAGGCTATACATGGTGGCCAGTATCAATGGTGGAGGGAAGAACCTGGGGAAACCCCCCAGAAAGAACCACCAACCCATGAGAAGCTACTGGCTAGCTTTATCACATACACACATTGGCCGATTCTGAGAACTGAATCTATACAGAGGTGAGATGGCAGTGATCTGTAACAGAGAGCACTTTAGACCACTTGGCAACTCAGGGCCCCCAGATTTAAGGTGATAATGACCCTTATCAATTATAGACCATGTAGTCCTTTTGACAGATTTAAGGTAATAATGATCTTCATCTGTGATATACCATGTAGTCATTTTGACAGATTTAAGGTAATAATGATCACCATGCATTTGAGCTGAATGAATGTTTGTGTATTCACATATCAGTCCAATCAATTTTTTAAAAATATTGTCTATATTGTAACCATACTGGGGAGAAATAATTTTTTTGGCTTTTGACTTTTCTTGAAAGGTGTTCTAATGGCAATTTTAAAATAATGTCACTGATTTTTACTTCAGCAAATATTTTTTAGTTTTAGATTTATGTATAGAGATTTAGCATGTTGGTGTATATGATATGCAAAGATTCCAGGTTCCTACCCCACGGTCATTGAACTTTAATCTCTGAGTCACAGTCCAGGCTCATACTCAAGGATCATGGTCTTGATTTCATCCCCCTTGGTCACAATCCTGGGTATTACCTGTGGTTTGGACTTCAACATCAGGGTCACAGTCCAGGCTCTTACTCAAAGATCATGGTCTTGACTGCAACCCCTGTGGATGGCTGACTGATCTATTCCCTCAAAGTGATTGGGTGATCCAGTTAGTTTTGAAGATTTCATTTAATGATCGATCCCATTCCCTTACCGCCTTTTCCTCTTCACGTACCTACCATCAGAAGAAGTATGCCTTTATACAGCAGGAGATGTGGTTACTCATTGAAAAATAGGCAGCAGAGACTGTAAAGACCACAATCACCAGGATTTTATTCAAGGTTGTTTCTTCATCAGAATATGAACAGCAGGTTGAGGCTGATCAACAACCTGAGTTGTCTCAGCCAATTCATTTTACCACTGAAATTCAAGATGGAGACAGTGAGATCAATCACTATCAATCAATCAATCAGTAATCCATCTCTCCATCCAATGGAATGAGTATATCGGCAGTATTAATCTGCATATTTTTATGTTCCTATCCACCCAGCATCATAAAAATATCTCCGTATTACTTGTCACAACACGGTTTATCAGTTCAAAGTCCTACCCTTTGGCCTCAACATCAGCCCTTGGGTTTTTGCCTCGGTTATGCATTGCATCATCACCCTTTTCTGATTGACTTCATCTAAAGAAACATATGGTAAGTTCTGTTTTATGTTTATGTTAGCTAGGCTTTCTGGTTAATTGGAAAATGACTGACCTCCCAAATATTTATTGATCTGAATATTGAGTTTATGACCAACTGGTATGTAGTATGGCTTCCTCATGTTCGCGTCATCATCAGACTCATTGAATCCGTTTCCAACAAAACTTGGATTTCAGCAAGAGAGTTCTTGCAACTCCTCGGATTATTCATCGAGGTAGTGAACTTGATCTCACTCACCTGTCTTTTCATGCGTCCATTTCAAGTGATGATGTTTATGCAATGGCATCCTGTTTCAAGTCCCCTCAATCAAATTGTCATGTTCAGGCCTGAGATGACCATTCCTGCTTCAGCGGTATAACCCTCATTTTCTGACCATTGGGACCAGGTTGGAGAAACCAAAAGTCAAGATAACAGTATGTACAGATGCCAGTACATGTGGTTTGGGTGCCCACTTGTTGCCAGACTTTACTAACATCAACAGTTCATGGGGGGGGGGGGGGGGGCAAGGAAGCTGCCTCTACACTACACATCAACCTTTAAGAAATGAAGGCTGTCATCAGTTTTCCATAGCATGTCATACCTTGTTCTTCACACTAAGATATTGTCTGGACAGTTTTGTGAGACAAACAATATAAACCTTCAATTGTGGAGAGAATCTGAAGACCATAAGGGCCCTCCACTCTGAAGGCTTATGAGGGAAAGCAGCATGTTTTCATAGACTTGTACCATTAAAAAAAAATGCCATACCACTGAGTATCTAAATCCCTCAACTGTCATACTTTTTTCTCTGGCTCTTCGAAATAAAGTTGGCCTCACTTATTATCAAAGGTTACTGCTCCATGATAGCGGACACATTCCAGCATCATGGTAGATATTACATTGGGAATAATAAAGATTTGCTTCTAAAATTGAATGTGCCCAATGTTTTAATTGGAAAAATTTGAATTAATTTGAGCCTTTAGCTGACACTTTGCTATAATTACTATCACACAAAACATGTTTTCTGATAGCTTTAGAGTGATTGAGCTGCATGACTTTTCTGTCAACCTGAACTATCTTAAGTTAAGAACAAACACATAGGAGATCCTCCTGACATAACCAGGCTTTGTAGCCAAAATACGTTACTGTCAGTAATCAAAGAGGTGTCATTAACGCGCTCTCTTCCACAGATAGGCTAAGAGCAGCGGCCATGTAAGATCATGTTTATGCACTCAGACATGAAATGCAGATAAATGTTGATGCACATGTAAACGCATGCTCATTACGGTGAAAGTTGGAAAACAGAATACCACCCAACAAGCTTCATGGATGAAACGGGTTATACACTCAGTGGTCTCACAAGATCAGAGTTGCTATATAAAGATTACAGATTAGAGCGATCTTTGCAATGCTTGGGTTGTTTTAATCTGTGATATAGCGATCTCTACAATGCTTGGGTTGTTTTAATCTGTGATACAGCGATCTCTGCAATGCTTGGGTTGTTTTAATCTGTGATACAGCGATCTCTACAATGCTTGGGTTGTTTTAATCTGTGATACAGCGATCTCTACAATGCTTGGGTTGTTTTAATCTGTGATACAGCAGAAGCTGTTGCCTGGCTTGTACAGTCCACCTTCTCGAGTTTTTTTCACAGATTTAGCTTTGCTGAGGCAAACCTTGAATCTTGTAGGTCTGATGGTAGGAGGCCAGATGATCAACCAACCCAAATAAAATAATGAACATAGCCCGTCAACTTTTTCATTGGAATCACCAGTGAAATGTTCTAGGAAAGAAGATTTCAATAATTATCCTCTTAACTATATGTTCAAGTCAAATGACCCTAGGCTGTGTTATCCACATTATTAGAAGAAAGGGTTATCATTCGCATGGGAAATCCAGCCATCATTCCACTGATGGATATCCAAGGTGGAAGTTGGAAGTACAGCATTCTCCCATTACCTGTTCTCCTAACATTATATGATTGATGGAGAAAGTAAATATTTTAAAGTAAATTATCACTGAGAATACTGGTACTTATCAAATCAGCTTACTTAAAAACCCTCCCAGCCACCCCACCATGTGAATATTCTTGTTAGCATATGGCTCGCCTAAAAACTAGCAACAAGTGGAGCTGGCAATGGAGGTAATGAAAAAAATTATTTTACTTTGTTTATATGAGATCTACAGAGAAAAGAGTTTTTTTGTACTGGATTTGCAGTATTCTGAATGTAATGTGATTGGGTAAGTATTCTTTGAGAAAAATGATTTACTTGAATTTATTTTTTCATCTGCAAAATAATTGTTGCATTTAAAGATCACACTTTTAATTATTTAAATGAATAATGCCTTGAATACAAATGTTTTACTTTTCAGACATTGAAACAAGAGTGGTACACATTGAGGGACAAGATGTTTTATTCCAAATTTGGGACACCGCTGGGCAAGAAAGATTTCGCTCTCTTCTGCCACTTTATCTTCGTGGGATAGATGGTGCTGTTTTGGTGTACGATTTAACAAATCCGGTAATGTGTGACGTGATGTTAAAAGATGGTTTATACTACTATGCAATGAAAATAATTCTACAAAGGTGTGTCTCTAAATGAGTTATGGTGTAAGTGTCTCTAAATGAGTTATGGTGTAAGTGTCTCTAAATGAGTTATGGTGTAAGTGTCTTTAAATGAGTTATGGTGTAGGTGTCTCTAAAGAGTTATGGTGTAGGTATCTCTAAATGAGTTATGGTGTAAGTGTCTCTAAATGAGTTATGGTGTGTCTCTAAATGAGTTATGGTGTAAGTGTCTCTATATGAGTTATGGTGTAGGTGTCTCTAAAGAGTTATGGTGTAAGTGTCTCTAAATGACTTATGGTGTAAGTGCCTCTAAATGAGTTATGGTGTAAGTGTCTCTAAATGAGTTATGGTGTAGGTGTCTAAATGAGTTATGGTGTAGGTGTCTCTAAATGAGTTATGGTGTAAGTGTCTCTAAATGAGTTATGGTGTAAGTGTCTCTAAATGAGTTATGGTGTAAGTGACTCTAAATGAGTTATGGTGTAGGTGTCTCTAAATGAGTTATGGTGTAAGTGTCTCTAAATGAGTTATGGTGTAAGTGTCTCTAAATGAGTTATGGTGTAAGTGTCTCTAAATGAGTTATGGTGTAAGTGTCTCTAAATGAGTTATGGTGTAAGTGTCTCCAAATGAGTTATGGTGTAAGTGTCTCTATATGAGTTATGGTGTAGGTGTCTCTAAAGAGTTATGGTGTAAGTGTCTCTAAATGACTTATGGTGTAAGTGCCTCTAAATGAGTTATGGTGTAAGTGTCTCTAAATGAGTTATGGTGTAGGTGTCTAAATGACTTATGGTGTAGGTGTCTCTAAATGAGTTATGGTGTAAGTGTATCTAAATGAGTTATGGTGCAAGTGTCTCTAAATGAGTTATGGTGTAAGTGTCTCTAAATGAGTTATGGTGTAAGTGTCTCTAAATGAGTTATGGTGTAGGTGTCTCTTAATGAGTTATGGTGTAAGTGTCTCTAAATGAGTTATGGTGTAAGTGTCTCTAAATGAGTTATGGTGTAAGTGTCTCTAAATGAGTTATGGTGTAAGTGTCTCTAAATGAGTTATGGTGTAAGTGTCTCTAAATGAGATATGGTGTAAGTGTCTCTAAATGAGTTAAGGTGTGTTTCTAAATGAGTTATGGTGTAAGTGTCTCTAAATGACATGGTGTAAGTGTCTCTAAATGAGTTATGGTGTAAGTGTCTCTAAATGAGTTATGGTGTAAGTGTCTCTAAATGAGTTATGGTGTAGGTGTCTCTAAATGAGTTATGGTGTAAGTGTCTCTAAATGAGTTAAGGTGTGTTTCTAAATGAGTTATGGTGTAAGTGTCTAAAAATGAGTTAAGGTGTGTTTCTAAATGAGTTATGATGTAAGTGTCTCTAAATGAGCTAAGGTGTGTTTCTAAATGAGTTATGGTGTAAGTGTCTCTAAATGACTTATGGTGTAAGTGTCTCTAAATGAGTTATGGTGTAAGTGTCTCTAAATGAGTTATGGTGTAAGTGTCTCTAAATGAGTCATGGCGTAAGTGTCTCTAAATGAGTTATGGTGTAATTGTCTGTAAGTGAGTTATGGTGTAAGTGTCTCTAAATGTCTTCTGGTGTAAGTGTCTCTAAATGAGTTATGGTGTAAGTGTCTCTAAATGAGTTATGGTGTAAGTGTCTCTAAATGAATTATGGTGTAAGTGTCTCTAAATGAGTTATGGTGTAAGTGTCTCTAAATGAGTTATGGTGTAAGTGTCTCTAAATGAGTTATGATGTAATTGTCTCTAAATGAGTTAAGGTGTGTTTCTAAATGAGTTATGGTGTAAGTGTCTCTAAATGAGTTATGGTGTAAGTGTCTCTAAATGAGTTAAGGTGTTTTTCTAAATGAGTTATGGTGTAGGTGTCTCTAAATGAGTTATGGTGTAAGTGTCTCTAAATGAGTTATGGTGTAAGTGTCTCTAAATGAGTTATGGTGTAAGTGTCTCTAAATGAGTTATGGTGTAAGTGTCTCTAAATGAGTTATGGTGTAATTGTCTCTAAATGAGTTAAGGTGTGTTTCTAAATGAGTTATGGTGTAAGTGTCTCTAAATGAGTTGTGGTGTAAGTGTCTCTAAATGAGTTATGGTGTAAGTGTCTCTAAATGAGTTATGGTGTAAGTGTCTCTAAATGAGTTATGGTGTAATTGTCTCTAAATGAGTTAAGGTGTGTTTCTAAACGAGTTATGGTGTAGGTGTCTCTAAATGAGTTATGGTGCAAGTGTCTCTAAATGAGTTATGGTGTAAGTGTCTCTAAATGAATTATGGTGTAAGTGTCTCTAAATGAGTTATGGTGTAAGTGTCTCTAAATGAGTTATGGTGTAATTGTCTCTAAATGAGTTAAGGTGTGTTTCTAAATGAGTTATGGTGTAAGTGTATCTAAATGAGTTATGGTGTAAGTGTCTCTAAATGAGTAATGGTGTAAGTGTCTCTAATTGAGTTATGGTGTAAGTGTCTCTAAATGAGTTATGGTGTAATTGTCTCTAAATGAGTTAAGGTGTGTTTTTAAATGAGTTATAGTGTAGGTGTCTCTAAATGAGTTATGGTGTAAGTGTCTCTAAATGAGTTATGGTGTAAGTGTCTCTAAATGAGTTATGGTGTAAGTGTCTCTAAATGAGTTATGGTGTAAGTGTCTCTAAATGAGTTATGGTGTAAGTGTCTCTAAATGAGTTATGGTGTAAGTGTCTCTAAATGAGTTATGGTGTAAGTGTCTCTAAATGAGTTATGGTGTAGGTGTCTCTAAAGAGTTATGTGTTTCAGAAATGTAGAACAAAATATTTACTTAAATGGATTGATTCTAGTGATAACTGATGTTCTCATTTGGAATACTTTTTGTTTTTGTGCAGATCCTTAGACAGACATGTTATTTGTGTAGATAAACCCCAAACTGAAGTGTTCAAGTCAGGTTCATCAATGTCAAAAAATGTATAACATGACTCCAGTTTTCTGATAAAAATATTCCATCAAATTAAAAATTGTAACATGTCATTAGCACTGACCACTATGGATTACTATTTTGACCACTATGGATTATTATTTTGACCACTATGGATTATTATTTTGACCACTATGGATTATTATTTTGACCACTATGGATTATTATTTTGACCACTATGGATTATTATTTTGACCAGGTTAATGATTTCAATGGCAGTATCAAGGAGAATTTTGTTTTACATATATTTATTTAACTAAATGTGAAAACTGCATGTTTCATTATCCTTTGATAATCAGACATTATCCATCTTTCCATCCTTTAAACATGTTCTGTATTTAAATTTGGTTATAGAAGTGGAAATACTGCTTTTATGTGGTCTCTCAATAAATACACATCCAGTAAATCTATGTGACATTGCAGTCATCTTTAAGCTTTCGTACAAGAACATAAAAACTACAGTACTCCATGTGACATTGCAGTGATCTTGAATTTGTTTTAGCTGGATAATATAAAAACCTCAGTTCCTTCATGTGATCTTGAATTTGTTTTAGCAGGATAATATAAAAACCTCAGTTCCTTCATGTGATCTTGAATTTGTTTTAGCAGGATAATATAAAAACCTCAGTTCCTTCATGTGATCTTGAATTTGTTTTAGCAGGATAACATAAAAACCTCAGTTCCTTCATGTGATCTTGAATTTGTTTTAGCAGGATAATATAAAAACCTCAGTTCCTTCATGTGATCTTGAATTTGTTTTAGCAGGATAATATAAAAACCTCAGTTCATTCATGTGATCTTGAATTTGTTTTAGCAGGATAATATAAAAACCTCAGTTCCTTCATGTGATCTTGAATCTGTTTTAGAGTAATAGTATAAAACCCCTTTGGTGGGCACCGAGTGGCCAAGTGATCTAAAGCACTCACCATTATGGATCACGGCCATTTCACCTCTGTCTGCATGGGTTCGAGTCTCAGATTCACTCAATGTGGGTATGTGAGAAACCTAGCCAATAGCTTCTTGTGGGTCAGTGGTTCTTTCCTGGGTTTTCCCGAGTTCTTCTTCCACCATTAGTACTGGCCACCATGTATAGACTATCTTGTGCTGAAAAATGTCCTTAAACCCTACAACAACAACAACAATTAAACCCTCAGTATGCATATGCAATCTTTAATCTGTTTTAACATGATAGTATAAAACCCTCAGTACCTCAATGCAACATTGCAGTCATCTTTAATATGTTTTGACATGATAGTATAAAACCCTCAGTACCTCAATGCAACATTGAGGTCATCTTGAATCTGTTTTGACATGATAGTATAAAAACCTCAGTACCTCAATGCAACATTGCAGTCATCTTTAATATGTTTTGACATGATAGTATAAAACCCTCAGTACCTCAATGCAACATTGAGGTCATCTTGAATCTGTTTTGACATGATAGTATAAAACCCTCAGTACCTCAATGCAACATTGCAGTCATCTTTAATCTGTTTTGACATGATAGTATGAAAGCCTCAGTACCTCAATGCAGCATTGCAGTCATCTTTAATCTGTTTTGACATGATAGTATAAAACCCTCAGTACCTCAATGCAACATTGCAGTCATATTGAATATGTTTTAACATGATAGTATAAAATCTCAGTACATCAACATGACATTGATTGCAGAACTCTTGAATATGTTTTAACATGATAGTATAAAAACCTCAGTACATCAACATGACATTGCAGTAATCTTGAATAAGTTTTAAAAAGATAGTATAAAAACCTTAGTATCTCCAGGTGACATGCAGTCATCTTGAATATGTTTTAACATGATAGTATAAAAACCTCAGTACATCAACATGACATTGCAGTAATCTTGAATAAGTTTTAAAAAGATAGTATAAAAACCTTAGTATCTCCAGGTGACATGCAGTCATCTTGAATATGTTTTAACATGATAGTATAAAAACCTCAGTACATCAACATGACATTGCAGTAATCTTGAATAAGTTTTAAAAAGATAGTATAAAAACCTTAGTATCTCCAGGTGACATGCAGTCATCTTGAATATGTTTTAACATGATAGTATAAAAACCTTAGTATCTCCAGGTGACATGCAGTCATCTTGAATATGTTTTAAAAAGATAGTATAAAAACCTTAGTATCTCCAGGTGACATGCAGTCATCTTGAATATGTTTTAACATGATAGTATAAAAACCTCAGTACATCAACATGACATTGCAGTCATCTTGAATAAGTTTTAAAAAGATAGTATAAAAACCTTAGTATCTCCAGGTGACATGCAGTCATCTTGAATATGTTTTAACATGATAGTATAAAAACCTCAGTACATCAACATGACATTGCAGTCATCTTGAATAAGTTTTAAAAAGATAGTATAAAAACCTTAGTATCTCCAGGTGACATGCAGTCATCTTGAATATGTTTTAACATGATAGTATAAAAACCTCAGTACATCAACATGACATTGCAGTAATCTTGAATAAGTTTTAAAAAGATAGTATAAAAACCTTAGTATCTCCAGGTGACATGCAGTCATCTTGAATATGTTTTAACATGATAGTATAAAAACCTCAGTACATCAACATGACATTGCAGTAATCTTGAATAAGTTTTAAAAAGATAGTATAAAAACCTTAGTATCTCCAGGTGACATGCAGTCATCTTGAATATGTTTTAACATGATAGTATAAAAACCTTAGTATCTCCAGGTGACATGCAGTCATCTTGAATATGTTTTAAAAAGATAGTATAAAAACCTTAGTATCTCCAGGTGACATGCAGTCATCTTGAATATGTTTTAACATGATAGTATAAAAACCTCAGTACATCAACATGACATTGCAGTCATCTTGAATAAGTTTTAAAAAGATAGTATAAAAACCTTAGTATCTCCAGGTGACATGCAGTCATCTTGAATATGTTTTAACATGATAGTATAAAAACCTCAGTACATCAACATGACATTGCAGTAATCTTGAATAAGTTTTAAAAAGATAGTATAAAAACCTTAGTATCTCCAGGTGACATGCAGTCATCTTGAATATGTTTTAACATGATAGTATAAAAACCTCAGTACATCAACATGACATTGCAGTAATCTTGAATAAGTTTTAAAAAGATAGTATAAAAACCTTAGTATCTCCAGGTGACATGCAGTCATCTTGAATATGTTTTAACATGATAGTATAAAAACCTCAGTACATCAACATGACATTGCAGTAATCTTGAATAAGTTTTAAAAAGATAGTATAAAAACCTTAGTATCTCCAGGTGACATGCAGTCATCTTGAATATGTTTTAACATGATAGTATAAAAACCTCAGTACATCAACATGACATTGCAGTAATCTTGAATAAGTTTTAAAAAGATAGTATAAAAACCTTAGTATCTCCAGGTGACATGCAGTCATCTTGAATATGTTTTAACATGATAGTATAAAAACCTTAGTATCTCCAGGTGACATGCAGTCATCTTGAATATGTTTTTACATGATAGTATAAAAACCTCAGTACATCAACATGACATTGCAGTCATCTTGAATAAGTTTTAAAAAGATAGTATAAAAACCTTAGTATCTCCAGGTGACTTGCAGTCATCTTGAATATGTTTTAACATGATAGTATAAAAACCTCAGTACATCAACATGACATTGCAGTAATCTTGAATAAGTTTTAAAAAGATAGTATAAAAACCTTAGTATCTCCAGGTGACATGCAGTCATCTTGAATATGTTTTAACATGATAGTATAAAAACCTTAGTATCTCCAGGTGACATGCAGTCATCTTGAATATGTTTTAACATGATAGTAAAAAAACCTCAATACATCAACATGACATTGCAGTAATCTTGAATAAGTTTTAAAAGGATATTATAAAAACCTCAGCACCTCCGTGTGACATGCAGTCATCTTGAATATGTTTTAACATGATAGTATAAAAACCTCAGTACATCAACATGACATTGCAGTAATCTTGAATATGTTTTAACATGATAGTATAAAAACCTTAGTATCTCCAGGTGACATGCAGTCATCTTGAATATGTTTTAACATGATAGTATAAAAACCTTAGTATCTCCAGGTGACATGCAGTCATCTTGAATATGTTTTAACATGATAGTAAAAAAACCTCAGTACATCAACATGACATTGCAGTCATCTTGAATAAGTTTTAAAAAGATAGTATAAAAACCTTAGTATCTCCAGGTGACATGCAGTCATCTTGAATATGTTTTAACATGATAGTATAAAAACCTCAGTACATCAACATGACATTGCAGTAATCTTGAATAAGTTTTAAAAAGATAGTATAAAAACCTTAGTATCTCCAGGTGACATGCAGTCATCTTGAATATGTTTTAACATGATAGTATAAAAACCTCAGTACATCAAAATGACATTGCAGTAATCTTGAATAAGTTTTAAAAAGATAGTATAAAAACCTTAGTATCTCCAGGTGACATGCAGTCATCTTGAATA
The DNA here is from genome assembly GCA_029339505.1 of Unio delphinus. Lineage (NCBI taxonomy): Eukaryota > Metazoa > Mollusca > Bivalvia > Unionida > Unionidae > Unio > Unio delphinus. The sequence continues at coordinate 831,397 of JAQISU010001241.1, read as the reverse complement.
TGTTTTAACATGATAGTATAAAAACCTTAGTATCTCCAGGTGACATGCAGTCATCTTGAATATGTTTTAAAAAGATAGTATAAAAACCTTAGTATCTCCAGGTGACATGCAGTCATCTTGAATATGTTTTAACATGATAGTATAAAAACCTCAGTACATCAACATGACATTGCAGTCATCTTGAATAAGTTTTAAAAAGATAGTATAAAAACCTTAGTATCTCCAGGTGACATGCAGTCATCTTGAATATGTTTTAACATGATAGTATAAAAACCTCAGTACATCAACATGACATTGCAGTCATCTTGAATAAGTTTTAAAAAGATAGTATAAAAACCTTAGTATCTCCAGGTGACATGCAGTCATCTTGAATATGTTTTAACATGATAGTATAAAAACCTCAGTACATCAACATGACATTGCAGTAATCTTGAATAAGTTTTAAAAAGATAGTATAAAAACCTTAGTATCTCCAGGTGACATGCAGTCATCTTGAATATGTTTTAACATGATAGTATAAAAACCTCAGTACATCAACATGACATTGCAGTAATCTTGAATAAGTTTTAAAAAGATAGTATAAAAACCTTAGTATCTCCAGGTGACATGCAGTCATCTTGAATATGTTTTAACATGATAGTATAAAAACCTTAGTATCTCCAGGTGACATGCAGTCATCTTGAATATGTTTTAAAAAGATAGTATAAAAACCTTAGTATCTCCAGGTGACATGCAGTCATCTTGAATATGTTTTAACATGATAGTATAAAAACCTCAGTACATCAACATGACATTGCAGTCATCTTGAATAAGTTTTAAAAAGATAGTATAAAAACCTTAGTATCTCCAGGTGACATGCAGTCATCTTGAATATGTTTTAACATGATAGTATAAAAACCTCAGTACATCAACATGACATTGCAGTAATCTTGAATAAGTTTTAAAAAGATAGTATAAAAACCTTAGTATCTCCAGGTGACATGCAGTCATCTTGAATATGTTTTAACATGATAGTATAAAAACCTCAGTACATCAACATGACATTGCAGTAATCTTGAATAAGTTTTAAAAAGATAGTATAAAAACCTTAGTATCTCCAGGTGACATGCAGTCATCTTGAATATGTTTTAACATGATAGTATAAAAACCTCAGTACATCAACATGACATTGCAGTAATCTTGAATAAGTTTTAAAAAGATAGTATAAAAACCTTAGTATCTCCAGGTGACATGCAGTCATCTTGAATATGTTTTAACATGATAGTATAAAAACCTCAGTACATCAACATGACATTGCAGTAATCTTGAATAAGTTTTAAAAAGATAGTATAAAAACCTTAGTATCTCCAGGTGACATGCAGTCATCTTGAATATGTTTTAACATGATAGTATAAAAACCTTAGTATCTCCAGGTGACATGCAGTCATCTTGAATATGTTTTTACATGATAGTATAAAAACCTCAGTACATCAACATGACATTGCAGTCATCTTGAATAAGTTTTAAAAAGATAGTATAAAAACCTTAGTATCTCCAGGTGACTTGCAGTCATCTTGAATATGTTTTAACATGATAGTATAAAAACCTCAGTACATCAACATGACATTGCAGTAATCTTGAATAAGTTTTAAAAAGATAGTATAAAAACCTTAGTATCTCCAGGTGACATGCAGTCATCTTGAATATGTTTTAACATGATAGTATAAAAACCTTAGTATCTCCAGGTGACATGCAGTCATCTTGAATATGTTTTAACATGATAGTAAAAAAACCTCAGTACATCAACATGACATTGCAGTAATCTTGAATAAGTTTTAAAAAGATAGTATAAAAACCTTAGTATCTCCAGGTGACTTGCAGTCATCTTGAATATGTTTTAACATGATAGTATAAAAACCTCAGTACATCAACATGACATTGCAGTAATCTTGAATAAGTTTTAAAAAGATAGTATAAAAACCTTAGTATCTCCAGGTGACATGCAGTCATCTTGAATATGTTTTAACATGATAGTATAAAAACCTTAGTATCTCCAGGTGACATGCAGTCATCTTGAATATGTTTTAACATGATAGTAAAAAAACCTCAGTACATCAACATGACATTGCAGTCATCTTGAATAAGTTTTAAAAAGATAGTATAAAAACCTTAGTATCTCCAGGTGACATGCAGTCATCTTGAATATGTTTTAACATGATAGTATAAAAACCTCAGTACATCAACATGACATTGCAGTAATCTTGAATAAGTTTTAAAAAGATAGTATAAAAACCTTAGTATCTCCAGGTGACATGCAGTCATCTTGAATATGTTTTAACATGATAGTATAAAAACCTCAGTACATCAACATGACATTGCAGTAATCTTGAATAAGTTTTAAAAAGATAGTATAAAAACCTTAGTATCTCCAGGTGACATGCAGTCATCTTGAATATGTTTTAACATGATAGTATAAAAACCTCAGTACATCAACATGACATTGCAGTAATCTTGAATAAGTTTTAAAAAGATAGTATAAAAACCTTAGTATCTCCAGGTGACATGCAGTCATCTTGAATATGTTTTAACATGATAGTATAAAAACCTCAGTACATCAACATGACATTGCAGTAATCTTGAATAAGTTTTAAAAAGATAGTATAAAAACCTTAGTATCTCCAGGTGACATGCAGTCATCTTGAATATGTTTTAACATGATAGTATAAAAACCTTAGTATCTCCAGGTGACATGCAGTCATCTTGAATATGTTTTAACATGATAGTAAAAAAACCTCAGTACATCAACATGACATTGCAGTCATCTTGAATAAGTTTTAAAAAGATAGTATAAAAACCTTAGTATCTCCAGGTGACATGCAGTCATCTTGAATATGTTTTAACATGATAGTATAAAAACCTCAGTACATCAACATGACATTGCAGTAATCTTGAATAAGTTTTAAAAAGATAGTATAAAAACCTTAGTATCTCCAGGTGACATGCAGTCATCTTGAATATGTTTTAACATGATAGTATAAAAACCTCAGTACATCAACATGACATTGCAGTAATCTTGAATAAGTTTTAAAAAGATAGTATAAAAACCTTAGTATCTCCAGGTGACATGCAGTCATCTTGAATATGTTTTAACATGATAGTATAAAAACCTCAGTACATCAACATGACATTGCAGTCATCTTGAATAAGTTTTAAAAAGATAGTATAAAAACCTTAGTATCTCCAGGTGACATGCAGTCATCTTGAATATGTTTTAACATGATAGTATAAAAACCTCAGTACATCAACATGACATTGCAGTCATCTTGAATAAGTTTTAAAAAGATAGTATAAAAACCTTAGTATCTCCAGGTGACATGCAGTCATCTTGAATATGTTTTAACATGATAGTATAAAAACCTCAGTACATCAACATGACATTGCAGTAATCTTGAATAAGTTTTAAAAAGATAGTATAAAAACCTTAGTATCTCCAGGTGACATGCAGTCATCTTGAATATGTTTTAACATGATAGTATAAAAACCTCAGTACATCAACATGACATTGCAGTAATCTTGAATAAGTTTTAAAAAGATAGTATAAAAACCTTAGTATCTCCAGGTGACATGCAGTCATCTTGAATATGTTTTAACATGATAGTATAAAAACCTCAGTACATCAACATGACATTGCAGTAATCTTGAATAAGTTTTAAAAAGATAGTATAAAAACCTTAGTATCTCCAGGTGACATGCAGTCATCTTGAATATGTTTTAACATGATAGTATAAAAACCTCAGTACATCAACATGACATTGCAGTAATCTTGAATAAGTTTTAAAAAGATAGTATAAAAACCTTAGTATCTCCAGGTGACATGCAGTCATCTTGAATATGTTTTAACATGATAGTATAAAAACCTCAGTACATCAACATGACATTGCAGTAATCTTGAATAAGTTTTAAAAAGATAGTATAAAAACCTTAGTATCTCCAGGTGACATGCAGTCATCTTGAATATGTTTTAACATGATAGTATAAAAACCTCAGTACATCAACATGACATTGCAGTAATCTTGAATAAGTTTTAAAAAGATAGTATAAAAACCTTAGTATCTCCAGGTGACATGCAGTCATCTTGAATATGTTTTAACATGATAGTATAAAAACCTTAGTATCTCCAGGTGACATGCAGTCATCTTGAATATGTTTTAACATGATAGTATAAAAACCTTAGTATCTCCAGGTGACATGCAGTCATCTTGAATATGTTTTAACATGATAGTAAAAAAACCTCAGTACATCAACATGACATTGCAGTCATCTTGAATAAGTTTTAAAAAGATAGTATAAAAACCTTAGTATCTCCAGGTGACATGCAGTCATCTTGAATATGTTTTAACATGATAGTATAAAAACCTCAGTACATCAACATGACATTGCAGTAATCTTGAATAAGTTTTAAAAAGATAGTATAAAAACCTTAGTATCTCCAGGTGACATGCAGTCATCTTGAATATGTTTTAACATGATAGTATAAAAACCTCAGTACATCAACATGACATTGCAGTAATCTTGAATAAGTTTTAAAAAGATAGTATAAAAACCTTAGTATCTCCAGGTGACATGCAGTCATCTTGAATATGTTTTAACATGATAGTATAAAAACCTCAGTACATCAACATGACATTGCAGTCATCTTGAATAAGTTTTAAAAAGATAGTATAAAAACCTTAGTATCTCCAGGTGACATGCAGTCATCTTGAATATGTTTTAACATGATAGTATAAAAACCTCAGTACATCAACATGACATTGCAGTCATCTTGAATAAGTTTTAAAAAGATAGTATAAAAACCTTAGTATCTCCAGGTGACATGCAGTCATCTTGAATATGTTTTAACATGATAGTATAAAAACCTCAGTACATCAACATGACATTGCAGTAATCTTGAATAAGTTTTAAAAAGATAGTATAAAAACCTTAGTATCTCCAGGTGACATGCAGTCATCTTGAATATGTTTTAACATGATAGTATAAAAAGCTCAGTACATCAACATGACATTGCAGTAATCTTGAATAAGTTTTAAAAAGATAGTATAAAAACCTTAGTATCTCCAGGTGACATGCAGTCATCTTGAATATGTTTTAACATGATAGTATAAAAACCTTAGTATCTCCAGGTGACATGCAGTCATCTTGAATATGTTTTAAAAAGATAGTATAAAAACCTTAGTATCTCCAGGTGACATGCAGTCATCTTGAATATGTTTTAACATGATAGTATAAAAACCTCAGTACATCAACATGACATTGCAGTCATCTTGAATAAGTTTTAAAAAGATAGTATAAAAACCTTAGTATCTCCAGGTGACATGCAGTCATCTTGAATATGTTTTAACATGATAGTATAAAAACCTCAGTACATCAACATGACATTGCAGTAATCTTGAATAAGTTTTAAAAAGATAGTATAAAAACCTTAGTATCTCCAGGTGACATGCAGTCATCTTGAATATGTTTTAACATGATAGTATAAAAACCTCAGTACATCAACATGACATTGCAGTAATCTTGAATAAGTTTTAAAAAGATAGTATAAAAACCTTAGTATCTCCAGGTGACATGCAGTCATCTTGAATATGTTTTAACATGATAGTATAAAAACCTTAGTATCTCCAGGTGACATGCAGTCATCTTGAATATGTTTTAACATGATAGTATAAAAACCTCAGTACATCAACATGACATTGCAGTCATCTTGAATAAGTTTTAAAAAGATAGTATAAAAACCTTAGTATCTCCAGGTGACATGCAGTCATCTTGAATATGTTTTAACATGATAGTATAAAAACCTCAGTACATCAACATGACATTGCAGTAATCTTGAATAAGTTTTAAAAAGATAGTATAAAAACCTTAGTATCTCCAGGTGACATGCAGTCATCTTGAATATGTTTTAACATGATAGTATAAAAACCTTAGTATCTCCAGGTGACATGCAGTCATCTTGAATATGTTTTAACATGATAGTATAAAAACCTCAGTACATCAACATGACATTGCAGTCATCTTGAATAAGTTTTAAAAAGATAGTATAAAAACCTTAGTATCTCCAGGTGACATGCAGTCATCTTGAATATGTTTTAACATGATAGTATAAAAACCTCAGTACATCAACATGACATTGCAGTAATCTTGAATAAGTTTTAAAAAGATAGTAGAAAAACCTTAGTATCTCCAGGTGACATGCAGTCATCTTGAATATGTTTTAACATGATAGTATAAAAACCTCAGTACATCAACATGACATTGCAGTAATCTTGAATAAGTTTTAAAAAGATAGTATAAAAACCTTAGTATCTCCAGGTGACATGCAGTCATCTTGAATATGTTTTAACATGATAGTATAAAAACCTCAGTACATCAACATGACATTGCAATAATCTTGAATAAGTTTTAAAAGGATATTATAAAAACCTCAGCACCTCCATGTGACATGCAGTCATCTTGAATATGTTTTAACATGATAGTATAAAAACCTCAGTACATCAACATGACATTGCAGTAATCTTGAATAAGTTTTAAAAGGATATTATAAAAACCTCAGCACCTCCGTGTGACATGCAGTCATCTTGAATATGTTTTAACATGATAGTATAAAAACCTCAGTACATCAACATGACATTGCAGTAATCTTGAATAAGTTTTAAAAAGATAGTGTAAAAACCTTAGTATCTCCAGGTGACATGCAGTCATCTTGAATATGTTTTAACATCATATTATTACATCCTAACTACCTGAATGCAACAATGCCGTCATCTTGGATCTAATTTAGCATCATAGCTATAAAAAACTTATTTAACATAGAACAATACAATTTTAGATAATTTATTATAGTCTTAAGTAAATTAGCATAGCAGATTTTCATGACATCAGAATTACATAAATGTGTTTTAGTCAGAGTCAATGGAAAGAAACAATTTGTGATGTGAGGGATTACTGAGATGGCCATGAAACCCAGATGTATTCACACATCAAATGAGACCCAGCTGTATTCACACATCAAATGAGTTCTTTCGCAGGCTGTGTACAGAATATGAATGACTGTATTTATTACATTGCCAGTCTATGGGCACTGTTGACACTGTTGCCAGTCTATTGACACTGTTCAGAGACTTTAGTTGTACAATGTACCATATGATTGCAACATTCTGTTTATTACACTGCCAGTCTATTGGCACTGTTCAGTATTTATTACTATTTTTCCCAGTCTATTGTTCAGAGACTTTAGTTCTATAATATAAGATGAATCCAAACATATCAATATATATATATATATATATATATATATATATATATATATATATATATATATATATATATATATATATATCTATATCTATATATATATATATATATATATATATATATAAGTCTAATTCTGTGCACTGAATATCAATTTAAAAAAACTTCAAAATAGTTTGAGTCTAGGTTTGTTATATTAAAAGTGGATTGAATGTTCATGCTGAATATTAGATCAATATCCAAATCAGATACCAGATCAACATCCATACCAAATATCAGATCAATATCCAAATCAGGTACCAGATCAACATCCATACCAAATATTAGATCGATATCCAAATCAGGTACCAGATCAACATCCATACCAAATATCAGATCGATATCCAAATCAGGTACCATATGATATCAACATCCATACCAAATATCAGATCAATATCCAAATCAGGTACTAGATTAGTTCAATATCCAAATCGGGTACCAGATCAAATCAATGTCCAAAATCAGGTACCAGGTCAGATCAATATACAAAATGAGTCAGACCAGACCATGTACAGATTTCCACTTGCTTTCTTCACATTTTTTAAACTTTTTAAACTTGTACTTGTTTGAGAGAAAACATCTTAGTATGATTAAGCAAATTGTACTTGTATGCAAATTTCATGACATACAGGTATTTACTTGTATGTGAATTTCATGACATTATACAGGTATTCACTTGTATGCAAATTTCATGACATACAGTTATTTACTTGTATGTGAATTTCATGACATTATATATATACAGGTATTTACTTGTATGTAAATGTCATGACATTATATAGGTATTTACTTATATACAATTCATGACCTACAGGCATTTACTTGTATGTAAATTTCATGACATTATACAGGCATTTACTTGTATGCAAATGTCATGAAATTATACAGGCATTTACTTGTATGCAAATGTCATGACATTATAGAGGCATTTACTTGTATGCAAATGTCATGACATTATAGAGGCATTTGCTTGTATGCAAATGTCATGACCTTATACAGGCATTTACTTGTATGCAAATGTCATGACGTTATACAAGTATTTACTTGTATGCAAATGTCATGACATTATAGAGGCATTTACTTGTATGCAAATATCATGACATTATAGAGGCATTTGCTTGTATGCAAATGTCATGACCTTATACAGGCATTTACTTGTATGCAAATGTCATGACGTTATACAGGTATTTACTTGTATGCAAATTTCATGACATTATACAGGTATTTACTTGTATGCAAATTTCATGACCTTATACAGGCATTTACTTGTATGCAAGTTTCATGACATTATACAGGCATTTACTTGTATGCAAATGTCATGAAATTATACAGGTATTTACTTGTATGCAAATTTTTGGAAATTTCTGAAAAATTGACAAATTACTTAAAAATTGTATTGGAGGCATCAAATGTTTTCATTATTACAACAATCACATGTATAAAGTGTGGACTTTATAGTTCTAAGAAAATAACTCACTCAGTTTGCAACCACACATATTAATAAGCATGGACTTTATTAGAGTAATCATTGGTACTTGTGTAGTCTGTATATTAGATTCATCATTGGTCCATGTGTAGTCTGTAGATTAGATTCATCATTGGTTCATGTGTAGACTGTAGATTAGATTCATCATTGGTCCATGTGTAGTCTGTAGATTAGATTCATCATTGGTCCATGTGTAGTCTGTAGATTAGATTCATCATTGGTCCATGTGTATTCTGTAGATTAGATTCATCATTGGTCCATGTGTAGTCTGTATTTTAGATTCATCATTGGTGCATGTATGGTCTTTATATTAGAGTCATCATTGGTCCAGGTGTAGTGTGTACATTTTAAAGGAAGTCCTAGTGATTGTTTAGACCGATTTTGATCACAGACAACGTCTTCATAAAGAAAGTTAAGATCAGGGAAAACTGTACCAAAGTTAAAATGCAGCATATAACAATAATAATATTCTCTTTACAGGAAAGTTTTAGGAATATTCCCACTTGGATAAGTGAAGTGAGAAAATATGCCGCAGGCGACCCTGTGATGGCACTGGTTGGTAACAAAATAGACTTGAAAGACTACATATTTGTGGCAAAAGAGGTAACTGTCAATAAAAGATGATCACATTATTTCCATCAATATTTCAGCACATTTTACCAACCAAAATACAGCGGAACCTGTCTTGAAAGACCACCCCTTCTGCTAAAACATAATGGTCTCACATGACAGATGGTCTCTCATAACAGGTTATAACACTATATAATCAATAAATCTGTACATGGAGAACCTGGTCTCTTGAGACAGGTGGTCTCTCATAGCAGTGGTCTCTCAAGACAGGTTTTACCATAGCTTTAAAGGATTTAGATAATAGACAATGTCTTAAACTTTAAATAGTCATACAGATGATGAAAAATTAGACTCTTGAATGATGTACAGATAGATTTTAAATTTAATTTAGGCACAATGAACCACCCTCTTCTCAAAAGCCCTTCTTTAAACATATGCAGCCTCAAACAAATGTATTGTTGTATGGCTAGCCTTTGCTGGCTCAGAGGTCATCAAGATGTACACAGGGTGATGTAGTCTTCCTACACCCTGTATTAAAAATGATTTCACCCTAAGTGCTGTATCAGATTCCAGTCTGTCAGCAGAGACATTTGGCCAGAACATGAATCCCAGCATTCTGGATATTTCATAACAGAGACTGTCAACAGGTCTGGGTTCTGTTTATCTTCCCAAGGCTAACTGAGCATGAACTTCTTCTTAACTTCTAATAATGCACACATGTTAAATTAATTATGATCCATTATCTGTAACCATTTTAAACAAGAGCAGAGTGGTAGAGCAGGCAGTTTAAGTTATGGGCTTGGTAATGTAAGCAGCACTAGATTTTCATTTCTAGTTTTTGTGAAAGATTTTAGCTTGATTTTACATAAAGTTTTGGGACCCTTACTTGGTGTTTGTGTCCTTTGAACCAGAATGTAACACCCCCATTCTGCTATATACATTGTCAACCACAGGGTGATGTAATCCTTCTACCCTCATTCCACTGTACACAGTGTAAACCACAGTGTGATATAGTCCTTCTGCCCTCATTCCATTGTACACAGTGTCAACCAGTGTGATATAGTCTTTCCATCACCAGTCCAGAGTACACAGTGCCACCTACTCAGTCATGTAGTTCTTCTATCACCAATGCAGTGTACATTGTACCAACCACTTGACCATAAAAAACTTCCATCTGACCTAATTTTCTGGTTAAAACATTACACTTTGCTTGTTTGGTGTTGATCAGTACATCAACACATGAGATGCTATACAGTACATCAACACATGAGATGCTATACAGTTGCTAAGGCAACCAAAGTAGAGTGCCTTGACCAGACACAACACATCATCATCCCAACTGCCAAGCCACTGTGGCTCCATGTTCACTTCAAAAAGTACAAAATATAAAACTGGTCATTTTAAACAAAATGAATAATCCCTTTTCAAATCAGTCCACATTTAAGTTTTGATCCACCTCTGACAATCAACTTTATCCAACTTTATTATTATGGCAGTGTTTTGTATCAGATAAATGAAATTAGACTGTATTAACTTTATTAATGGCAGTGTTATGTCTCAGATAAATGAAATTAGACTGTATTAACATTATTAATGGCAGTGTTTTGTCTCGGATATATGAAATTAGACTGTATTAACTTTATTAATGGCAGTGTTATGTCTCGGATAAATGAAATTAGACTGTATTAACATTATTAATGGCAGTGTTTTGTCTCAGATAAATGAAATTAGACTGTATTAACTTTTCACTATCAATTTTATGTCGATTGGTGCAGCAGCCATAAATAAAACCTTAAATTCTCCGGGTCCTATACCTATAGACACTGTTGATAGTTGATGGGTTTTGAAATAGGCTGTATTGGGTGATGGTGATTTTATTGATGAAAATAATGGGTTTCAGAGTTGAGGGGGTGGGGGGGCATAAAAAATGAATCTTGTCCCTGGGCTCCAAACACTCTAGCTATGCCATTGCTGGGTGGCATACTCATTGACACTGCTGCTAGTTCATGGATTGCAAAAGAAAGAGGTATTCTAACATTATCTCCTTTGTTGTGCATGTTCACCTTACACCTGGCACATATCTGCTGAGCTACCCTCCCCCCAATTTCATTTTAACAGTTTTAATTTATCTCAATGGTCACTGTGTGAAAAAGATTGTATAGGGCCATGCCACATCAAGCTTTTAGCAGCATCAAGCTTTAGTCACATCAAGCTTATAGCCACATTAAGCTTTTAGCCACATCAAGATTTAGTCACATCAAGCTTTTAGCCACATCAAGATTTTAGCCACATCAAGCTTTTATTCACATCAAGTTTTTAGCCACATCAAGCTTTTATTTACATCAAGATTTTAACCACATCAAGAATTTAGCCACATCAAGCTTTTATTCACATAAAGTTTTTAGCCACATCAAGCTTTTTAGCCACATCAAGCTTTTATTTACATCAAGATTTTAGCCACATCAAGATTTTAGCCACATCAAGCTTTTATTCACATCAAGTTTTTAGCCACATCAAGCTTTTATTCACATCAAGTTTTTAGCCACATCAAGCTTTTATTTACATCAAGATTTTAACCACATCAAGAATTTAGCCACATCAAGCTTTTATTCACATCAAGTTTTTAGCCACATCAAGCTTTTTAGCCACATCAAGCTTTTTAGCCACATCAAGCTCTTAGCCACATCAACTCTCATTTGGCTGTGATTTTTTTCAGGATGGGGAAAAACTTGCATCAGAACAAGGAATGATTTTCATTGAGACATCTGCAAAAACAGGACATAATGTGTACCAGGCATTTTTTGAAGTGGGTAAGTCCCGGGTTTTCACCTTTGTTTTATACTTGCTATGTAATTACTTCAATACAGGTATAACCTTTATGTTAAACTCACTATGTAATTAGGTGAATATACTTATCACCTCTATGCTTGTAGATTCGGCAAGAGAATGTAAAGATTTTGGGTTAAAATGTTTGAAGTCAATTAGCATATTTTATAGTTCTTCGTACAAGTCTGACATTGTTCTACAGATGTCATGTTTGTACGAGGATAAAACACCACCATGTTAATAAAAAACAGCATTGCCTGCAAAATATTAAACCCTAATAAAATAGTAAATTAGGAAGGAAGTTCTAGATATAAAAGTGGTCTTTTCCAGAATTACATATTTTATTTGAGAAATGTACTGAACTTTAAATTTTAAAATATGTGTACACTTTATGAAGAAGGAAAAGTAATAATAGATCTTCATATATTGTATCTGGTTCATCTCAGTATCTACTACAGAAACTTTAAAAAATTCAAAACAGCTGCTCAGATTATCCTTAGAGTACAATGAATTAAACACACCTACCCCATGCTCTGTAATCTTCACTGGCTACATGTTTGATCCAGAATCAAATACAAAATCTTTTGATTATGCTACATTTCATTGACTGACTCCAGACCAATATACCTATCTGACCTCACCTATGCGTGCACCCCATCTAGAAACTTGTGCATTTCTCTCCTGACACTTGTATTCTCATTGTGCTGTCAAAATGAAGCCATTAATTCTTTTGTATACCAGGGCCCAGCTGCATAAAATGAATGGGATTACACTACTATCATCATGTTGATTGCATGGGATTACACTACTATGATACTATCATGGCAATATAGTGTAGTAGTAGTGTAATTCTGACATTAAATATGGTCCCCATATCTGACACAAGTCCAACAGTTCAGTAGACAGTTGAATTCAACTCAAGCATTCTGGCATAAAGATAACACATCATTTTGGCATAAAACCATAGCTTTCTAGCATAAAGACCATAGCATTTTGGCATAAATACCATATCATTCTGGCATAAAGATCATAGCATTTTGGCATAAAACCATAGCTTTCTAGCATAAAGACCATAGCATTTTGGCATAAATGCCATAGCATTCTAGCATAAAGACCATAGCATTTTGGCATAAATACCATATCATTCTGGCATAAAGACCATAGCATTTTGGCATAAATACCATATCATTCTGGCATAAAGATCATAGCATTTTGGCATAAATACCATATCATTCTGGCATAAAGACCATAGCATTTTGGCATAAAACCATAGCATTCCAGCATAAATACCATAGCATTCTGGCATAAAGACCAGATCATTTTGGCATAAAACCATAGCATTCCAGCATAAATACCATAGCATTCTGGCATCAAGACCATATCATTTTGGCATAAAACCATTGCATTCCAGCATAAATACCATAGCATTCTGACATAAATATCTTATCCTTATGGCATAAAGATCATAGCATTTTGGCTTAAAAACATAGCATTCCAGCATAAAGACCATATCATTTTGGCATAAAACCATAGCATTCCAGCATAAAGACCATATCATTCTGGCTTAAAGACCATAGCATTCTAGCATAATGACCATAGCATTCCAGCATAAAGAACATTAAAATGTTCAGTTCAAAGAATTCTGTTTGTCATTTTTTTTGAAAATATGTTTTAGAAGTCTATACTTTTTTCTTAGGTAAAGAAGTTTTGAAAAGAAAGAAGAATGGTCCAGGTCCAACGGAATTTGCTGACCATGTCAAGGTTGATGATAACGAGAACAGAAAGAAGCGATGGGGATGCTGTTCATGATCAATATTACAGCCTTTTTTTTTAATGGATTTATACAGTTCCATCTATCACAAATACCTCAGGAATATTTAAATTTTAGTAAATGTTGAATTGGAGCCTATTATCAACATAAAGCTATTGCAAAAAATGGAAAAAAAACCCCACATTTTTAGTGTTAGCTTTATCTTATCACAAAAGCTTTGTGTGCTTTCATGCTTCACAAGGTTAAGACGTAGATAATGGTGTCGCAGTTTGATTGCATTATTCTACGGGTCTCAAACACTTGGCCCGCAGGCTGCATCCAGCCACCAGTCCATATCCTGTGGCCATGCAAAATCATTGGTGTCACAAATTGTCATGAAAGATAACAAAGTTGGTGCAGCCTGCATGCCATTCAAAAGGCCTGCATGCCATTCAAAATTCCTGCATGCCATTCAAAATGCCCTTGGTGGTCCTCAGGGTGATTTAAGTTTGAGACCCCTGCTCAATTCTATTACAAGAGATTCTCAATAGATGCTTATGTATATTTTAAATCAAATCAATGATTAAATATCATGCAGGCAGCATAACATGTGAATCTGCTTAACTCATAACTGATACTTACTGTACTTTGTAAAATGACACTAATGAAACATAAGTACTAATAACTAACCCTGGTTACCAAGAGCAATAACTGTCCATCTAGTTAGACGTCAGCATTAATATCACATTCATCATTTTAAAAAAAAATTGTTTATATTTAAACCTATCTGTTTGAGTTACTCAAGAATAACAATAGACTTTAAAATTCAGCATTTAAAGAAAACAAAACATATTGTTTTATTTTGGAAGCCTGATTTTTTAAAAAGGCCAGTATAGCTTGGTTTATTCCTGTGTGTGTGTGTGTGTGTGTGTGTCTGTATGTGTGTGTGCCCTGTTATAAGTTAATGACATTAATGGGGAAATTTTACTACAAAACCTAACAATATAAGCACTACCACATGTGATCAATATTTGTTTCTTTTAATCATTAAATATTATAATTATTTTTTCTTAATTGTTTGTAAAAGAACTTTATTTATATGTAGAATAAGTTTTATAAATGGTGAAGGGTCATCAGTGTTTTGACAATTACAGTACTAATTAGGTTAATTAAGTGTCCATATAGATATGTTTATCTTAATTTTTATTCTTCATTGATCATGGTTAGTGACTGAAAACGATATTAAATAGTTAGAGATTAATTATAAATTGGACTGTATTAGCAGCATCAGTCAATAATGATGTAGTTTGTGCTGAGTAAATACATGATGTTAGCTGTTTCTACTTATGCTAATGCCTTTACAATTTAAAAACTTGGATGGGTATAAGAACTCTCTAGAGACAGAAATAGAGAAAATACATAATGCAGAGAATATTGGTGAAGCCTGACTTTCAAGAAAGTAATGAAAGTGTTCCTTGATTTGTGCAACAAAAAGCAAATGCATAATTTCCTTTGAATGGATTTTTATATATTATTCCTTTTTTATAGTTTTTTCATAAACTTTAACAGATCTAACTCATACAATATTATTATTACTTTCACTGTTACCATTACCACTTCTAACACTGTTACCATTACCACTTCTTACACTGTTACCATTACCACTTCTTACACTGTTACCATTACCACTTCTTACACTGTTACCATTACCATTTCTTACACTGTTACCATTACCACTTCTTACACTGTTACCATTACCATTTCTTACACTGTTACCATTACCACTTCTTACACTGTTACCATTACCACTTCTTACAATGTTACCCTTAATATTTTCTACACTGTTATCATTGCTTACACCATTCAAATTTCTTATACCATTACCACTTTAATTTATTACATCATTACCATTTCTTACACCATTAATATTACCATTTCTTACACCATTACTATTTCTTACACTATTACAATTACCTTTTTTAAAACACCATTACCATTTTTTTCACCATTACCATTTTTTCACCATTACCATTTCTTACACCATTTATTACACCATTAACATTTCTTACACCATTATCATACACCATTACCATTTCTTACACTATTACCATTTATTATACTCTTGTATGTGTCACAAACTTTATCCTAAACCAGTACTACATTAATGTACCTCTCAATAATAATTCTTTTTTGGGATATGTTTGCTTTTCAAAAGGTTCAACTGTTGGCAAGTTTCAAACAGGAAACAGAATCAATTGGATGAACCGAATGAGATAGCAAAATTATTTTCTATCCCCCCCTGTCATATCTATGTACAGAACATTTAGTGCTAGTATGCATTTCTTCCTATCCCCGCCAGACCTGTCGCATCCCTTCTTAAGCAGATTTTGTTTTTCACTCTTTAACTTTGGTGGGGCTTCTTCAATTGAAACAAAAAATATGGTACCTTGCTTCAAATTAGGAACACTTAGATCTGTTTTTTTCTCTCACCTTTTTTCAGTGTTTTATTGCTGTTTATTAATGCAAGTATTTTCATTTATGTTGATTTTAATAATGAAATATTCAATATTAGGTAACTGTATATACCCATGCTTGTATATAATACTAAATAAATGAGCTTTTTTTGATCATTTGTATGCAGACATACAGTTTTTATTTGCAGAATGCATTTTCAGTGAGACTTGTGAGAGTTATTGCTTTACTATGAATAACCACTGTCATCAGAAAGTTCTTAATCTTAGTGCATAATCTTCACATAATACAAAACTAACCCACAGCTTTTCCCATCATTAATTGCATATTGTATTCACATTATGATGTCTTCACATAATACAAAACTAACCCACAGCTTTTCCCATCATTAATTGCATATTGTATTCACATTCTGATGTCTTCACATAATACAAAACTAACCCACAGCTTTTCCCATCATTAATTGCATATTGTATTCACATTCCGATGTCTTCGCAAAATACAAAACTAACCCACAGCTTTTCCCATCATTAGCTGCATATTGTATTCACATTCTGATGTCTTCACAAAATACAAAACTAACCCACAGCTTTTCCCATCATTAATTACATATTGTATTCACATTCTGATGTCTTCACATAATACAAAACTAACCCACAGCTTTTCCCATCATTAATTGCATATTGTATTCACTTTATGATGTCTTCACATAATACAAATAACCCACAGCTTTTCCCATCATTAATTGCATATTGTATTCACATTATGATGTCTTCACATAATACAAAACTAACCCACAGCTTTTCCCATCATTAATTGCATATTGTATTCACATTCTGATGTCTTCACATAATACAAATAACCCACAGCTTTTCCCATCATTAATTGCATATTGTATTCACATTCTGATGTCTTCACATAATACAAAACTAATCCACAGCTTTTCCTATCATTAATTGCATATTGTATTCACATTATGATGTCTTAACATTATACAAATAACCCACAGCTTTTCCCATCATTAATTGCATATTGTATTCACATTCTGATGTCTTCACATAATACAAAACTAACCCACAGCTTTTCCCATCATTAATTGCATATTGTATTCACATTCTGATGTCTTCGCATAATACAAAACAAACCCACAGCAAGTCTTTAATAAAAAAAATTCAGCAAACAAACACGTATATTGGAGGCTGTCAGTCTTCAGTAAGTATGTCATAATGGCTGATGTAAGCACTGGTAGATATCATACAGTTTAGGGATGCCTCAGATATTTTGGAGATGGTTGATACAATAGTTCCACAACTTTTCACAACACTTTGTAGGCTTACAAATGTTCATTGACAACAACAGAGCCAAACACTGTTAACTGGATGCATTAAAAATATTGGTTTTAAAAGTTTTCCATCTAATTTCAAATGATTTGTAGTCTCGTCTAGTTTTGTCCCATCCAAACTTTATTATTTACTCTTGAGTCAGGCCCCCCCCCCCCAAAAAAAAGTGGGAAATCTGTTTCATTGCCTTTGATTATCTCATTTGAACATCCTTGTTTACTATTTTCATGTTTAGAAAGTCATTTGTTTATTTCACCCCAAGTCTGTGTGTGTGAAAACTCAACATAACCCATCTTGCACAAACCATTCTGAGCTTCATGATTCATCAGTGTATTAAAAACTTCTTATGAATTAATGCTATTGAGAATATAAATTGTAGAATGAATTAATTCCCTTGAGAATAGAAATTGTCTGATGAATTAATGCCCTTGAGAATAGAAATTGTCTGATGAATTAATGCTTTTGCGAATAGAAATTGTCTGATGAATTAATGCCCTTGAGTATAGAAATTGTTAGATGAATTAATGCCCTTGAGAATAGAAATTGTCTGATGAATTAATGCCCTTATTAATAGAAATTGTCTGATGAATTAATGCCCTTGAGAATAGAAATTGTCTGATGAATTAATGCCCTTGATAATAGAAATTGTCTGATGAATTAATACCCTTGAGAATAGAAATTGTCTAATGAATTAATGCCCTTGATAATAGAAATTGTCTGATGAATTAATACCCTTGAGAATAGAAATTGTCTGATGAATTAATGCCCTTCAGAATAGAAATTGTCTGATGAATTAATGCCCTTATTAATAGAAATTGTCTGATGAATTAATGCCCTTGAGAATAGAAATTGTCTGATGAATTAATGCCCTTGATAATAGAAATTGTCTGATGAATTAATACCATTGAGAATAGAAATTGTCAGATGAATTAATGCCCTTGATAATAGAAATTGTCTGATGAATTAATGCCCTTGAGAATAGAAATTGCCTTTGAGAATAGAAATTGTCTGATGAATTAATGCCCTTGAGGATAGAAATTGTCTAATGAATTAATGCCCTTGAGAATAAAAAAATGATGAATTAATGCTCTTGAGAATAGAAATTGTCTAATGAATTAATGATATTGAGAATAGAAATTGTCTGATGAATTAATGCCCTTGAGAATAGAAATCGTCTGATGAATTAATGCCCTTGAGAATAGAAATTGATGAATTAATCCCCTTGAGAATTAAAAAAAAAATGAATGAATGCCCTTGACAATACAAATTGTGGAATGATTTAATGCCCTTGAGAATATAAATTGTCTGATGAATTAATACCCATGATAATAGAAATTGTTTGATGAAATTGTCCACTCTGTATTGCACATCTTGTGCTGTACTTCACTTCATAATAGTCACTTCACATTCACCAGTCACAGGCAGTAGTCTTCCAGAATATTGGTTATCTTTCATGGAATCACAACCACCATTTACACAAGAAATATGACAGAGAATCACATCCATAAACTTTGAAAAAATTAGTGTAGAATACCATACAAAAATTGGTCTTGATATCAGTGTAGAATACCATAACAAAATTAGTCTTGATATCAGTGTAGAATACCATAACAAAATTAGCCTTGATATCAGTGTAGAATACCATAAACAAATTGGCCTTGATATCAGTGTAGAATACCATAACAAAATTAGCCTTGATATCAGTGTAGAATACCATAAAAAAATTGGTCTTGATATCAGTGTAGAATACCATAAGAGTACCTGGATCTTACAGTATGTCTTTTGCTTATTGGGAGATTTGATTTACCTGTGTTATGTACTATGCATGCATCTGCAGGTGTTCAAATTGGTCTTGATATCAGTGTAGAATACCATAAGAGTGCCTGGATCTTACAGTATGTCTTTTGCTTATTGGGAGATTTTATTTACCTGTGTTATGTAATAGACATAAGTCTACAGGTGTTTGGCATGCTGTTAATGCTGCTGTAGAGCTTTTTTGTCTTTCAGTTAAATTTATTTAAAAATGACGAAAAGTGATAACAGAATATTCAAGTATGCCTCATATGCAAATATTATTTTTTGTACTTTGTGTGTATACACAATAATTGCTACTTGACAGGCAAATAATAAAATATTATGGAAATTCAGTATATTTTTTGTGGGCTGCAGATTTATTATGTACGTCATGGCTGCTACAAACCATGAATATAAAATCACAACAAACTAATCCATCAGACACAAATCACCATTGACCATTCACAAACATGAAAATGAAAAACAGAGTAATTATATTTTTTGTCCATACAAATAGATGAATTCATTGTTAGTATTTTTATATTGTTTCAAAGTGTAGATAGATGTCCATGTGATTATTAGGACTATATTTTTTGTGCAAAGAAAATTATTCACTTACAAATTTTGTGAAAATATATTTTTTTTTACAAATATGTACTCTTTGATAATTTACTCATGTACATTACCAGTCATTCTATTAATTTGTACACAAAACAAGTGTAAATGCCAAAATTGTTTGTCAAAATGTAAATATATGTAAATATATGTAGCAATCTGAGTTGCATTTTCTATTGACTCTTGTACTCTCAGGTGGATTGCATCCCCTTACATTAGGAGTTATCTTCTCATAAATACACATGTTCTGAAACAAAACATTAAAAACCTGAAATATTAATTCATTTATTAAAGTGTTCCTTGACTGCATCATCACATGATTTCAGAGAAAACTATTTCAGTGAAATGATAGTACTTAAATGTGATTTAATTAATGGGAAGTATTAATTCCAATGTAAAGAGTAAAGTGTGATTGAGGATTTGTATGCCAGAATTTAATCAAAAGAAATCTGAAGTGCAGACTGAGTGCTGACATTGTTGATTAACTTGTGAGAATCAATGTTGTTGGTGTTGATTAAAAGACTCTGAGCCAATGCCATCAGTCAGAAAGTGGAAGGTATATCAAAACACATCTATGTCAACAAAAAATAAATTTGCAAACAGTTGTCAGTAAAATGACAGTAATTAAATGTTATTTATTTATGGGAAGTATACATATACTTCCAGTGTGGAGAGTGAAGTGTCAGTGAGGATATTCATGACAGAAATTTAATCAAAAGAAATCTGAAGTGTCTTCATTATTGACAGTTGTCTATATGCTTCTCTGTTATGCTTTAAACACAATTTATATTTGGCATAACATATGTTAGTATATTAAATGCCATTTCAGTGGGCATAACAATTGTTACTACTGTACATTCCATTTATATTTGGTTTAGCAAATGTTTGTACTTTTTGCATGTCATTTGTATGTGGCCTTTAAAGATGTTAGTACTTTACATGCCGTTTATATTTGGCATTACAAATGTAATTACTGTACATACCATTTATATTTGGCATTACAAATGTAACTACTGTACATGCCATTTATATTTGGCATTACAAATGTAATTACTGTATATGCCTTTTATATTTGGCATTACAAATGTAATTACTGTACATGCCATTTATATTGGGCATTATAAATGTAATTACTGTACATGCCTTTTATATTTGGCATTACAAATGTAAGTACTGTACATGCCATTTATATTGGGCATTATAAATGTTAGTACTTTACATGCCATTTATATTTGGCATTACAAATGTAATTACTGTACATGTCATTTATATTGGGCATTATAAATGTTATTACTTTATATGCCATTTATATTTGGCATTACAAATGTAATTACTGTACATGCCATTTATACTGGCACAACATATTATTACTTTACATTCCATTTATATTTGGTTTAGCAAATGTTTGTACTTTTTGGATGTCATTTTGTATTTGACATTATTAATGTTAGTATTTTACATGCCATTTGTATTTTGCATGACAATACATACATACATACATACATACATACATACATACATACATACATACATACATACATACATACATACATACATACATACATACATACATACATACATACATATGTATGTACATCATGCTTTACATGCCATTTATATCTGGCATTGCAAATGTAATTACAGTACATGCCATTAATATTGGGCATTGCAAATGTAATTACAGTGCATGGCATTTATATTGGGTACAACATTCTGAGTACAAGAGTACTTTTGTCCATAACAGTATTAACTTTGTCATAGTAGTTACAATTGGCCATGATATTATTGTTATTTATTCATTTTTTCCAAAACTATCAATAAATTTCATTTTTCTATTCACTGTGTAGCCTCCATTTTTGAATAAGAAGTCTAATACACAAAGTTGGAGTCTTTAGAAATATTTTTAAACTCATAATTTATCCCTGTGGGTCTGGGAACCTACATTTCTTACATGGAGAATGGTTCTAACAGTAACTGCTACAAAAGGTGATACCATTTATCAATGGTGCTCTTAACCTATCCCATGCATCTGTTGTCAGCATCCTCAGTCATCAAGATGTGGCTTTCCCTGAGGAAATTAGTTCTGTTTAATGTATCTATGGATCACTGAAATCTCATCTCCACATGGGTGAAAATCTCAGTTGGGCAAATGTATGTCTGTCAGAAGCATGCAAGTAGCTTCCCATGCATCACTGGTTCTTCTTGGATTCTTCCTCCAGCATATATACAGTTAATTATAGCCTGACTTGTGCCGAAAAATGGAATTAAACAAAAACAAAACAAGATCCCATGTAACCAGGAGGAAGATACATTGTAGGTATTTTGTCATAATCTGCACTTTACGGAATGTTTACATATAAATGTAGTGGCCGAGAGGAAGACACATTTACACATTATTCATACATCGGCTTGGAAACCTCCCTTCTCAATCAGCTATGCTTACATAACCCATCATATGATGACTAAACTGAACCTTATACAAATATCTCTGTCGTTATGATTTGCCTATAGCAGTAATTGGTTTTCGTAATGCTTATGTTTACATGCTTTGTGTATTTGCCTTCTTTTAGCCCCACTCTATATTTTATCCCAATACGGTTTTATGTTTCCTGGTTCTTTTTTTTTTCATTTTCTGTGATTTATTTTGTGGTAGCACATTACCATTTATTTTTCCATAGACCTCAATGCTAATGTTTTGAGAAGGACAAAACCAGATATTCAATTGCTTTTAAGAGAGATAACTCTGCTGGAACTAGACAGGTAAGAGTTATCTAGTCACAACAGACCCCGTTTCACAAATTTGTGCCACATTTTTAAAAAATCATAAAAAAAATACAAATTATGACCTAGATATGAATTAACTAAATCTCAAGAGGCTGAACCTTTTTTAAAGCCTAACAGAAAGAACAACTCTTACATAATGCACCAATCAGAGCTGGTGTTGATCTTTATTTCTGAATGCAATGTGACCAACACCTTAAGATCTGCCTACCTGGGGATGTACAATTGGTACCATTATACCTTGTATAATAATACCATACTTCTTTCCTGACTTACATATAAAGACTTTTTATTATAGTTTCTGGATGGCTCAAGCTATTTCTTATACTGATTTTACTTGTAAATCTCAGCCAGGTTCCTAACATGAATCACAACCAGCATACATGCATGCATAGATACATACTTACATACATACATACATTCATACATACATACATACATACATACATACATACATACATACATACATACATACATACATACATACATACATACATACATACATACATACATTAAGGAGTCCTGAGTGGCCGAGTGGGAGTGGTCTAAAGCGTTCTCCGTTACGGATCACTGCCATCTCATCTATGTCTGTGTAGTCTCGAGTCTCCACCATTAATACTGACCGACATGTATAGCATATCTTGTGCTGAAAAATGGCGTTAAACCCTACAACAACATACATACATACATACACACACACACTCATACACATACATACATATATATATATATATATATATATATATATATATATATATATATATATATATATATATACATACATACATACATACATATATCAATTGGCTCAGTGGTCTTAAAGTGTTCATCTTTATAGATCTCTGCCATCTCAACTCTGTCATTGTGGGTTCGAGTCTCAGACTCGGCCATTGATGGTACATGACAAAGTTTTATAGTAGCTTCCCATGAGTTTGTGGTTCCTACCAGGGTTTCCCCAGGTTCTTCCACCATCCAATATACTAGCTGCCCTGTCTCATGTGCTGAAAATTGGCATTAAATCCTGGACAAAATTCACTGGGAACCTTAAAATTGGCATTAAATCCTGGACACAGTTCATTGGGAACCTTAAAATTGGCATTAAATCCTAGACAAAATTCATTGGGAACCCTAAGTTTATAGTTTTGCAGGGATCTTTAAATTGTCACATTTTCTAATTTTATTAAATTGTATTATCAGTGGGCCAATTTTTAAAAAAAAATGAAAAATTAAAATTAATGTGGCATGTGTAACATGATACATCAGACTTTAGTAGCTCAGATAGATAAACTCATTCAATGCCTTTACCTTGATCAGATCGGCTCCTTCAATGCCTTTACTGATTGTTCTACCTTGAATGGATCGATTCCTTCAATGCCTATACTGATGTTGGCCTTGATCAGATCGACTCCTTCAATGTCTTTACTGATTTTTACATTGATCGGATCGACTCCTTCAATGCCGATACTGATACTTACCTTGAATGGAAAAGTTAAATTAGCAGGTGGTCTTGCTGGTGGCAAAGTTACATTAGCATTGCTGAAATTACCATATTAAGGATGCATGTGACAGTCCTATCAATAGCTGAATGCAGACGCATGATTAATTGCTATCCTTCATGGCTTCTGGAGACATGTTGCTGCTATCATTTGACACGCTCAAAAGAAACTCAAAAGAGACTCAACAGGTGCCAGAGGTTGGCAAATTACTATCCAACAATGTACCAGCACACCAACACATGTATTCAAAGCATTTTAAAATGTTATTCAGGACTGCTAGGGGCAGTTCCATACGACAATAACATTTGACCATGTATAAGTATAGTTTTTCTGTGGTCATCAGGAACCCAATGAAAAAATTATTCTTGACTTCGAAAGTAATCATGTCACACTTGCATATCACATGATGCAAGATGTGGCCATTCATGGGCCAAGACCATGATGTTGACAAAGGTCTGCAGATTTTTCTGAACGGTCTAATGTTATGGTACCAAATGTATTACTTTTCATTGAAACACTAGGATGTATTTATGAAATTGATGGTAGACCTCGATTTTTGGCTCCACTGACAACGGAGGCAGAGAGATTTGACTGATTAGTTACGCAAATTAAGGGGCGTGTTTCCCACGCAAAATTACCTAGTTTTTAATATCGCCTCATCGAAAATTTTAATCAGTCTAAGCTTTTCTGCAAGAGAAACCAGAATCGGCTCTGCGGGATTTGCAAGACATTCCCTCGTAAAAACTGTTGTTGAAGTAATCCGACGAAATGATTTGGATGGACATTGAACGCAAAGGGGGAAAATAGCCCATAGACGTGTAATCCTGAGGCGCGTAATCTGAGTCGTGTAATCCTGTGACGCAATCCTGCGACGTTTTAGTTCTGAGAGTATCATGCGACGGGTTTTCGAAAGTAGCATCCTGAGATCCAGGGGTCTGAACAGCTACAGTGGAAGTAGAGCGAACCAAAGAAGCAGTTATGCAATCTCAGTAGCAAGAGATCATTAAAGTAAATAAAGAGTTAAGCATGCTAGAAAATTATGAACTTTTTACTTTACTTTTTACTTTGTAAGCAAAAATCGTTAAATAATTAAAAATCACTTTTGCCTCACTTTAACAAACCAATATTAACCACAGCAACTATCTAAAATTTGCTGCAACGTATGTGATATCATTTTGATATGGATTCTTGGCATGATTTTATTTCACTGTTCATTGTGACAATCGAGATACAATTGGTAAAGTCGGGAGGTTTATATAAGAAGTTGATCTATCTCATCTACGAAAATGTGAAATCACTAATTAGATACTACTTTTAAAAACGCTTTCTTCATTCACTGATTATGACAACTATATTCAAGGAAGATAAAATAATTAAAGATACAGTGGGATAATTTTGGTCTTACACGAAATGTTCATTACAACTTCACCTTATTGAAAGAAAAAAAAAACATAAAAGAAAGAGAGATTCCTTATTTGCTTTGCAATTATAGGATACCTAATCCATGGCACGATATGTGTGCTGTAGTTTTCATAGATCTGTGATTCTGTTTAAATATCAGTTAATTCATTCATCTTTTAATCGCACTATCCAGGCCCTTCAGAGGATATGATAGTCATGGCCACTTCGCTGAGTGCCCTGATTATATTGACAATTGGAAAATAATCAAATAACAAAACAAGAACATATTTGCTATGTAAAGATTTGGTATAAAAACAACTAAGCCCACAATCAAGCCTATTTTTATTTCCAGAATTGTTTTTAAACAAAAAAAAAGCCGTTGGACGAGCCTAAGGGATCGAACCCGGGCTTGATTTTCCTTTACCCTACTCGGGTTATGCATCCATCCACCCATACAACAGTGTTTCTTTCTTTCCGTCCATTTCTTTATCTATCTGTATATCGCAATCTGTAAATAAGGAAGAGAACTCATATACTGGCAAGTATAGTAACCAAAACATTAATAAACAGCTAACGTAAGTAAATCAGGAAATTTTATTTTATTTTTATATGATTAGAATCGATAAGATGAAACTGATGATGTCGAAAGCGATAGTTGATTTCCTGGATAAATATACAATACAGGAAAATAACAGATAAACAGATATACGAACATCAAAACTAACGAGTCCTGAACGTTCATACACAAGGAGGCAAAGGTTTCACACAGGAATTGTTATATGAATTTAAACCATAAATTGAGGGGAAAGCTCATAGGATAACCCATCGGTGTTCTTACTATGCCGTACCCGATCGGCATGGTGACCGCGCTGGCGTTAATGTAAATTATGTTCTTCGCGTCCACTTTGTAGACGTTATGGTCTTCTTTTAGGCTATGCTATATTTTTTTATATTAGATATCATTAGGACTTGTTAATGTACGGTAGATCGGTTTTAAAAGATCGCCTTATGATGCTTTTTTTTTTCTATAGAAAAGTTTATTGTAGCAACATGTCTGCTCAAACTATTGCCGACTAGGTAAGTTACGATCGGTTTTTCCATATCTAAAATTAGCTAACTACGGAAATTAATAAGAACGGAAATTAATAAGATCCGTATTGAATTAAAACAAGCAAAAAAAAAAACAAAAAAAAAAAACGGAGGAGTGGTCAAAGATCGTGAGTTGTGTGGTTTTTTTTAAACAACTATCTTTTGTGTTCGTTTTCTTAAAACAATTTTATATAAATGTTAAGAAAACCATTATTGAACAAATCACAATGCAGTTATAAGCGTTTCTTTTAGACCCAGCTCTTTCGTTGTATCTATCACGACGTTGTCACAGGGGCTCGCATCGTTGCTTACAATTTACCTGTCATACATGTACTATATAATACAGTATAATCACGATAGGTAAATTGTAAGCAGCGATGCGAGCCCTTGTGGACGCAGTATGAATATATCTTTTATTGATACGTATCAAGGGCATGTCACACGCCCGTTTTTTGGTACTGGTTCATATTTCGTAATGTTGTTATTTCTATATATATTCTATTGTACGGTTTGTTAACTTAAAAACTAAACCGCCAATAGCTGTTATTGTGTAAAATCGTGTAGCAATACTGGGGCAAATAGCCACCAAACGAAACAGGAAGCAATACGAAATATAAGACATAATACAGCCATTTTAGTCGAAGGATGTTTTCTTGGAGGAAGTACGTTACATATACAGGTACATGTAATATAATTTTAACTAGAAGATATGAATCTATTATTCGTGCTATTTATATTTTGGATTTGTATAGGACAGCAGGAAATGTGCGTTTAAGTTTGTTTTTCTTACTTCACAAGTAGAAGAAGTTAAAACATTTTGAGCAACTTTTTCCATAAATCTGTAAATTGTAAGTGATGATGCGCAGACTGGTTTTGTTTTGTTACTGACTTCTGCAATTCAAATTGTCAGTTAAAAGATAGGTTTTATTTTGAAATCATTATACACAAAAACTTCCATCTAAACGATATATTTTATAGCAAGGTAAGAGTAAAGCAGTAGGGAAAATAAGACGAGTATGTAATGAATGTTAGAAAGGGAAAATGAGACGAGTATGTAATGAACTTCACAAAGGGAACATGAGACAAGTATTAATGAATGTTAGAAAGGGAAAATGAAACAAGTATGTGATGAATGTTAGAAAGGGAAAATTAGACCAGAATGTAATGAACTTCACAAAGAGATCATGAGACAAGTTTGTAATGAATTTCACAAAGGGAAAATTAGTTGTTGCTGTTGTAGGCTTAAACGCCATTTTTCAGCACATGACAGGCTATACATGGCGGCCAGTATTATTGGTGGAGGAAGAACCCGGGAAAACCCTCAGAAAGAACCACCGACCCACGAGAAGCTACTAACACGCTTTATGACATAACTACATTAGCCGAATCTTACACTCGAACACACGCAGACAGAGGTGAGATGGCAGTGATCCGTAACGGAGAGCGCTTTAGACCACTAATGAACTCGGGGCCCGGGGAAAATGAGAAGAGTATGTAATGAATTTTAGAAAGGGAACATGAGACAAGTATGTAATGAATTTTAGAAAGGAAAACTAAGACACGTATATAATGAATTTTTGAAAGGGAACAAAAACAAGTGTGTAATGAATTTCACAAAGAGAAAATAGACAAGTATGTAATGAACTTCACAAAGGGAACACTAGACAAATGTGTAATGAATTTCACAAAGGGAACACGAGACAAGTGTGTAATGAATTTTACATACGGAACATGAGACAACTGTATAATGAATTTCACAAAGGGAAACTAAGACAAGTGTGTAATGAATTTTAGAAAGTTAAAATGAGAAGTGTATGTAATGAATTTTAGAAAGGGAAATGAGACAAGTGAGTAATGAATTTTAGAAAGGGAAAAGGAGTCAATCATGTAATGAATTTTGCAAAGGGAAATTAAGACAAGAACTTTATGAATTTTAGAAAGGGAAATGAGACAAGACCGTAATGAATTTCACAAAGGGAAAAGGAGTCAATCATGTAATGAATTTTGCAAAGGGAAAATGAGACAAGTGTGTAATGAATTTCACAAAGGGAAAATGAGAAGGGCATGTAATGAATTTTAGAAGGGAAATGAGACAAGTGTGTCATGAATTTTGCAAAAGGAAAATGAGAAGAGCATGGAATGAATTTTAGAAAGGGAACATGAGACGAGTATGTAATGAATTTCACAAAGGGAAAACGAGAAGAGTATGTAATGAATTTTAGAAAGGAAAACTAAGACACGTATATAATGAATTTTTGAAAGGGAACAAAAACAAGTGTTAATGAATTTCACAAAGAGAAAATAGACAAGTATGTAATGAACTTCACAAAGGGAACACTAGACAAGTGTGTAATGAATTTCACAAAGGGAACACGAGACAAGTGTGTAATGAATTTTACATACGGAACATGAGACAACTGTATAATGAATTTCACAAAGGGAAAATAAGACAAGTGTGTAATGAATTTCACAAAGGAAAACTAAGACAAGTGTGTAATGAATTTTAGAAAGTTAAAATGAGAAATGTATGTAATGAATTTTAGAAAGGGAAATGAGACAAGTGAGTAATGAATTTTAGAAAGGGAATTGAGACAAGTATGTAAGGTATGATGCTAAACAGTACTGATGATTGATATGTTGCTAAACAGTACTGATGATTGATATGATGCTAAACAGTACTGATGATTGATATGATGCTAAACAGTACTGATGATTGATATGATGCTAAACAGTACTGATGATTGATATGATGCTAAACAGTACTGATAATTGATATGATGCTAAACAGTACTGATGATTGATATGATGTTAAACAGTACTGATGATTGATATGATGCTAAACAGTACTGATGATTGATATGATGCTAAACAGTACTGATAATTGATATAATGTTAAACAGTACTGATGATTGATATGATGTTAAACAGTACTGATGATTGATATGATGCTAAACAGTACTGATGATTGATATGATGTTAAACAGTACTGATGATTGATATGATGCTAAACAGTACTGATGATTGATATGATGCTAAACAGTACTGATGATTGATATGATGTTAAACAGTACTGATGATTGATATGATGCTAAACAGTACTGATGATTGATATGATGCTAAACAGTACTGATAATTGATATGATGTTAAACAGTACTGATGATTGATATGATGCTAAACAGTACTGATGATTGATATGATGCTAAACAGTACTGATGATTGATATGATGTTAAACAGTACTGATGATTGATATGATGCTAAACAGTACTGATGATTGATATGATGTTAAACAGTACTGATAATTGATATGATGTTAAACAGTACTGATGATTGATATGATGCTAAACAGTACTGATAATTGATATGATGCTAAACAGTGCTGATAATTGATATGATGCTAAACAGTACTGATGATTGATATGATGTTAAACAAAAAAACAGTACTGATGATTGATATGATGCTAAACAGTACTGATAATTGATATGATGTTAAACAGTACTGATAATTGATATGATGCTAAACAGTACTGATGATTGATATGATGTTAAACAGTACTGATGATTGATATGATGCTAAACAGTACTGATAATTGATATGATGCTAAACAGTACTGATGATTGATATGATGCTAAACAGTACTGATAATTGATATAATGCTAAACAGTGCTGATCATTCATATGATGCTTGATTAGTGATGACCATTGATATAATTCTAAACAGTGTGCTAAACATTGGTATGATGCCAAGTAGTGTACTGACCATTGATATGTAGCTAAATAGTACTGACCACTGATATGATGCTAATAGTTCTGACCATTGATATGATGCTAAATAGTGCTGACCATTGATATGATGCTAAACAGCACTGACCATTGATATGATGCTGAACAGTGCTGATCACTGATATGATGCTAAACAGTGTACTGACCATTGGCATGATGTTAAACAGTGCTGACCATTGATATGATGCTAAACAGTACTGATGATTGATATGATGCGAAACAGCGCTGACCATTGATATGATACTAAACAGTGCTGACCATTGATATGATGCTAAACAGTGCTGACCATTGATATGATGCTAAACAGAACTGACCATTGATATGATGCTAAACAGTGCTGACCATTGATATAATTCTAAACAGTGTGCTGACCATTGGTATCATGCTAAGCAGTGTATTGATCATTGATATAATGCTAAACAGTGCTGACCTTTGATATGATGCTAAGCAGTGTACTAACAATTGGTATGATGCTAAGCAGTGTACTGACCACTGGTATGATGCAAAACAATGTGCTGACCATTGGTATGATGCAAACTAGTCTGATGACCATTGGTATGATGCTAAACAGTGTGATGACCATTTGTATTATGCTAAACAGCGTGCTGACCATCGATATGATGCTAAACGGTGTGCTGACCATTGATATGATGCTAAACAGTATGATGACCATTGATATGATGCTAAACAGTGTGATGACCATTGATATGATACTAAACAGCGTGCTGACCATTGGTATAATGCTAACAAGCAATGCTGACCATTGATATGATGCTAAACTGTGTGCTGACCATTGATATGATGCTAAATAGTGTGCTGAACATTGGTATAATGCTAAAAAGCAATGCTGACTATTGATATGATGCTAAACAGTTTGCTGACCATTGATATGATGCTAAACAGTGTGATGACCATTGATATGATGCTAAACAGTGTACTGACCATTGGTATAATGCTAAAAAGCAATGCTGACTATTGATATGATGCTAAACAGTGTGCTGACCATTTATATGATGCTAAACAGTGTGCTGACCATTGATATGATGCTAAACAGTGTGATGACCATTGATATGATGCTAAACAGTATGCTGACCATTGGTATAATTCTAAAAAGCAATGCTGACCATTGATATGATGCTAAACAATGTGATGACCATTGATATGATGCTGAACAGTTTGCTGACCATTGGTATGATTCTAAACAGTCAGCTGACCATTTGTAAGACTCTAAATATTGCTGACCATTGATCAGAGACATTAAATGAGATTATTTAATCATATGAACACCACATAGTGCATGTTAAAGATTGCATAATATATTTTTTAATGTTGTTGTTGTTGCATTTGTTTACTTGTTTCCGCATGTTCTCTTACAAGTAAAGGAACCTAAGGGGTCCAAGGCAACAGTAGGAAGATATGGATATAGGTTATGGCCCATTGTTTTGTATGCACATGTCAAATATATATTCTTTTTCATTTTGCATATACAGTATAGTCTCCTTCATTTAACATGTAGATTGTAATTGTTTGTAGTCCAATGATTATTGAAATTAAAACATGTAGATTGTAATTGTTTGTAGTCCAATGATTATTGAAATTGATACATGTAGATTGTAATTGTTTGTAGTCCAATGATTATTGAAATTCATACATGTAGAATGTAATTGTTTTTGTAGTCCAATGATTATTGAAATTCATACATGTAGAATGTAATTGTTTTTGTAGTCCAATGATTATTGAAATTCATACATGTAGAATGTAATTGCTTGTAGTCCAATTATTATTGAAATTGATACATGTAGATTGTAATTGTTTTTAGTCCAATGATTATTGAAATTCATACATGTAGAATGTAATTGTTTGTAGTCCAATGATTATTGAAATTCATACATGTAGATTGTAATTGTTTTTGTAGTCCAATGATTATTGAAATTCATACATGTAGAATGTAATTGCTTATAGTCCAATTATTATTGAAATTGATACATGTAGATTGTAATTGTTTTTGTAGTCCAATGATTATTGAAATTCATACATGTAGATTGTAATTGTTTTTGTAGTCCAATGATTATTTAAATTCATACATGTAGATTGTAATTGTTTGTAGTCCAATTATTACTGAAATTAAAACATGTAGAATGTAATTCTTGGTAGTTCAGTGATTATTGAAATACATACAGACTGTATTGGTAAGTATTCCTATGAATGGATCTGATTTTATTGAAATTCATACAGAATTAAACTCCTTCATCCAAGTTTCAGTATCAAATGAATTGCCACTATTTTACACTATTTTACACTGGTTTCACAAGTTTAGACTTTGCTACAGATATCGAGTTTTTATTTTATTTAATTTCTTTCTAGTCGGATGAATGCAAGATGAAACTGACAATGGTTGGAGATTCCTTTGTGGGGAAGACATCCCTTGCTCTGCAGTTTACCCAGGACTTTTTTCCTCATGACCACAAACCAACAATTACAGGTAAAGTATGCATTTTTCAGTATGTAGTTTGTAAACGATTGAACACACTATATCCTCATTTTATCATCCCCATTTTAGCATCCCCAGTAACTCAGTAGCCCGTGTATAATGCAGAGGTAGGTGTGGATCCCACTGGATCTTTTTTTTTGTGGTACAAAAGCCTAAAGGCGAAATTTTGGCTAGTAATGCTTGATGTTTAAAATAAATCAGATTGAAATTTGGTAAATGAATATCCAATAATTTGTTGTATGTGTCAAATTGAAAAAACAGATGGCTAATGTATGGAAGTTTTACAGTCATAATGAATTCAAGAAGATTAATCAGAAGTCATATACTTTGTATGACTTCCTGTAACAAAATAAATTTCTGAATAAATATAAGAATATATGATGGCACATCAATCAATAAAACTTTGTAAATGTCTGAAGAAGGCAACACTGTACAAATTCAATGCCATGTAAGCAGCTATTAAGTGAAATTTGTGTTCTATTCTTATCTTTTAGTTGGGTTTCAATGTAACAATCACATTACAGGTGAGGCGATTTGTGTGTCTATGTGCAGGGAAATTATTTTTGAATCTTGCAGTCTAGTACCTGACATATTTACTGACAGACATCAATAAATCATAATTCATAATTGGATAATTAACTTGGTCCTCTTATGATGCCCATAACAAATTCGAAACATATTCTATTTGTTTTTTTTTGAGTCAATACATTTTATATTCTGTAGAATTTCAAATCTTGTCTGTTTACATTTTTCATTATATTAAAACTCTGTAAAACTTTATTAAGCGAAAGAATTCACTGTGTATGGCTGATTTCGATTTGCAATGTATCTTTAGCAATTTTCCAGTCATATCGCTATGACGTCTGCAGTGTGGCAGTTTATAGTGGACCATCATGCAGCAAACATTTCACATCATGTAACACCCAGTCACAATATTCTAACACCATGCCAACCAGTCCTAACAGTAACCTTTTAATGCTGAGTGCCAAATAAGGCAGAGCAGTGCCACTACCATTATTATAAGTCTTTGCTGTGACCCAGCCAAGGTTTGAACCTGTGACCTAAAGCATCCATGGCAGACAATCTAACCACTTAGGCCACATGAGCTGTGAAGACTTTGTTCACTGTCAATCCTGTACTAAACTTGAAAAATAGATTTGGTTGATATCTTGATTATCTGTCATAATTAGTAAATTCTGTATAAAATATATTCAAATGAAGGATTCATTAACTACCAACTGTACACCCAACAGGTAGTCAGTCTACATGGTGACTTGGTGTGACAATATGATTTATGTAACCCTTTACCAACTGTACACCTAGCAGGTAGTCAGTCCACATGGAGACTTGGTGTGACAATATGATTTGTGTGACCCTTTAACAACTGTACACCCAAAAGGTAAGTCAGTCCACATGGAGACTTGGTGTGACAATATGATTTGTGTGACCCTTTACCAACTGTACACCCAACAGGTAAGTCAGTCCACATGGAGACTTGTTTGTGACAATATGATTTGTGTGACCCTTTACCAACTGTACACCCAAAAAGGTAAGTCAGTCCACATGGAGACTTGGTGTGACAATATGATTTGTGTGACCCTTTACCAACTGTACACCCAACAGGTAAGTCAGTCCAAATGGAGACTTGGTGTGATGACACAATTTATATGTCCTAATTCTTTGTTGGAAATGTCCAGCATCATGTCAAGTACAGACTCCAGTATGTACAATAGGCATACAGGCTCTTTATGGCACACATGCAACACATTGACTTTTTCTAACATGGCACACATGTAACATGTGAATTTATCTAACATGGCACACATGTAACATATTGACTTTTTCTAACATGGCACACATGTAACATGTGAATTTATCTAACATGGCACACATGTAACATATTGACTTTATCTAACATGGCACACATGTAACATGTGAATTTATCTAACATGGCACACATGTAACTTATTGACTTTATCTAACATGGCACACATGTAACATGTGAATTTATCTAACATGGCACACATGTAACATATTGACTTTATCTAACATGGCACACATGTAACATATGAATTTATCTAACATGGCACACATGTAACATATTGACTTTTTCTAACATGGTACACATGTAACATGTTGACTTTTTCTGACATGGCACACATGTAACATGTTGACTTTTTCTGACATGGCACACATGTAACATGTTGACTTTTATGACATGGCACACATGTAACATGTTGACTTTATCTAACATGGCACACATGTAACATATTGACTTTATCTAACATGGCACACATGTAACATGTGAATTTATCTAACATGGCACACATGTAACATATTGACTTTTCTAACATGGCACACATGTAGCATGTTGACTTTTTTTGACATGACACACATGCAACATGTGAATTTATCTAACGTGACACAAATGTAAAATGTTTTGTTTAGTATGTTAGATATATTACTAATCTAAGTTCTGTTAAAGTCTTATCTACAGCTGTAATGTTAATAATATTTAATATATTCAGAGTTTTAAAGAATTTCCTTTTCCACAAAATATAAAAAAGCATTTACTAATGAAACTTATGTTTTAAAAATTGGATAATTTTCACTTTCCTAAAATCTTGTGAGAGATAGAATCATCATAGAATGCATAATGCTGTCATCTTTAAAGTGTCAAAACAGTTAATCTACTAAATGATGCTTGTGAGTGTTTCATTGATAAGATAATTATATGTTTATTTGCTGATAGCATAAGTCTTCTAAGGGACTTAATTTCAGGTTTTTGATACCTGTTGTAACTTCAACACAATTAACAAATTAGTTGCTTTCAGGTGTTTGTAGTACTTCATAGATGGCAAACTCATAGTAACGCCATATTTATTGCATACAAAATCACAATCTACATAACTCCTATGTATTTCTCTGTGGAATGTTAGTGATATCTGAAAAACTTGCAAGTCCTAATAAAACACTCATATTTTAGAAGTTTCTTTAATTCTATCCATTTTTTTTTCTTCATGTCTAAATGTAATGCTTTAGAACAGTACAATTACTGTATGCTGATATTTTGTTAGTACAAATGATGTTTATTGCCATGTGCAATTGATGAATATATGGTAAAACTGAAATTCTCTTTCTTAAAAAATGAATTAGTGAAGCAATTAATGGTTCCATTGATGTGTAGTCTAGCTACTAGGCTTTAGTTATTTTTATTTGGTTAATATGGATATATGATTTTTATACTGTAAGGGAGACAATTCAATCATTTTCCGATGCCTTATCTAGACAGCTTGTTAGCTTGATTTATATTATATTATCAATTTATTGACCTTTTGACCTTTTGACTTAGTAGTAGTATCTTTTAATATGAAAGTATTATTTGAATCTAAGGGACATAACTCATGCCAATAAGTCTGTAGCTGTAACCCTGCTGCAAAATTCAATTGAACACATTAACCCCTGGAGGCATTTGCTGTTTACGTGTGAAATGCGAGTAGGAAACACATTTTGGGTACTGAATATACCCTAATACATAGACTTCCAAGCACTATTTCATTTGACCAATGCCTAGGTTTTCTTTAAAAAAAATGTTTTCCATTGGTTAGTTTACCCGCACATGAGCAGAAGGTGAAAAGTTAGATTTTTTGTTCATTTTTTTAAATACCTTTTTTTTTTTTGCTTAACGGACCAATAATTTTCATATCGAGAAGACTCTTTATTAAAAATGTCCACCTTATCCTATTTTTTGCACAGGTTCACCTGTGTACACTTCAGATCGGTCTGCTGTAGATCTGAGGCTATAAATCTAAAATCTGGACCCAAAATCAGATTCCACTTTTCCGACATTGAGTAATGCCTTGAATACAAATGTTCTACCTTTCTGACATTGAGTAATGCCTTGAATACAAATGTTCTACCTTTCTGACATTGAGTAATGCCTTGAATACAAATGTTCTACTTTTCAGACATTGAGTAATGCCTTGAATACAAATGTTCTACTTTTCAGACATTGAGTAATGCCTTGAATGCAAATGTTCTACCTTTCTGACATTGAGTAATGCCTTGAATACAAATGTTCTATCTTTCAGACATTGAGTAATGCCTTGAATACAAATGCTCTACTTTTCAGACATCGAGTAATTGCTTGAATACAAATGTTCCACTTTTCTGACATTTAGTAATGCCTTGAATACAAATGTTCCACATTTCAGACATAGAGTAATGCCTTGAATACAAATGTTTTACCTTTCTGACATTGAGTAATGCCTTGAATACAAATGTTCTACTTTTCAGACATTGAGTAATGCCTTGAATACAAATGTTCTACTTTTCAGACATTGAGTAATGCCTTGAATACAAATGTTCTATCTTTCAGACATTGAGTAATGCCTTGAATACAAATGCTCTACTTTTCAGACATTGAGTAATTGCTTGAATACAAATGTTCCACTTTTCTGACATTTAGTAATGCCTTGAATACAAATGTTCCACATTTCAGACATAGAGTAATGCCTTGAATACAAATGTTCTACCTTTCTGACGTTGAGTAATGCCTTGAATACAAATGTTCTACTTTTCAGACATTGAGTAATGCCTTGAATACAAATGCTCTACTTTTCAGACATTGAAACAAGAGCACTAAACATTGAGGGACAAGATGTTTTGTTCCAGATTTGGGACACTGCTGGGCAGGACAAATTTCGTTCTCTTCTGCCACTTTATCTTCGTGGGGTAGATGGCGCTTTATTGGTGTATGATGTAACAAATCAGGTAATATTGCACGTGATGCATATTTTCCATTTTAAACCTCTTTTTATATTACATAGCTCATTTAGATTCAATTGCTTTGAAATTCATCAAATTAAAGAATATGTTGGATAAACATTTTGAGATGTTGTAATTTTGATTAATTCACATATTTGTTCAGATCATTAGATAACACTCCATTTGAGCAACCCCAAATTTGTATTGAAAAGTTTTAATACCTGATTTGTCATGGTCAAATACTTTATATCATTCCACTTTTACAGTAAAATTAAAATTAAGTTACATAAATTAAAATTAAATCAAATTAAAATTAAACTATGATCATTAATACATTGTTACAAGAGTTCATTTATTTTGAGGATGTAAATTAATGTTAAATTTTGTTTAAAGAAGAATTGACTTTTGTCCTACGTTTATTTTAAAAAAATGACCCTCAAAATATGAGACAGTTATATCTGCAATTATGCAAAGCTATGACATCATATGAAAACATTTGCAACATTCAAGCATTTTGCACCCACCTTTGCATTCTGCAGTATTTGCCATTGTTATGCTTTCCTACCCACCCTGTGAGAATATTTACTGTGGTTGTCATTGTACAAATGTCCTAAACGTTGTACAGAATGTTATAATTTTAAGTACATGTCCAAAATTTTGTACAATGTGTTAGTTTTAAGTACACATCCTAATATTGTACATTGTGTTATAGTTTTAAAAACATTTCCTGAATTTTTGATAGTGTTATAGTGTTAAGTGCATGTTCTAAATTTAGTACAATTTGTTAAAGGTTTAAGTACATGTCCAATATGCACAATAACATACATGTGTTTTGTTCTGAGTTGACAAACAGAATGAGTTTGATATAACACATACATTTTGTTTTGAGTTGACAGACAGAATGAGTTTGATATAACACATGCATTTCGTTCTAATTAAGTTGACAGAGTATGAGTTTGATATAACACATGCATTTTGTTCTTAGTTGACAGACAGAATGAGTTTGATATAACACATGTGTTTTGTTCTAATTAAGTTGACAGAGAATGAGTTTGATATAACACATGCATTTCATTCTAATTAAGTTGACAGAGAATGAGTTTGATATAACACATGCATTTTGTTCTAATTAAGTTGACAGAGTATGAGTTTGATATAACACATGCATTTCATTCTAATTAAGTTGACAGAGAATGAGTTTGATATAACACATGCATTTCGTTCTAATTAAGTTGACAGAGAATGAGTTTGATATAACACATGCATTTCGTTCTTAGTTGACAGACAGAATGAGTTTGATATAACACATGCATTTCATTCTAATTAAGTTGACAGAGTATGAGTTTGATATAACACATGCATTTTGTTCTTAGTTGACAGACAGAATGAGTTTGATATAACACATGCATTTTGTTCTAATTAAGTTGACAGAGAATGAGTTTGATATAACACATGCATTTTGTTCTAATTAAGTTGACAGAGTATGAGTTTGATATAACACATGCATTTTGTTCTTAGTTGACAGACAGAATGAGTTTGATATAACAAATGCATTTAATTCTAATTAAGTTGACAGAGAATGAATTTGATATAACACATGCATTTCGTTCTTAGTTGACAGACAGAATGAGTTTGATATAACACATGCATTTCATTCTAATTAAGTTGACAGAGAATGAGTTTGATATAACACATGCATTTTGTTCTTAGTTGACAGACAGAATGAGTTTGATATAACACATGCACTTCGTTCTAATTAAGTTGACAGAGAATGAGTTTGATATAACACATGCATTTCGTTCTTAGTTGACAGACAGAATGAGTTTTATATAACACATGCATTTCGTTCTAATTAAGTTGACAGAGAATGAGTTTGATATAACACATGCATTTTGTTCTGAGTTGACAGACAGAATGAGTTTGATATAACACATGCATTTCGTTCTAATTAAGTTGACAGAGAATGAGTTTGATATAACACAAGCATTTTGTTCTCAGTTGATAGAGAATGAGTTTGATATAACACATGCATTTTGTTCTGAGTTGACAGACAGAATGAGTTTGATATAACACATGTGTTTTGTTCTAATTAAGTTGACAGAGAATGAGTTTGATATAACACATGCATTTCGTTCTAATTAAGTTGACAGAGTATGAGTTTGATATAACACATGCATTTTGTTCTGAGTTGACAGACAGAATGAGTTTGATATAACACATGCATTTTGTTCTAATTAAGTTGACAGAGAATGAGTTTGATATAACACATGCATTTCATTCTAATTAAGTTGACAGAGAATGAGTTTGATATAACACATGCATTTTGTTCTAATTAAGTTGACAGAGAATGAGTTTGATATAACACATGCATTTCGTTCTAATTAAGTTGACAGAGAATGAGTTTGATATAACACATGCATTTCGTTCTTAGTTGACAGACAGAATGAGTTTGATATAACACATGCATTTCATTCTAATTAAGTTGACAGAGTATGAGTTTGATATAACACATGCATTTTGTTCTTAGTTGACAGACAGAATGAGTTTGATATAACACGTGTTTTGTTCTAATTAAGTTGACAGAGAATGAGTTTGATATAACACATGCATTTTGTTCTTAGTTGACAGACAGAATGAGTTTGATATAACACATGTGTTTTGTTCTAATTAAGTTGACAGAGAATAAGTTTGATATAACACATGCATTTCATTCTAATTAAGTTGACAGAGAATGAGTTTGATATAACACATGCATTTTGTTCTAATTAAGTTGACAGAGAATGAGTTTGATATAACACATGCATTTCATTCTAATTAAGTTGACAGAGAATGAGTTTGATATAACACATGCATTTCGTTCTAATTAAGTTGACAGAGAATGAGTTTGATATAACACATGCATTTCGTTCTTAGTTGACAGACAGAATGAGTTTGATATAACACATGCATTTCATTCTAATTAAGTTGACAGAGTATGAGTTTGATATAACACATGCATTTTGTTCTTAGTTGACAGACAGAATGAGTTTGATATAACACATGCATTTTGTTCTAATTAAGTTGACAGAGAATGAGTTTGATATAACACATGCATTTTGTTCTAATTAAGTTGACAGAGTATGAGTTTGATATAACACATGCATTTTGTTCTTAGTTGACAGACAGAATGAGTTTGATATAACAAATGCATTTAATTCTAATTGAGTTGACAGAGAATGAATTTGATATAACACATGCATTTCGTTCTTAGTTGACAGACAGAATGAGTTTGATATAACACATGCATTTCATTCTAATTAAGTTGACAGAGAATGAGTTTGATATAACACATGCATTTTGTTCTTAGTTGACAGACAGAATGAGTTTGATATAACACATGCACTTCGTTCTAATTAAGTTGACAGAGAATGAGTTTGATATAACACATGCATTTCGTTCTTAGTTGACAGACAGAATGAGTTTTATATAACACATGCATTTCGTTCTAATTAAGTTGACAGAGAATGAGTTTGATATAACACATGCATTTTGTTCTGAGTTGACAGACAGAATGAGTTTGATATAACACATGCATTTCGTTCTAATTAAGTTGACAGAGAATGAGTTTGATATAACACAAGCATTTTGTTCTCAGTTGATAGAGAATGAGTTTGATATAACACATGCATTTTGTTCTGAGTTGACAGACAGAATGAGTTTGATATAACACATGTGTTTTGTTCTAATTAAGTTGACAGAGAATGAGTTTGATATAACACATGCATTTCGTTCTAATTAAGTTGACAGAGTATGAGTTTGATATAACACATGCATTTTGTTCTGAGTTGACAGACAGAATGAGTTTGATATAACACATGCATTTTGTTCTAATTAAGTTGACAGAGAATGAGTTTGATATAACACATGCATTTCATTCTAATTAAGTTGACAGAGAATGAGTTTGATATAACACATGCATTTTGTTCTAATTAAGTTGACAGAGAATGAGTTTGATATAACACATGCATTTCGTTCTAATTAAGTTGACAGAGAATGAGTTTGATATAACACATGCATTTCGTTCTTAGTTGACAGACAGAATGAGTTTGATATAACACATGCATTTCATTCTAATTAAGTTGACAGAGTATGAGTTTGATATAACACATGCATTTTGTTCTTAGTTGACAGACAGAATGAGTTTGATATAACACGTGTTTTGTTCTAATAAAGTTGACAGAGAATGAATTTGATATAACACATGCATTTTGTTCTTAGTTGACAGACAGAATGAGTTTGATATAACACATGTGTTTTGTTCTAATTAAGTTGACAGAGAATGAGTTTGATATAACACATGCATTTCATTCTAATTAAGTTGACAGAGAATGAGTTTGATATAACACATGCATTTTGTTCTAATTAAGTTGACAGAGAATGAGTTTGATATAACACATGCATTTCATTCTAATTAAGTTGACAGAGAATGAGTTTGATATAACACATGCATTTTGTTCTAATTAAGTTGACAGAGAATGAGTTTGATATAACACATGCATTTCGCTCTAATTAAGTTGACAGAGTATGAGTTTGATATAACACATGCATTTTGTTCTGAGTTGACAGACAGAATGAGTTTGATATAACACATGCATTTTGTTCTAATTAAGTTGACAGAGAATGAGTTTGATATAACACATGCATTTCATTCTAATTAAGTTGACAGAGAATGAGTTTGATATAACACATGCATTTTGTTCTAATTAAGTTGACAGAGAATGAGTTTGATATAACACATGCATTTCGTTCTAATTAAGTTGACAGAGAATGAGTTTGATATAACACATGCATTTCGTTCTTAGTTGACAGACAGAATGAGTTTGATATAACACATGCATTTCATTCTAATTAAGTTGACAGAGTATGAGTTTGATAAAACACATGCATTTTGTTCTTAGTTGACAGACAGAATGAGTTTGATATAACACGTGTTTTGTTCTAATAAAGTTGACAGAGAATGAATTTGATATAACACATGCATTTTGTTCTTAGTTGACAGACAGAATGAGTTTGATATAACACATGTGTTTTGTTCTAATTAAGTTGACAGAGAATGAGTTTGATATAACACATGCATTTCATTCTAATTAAGTTGACAGAGAATGATTTTGATATAACACATGCATTTTGTTCTAATTAAGTTGACAGAGAATGAGTTTGATATAACACATGCATTTCATTCTAATTAAGTTGACAGAGAATGAGTTTGATATAACACATGCATTTCGTTCTAATTAAGTTGACAGAGAATGAGTTTGATATAACACATGCATTTCGTTCTTAGTTGACAGACAGAATGAGTTTGATATAACACATGCATTTCATTCTAATTAAGTTGACAGAGTATGAGTTTGATATAACACATGCATTTTGTTCTTAGTTGACAGACAGAATGAGTTTGATATAACACATGCATTTTGTTCTAATTAAGTTGACAGAGAATGAGTTTGATATAACACATGCATTTCGTTCTAATTAAGTTGACAGAGTATGAGTTTGATATAACACATGCATTTTGTTCTTAGTTGACAGACAGAATGAGTTTGATATAACACATGCATTTCGTTCTAA
This sequence comes from Unio delphinus, assembly GCA_029339505.1. Taxonomy (NCBI): domain Eukaryota; kingdom Metazoa; phylum Mollusca; class Bivalvia; order Unionida; family Unionidae; genus Unio; species Unio delphinus. The sequence continues at coordinate 787,803 of JAQISU010001241.1, read as the reverse complement.
TTAAGTTGACAGAGAATGAGTTTGATATAACACATGCATTTCGTTCTTAGTTGACAGACAGAATGAGTTTAATATAACACATGCATTTCATTCTAATTAAGTTGACAGAGAATGAGTTTGATATAACACATGCATTTTGTTCTTAGTTGACAGACAGAATGAGTTTGATATAACACATGCATTTCGTTCTAATTAAGTTGACAGAGAATGAGTTTGATATAACACAAGCATTTTGTTCTCAGTTGATAGAGAATGAGTTTGATATAACACATGCATTTCGTTCTAATTAAGTTGACAGAGAATGAGTTTGATATAACACATGCATTTTGTTCTGAGTTGACAGACAGAATGAGTTTGATATAACACATGCATTTCGTTCTAATTAAGTTGACAGAGAATGAGTTTGATATAACACATGCATTTTGTTCTAATTAAGTTGACAGAGAATGAGTTTGATATAACACATGCATTTCATTCTAATTAAGTTGACAGAGAATGAGTTTGATATAACACATGCATTTCGTTCTAATTAAGTTGACAGAGAATGAGTTTGATATAACACATGCATTTCGTTCTTAGTTGACAGACAGAATGAGTTTGATATAACACATGCATTTCATTCTAATTAAGTTGACAGAGTATGAGTTTGATATAACACATGCATTTTGTTCTTAGTTGACAGACAGAATGAGTTTGATATAACACATGCATTTTGTTCTAATTAAGTTGACAGAGAATGAGTTTGATATAACACATGCATTTCGTTCTAATTAAGTTGACAGAGTATGAGTTTGATATAACACATGCATTTTGTTCTTAGTTGACAGACAGAATGAGTTTGATATAACACATGCATTTCGTTCTAATTAAGTTGACAGAGAATGAGTTTGATATAACACATGCATTTCGTTCTTAGTTGACAGACAGAATGAGTTTAATATAACACATGCATTTCATTCTAATTAAGTTGACAGAGAATGAGTTTGATATAACACATGCATTTTGTTCTTAGTTGACAGACAGAATGAGTTTGATATAACACATGCATTTCGTTCTAATTAAGTTGACAGAGAATGAGTTTGATATAACACAAGCATTTTGTTCTCAGTTGATAGAGAATGAGTTTGATATAACACATGCATTTTGTTCTGAGTTGACAGACAGAATGAGTTTGATATAACACATGTGTTTTGTTCTAATTAAGTTGACAGAGAATGAGTTTGATATAACACATGCATTTCGTTCTAATTAAGTTGACAGAGTATGAGTTTGATATAACACATGCATTTTGTTCTGAGTTGACAGACAGAATGAGTTTGATATAACACATGCATTTTGTTCTAATTAAGTTGACAGAGAATGAGTTTGATATAACACATGCATTTCATTCTAATTAAGTTGACAGAGAATGAGTTTGATGTAACACATGCATTTCGTTCTTAGTTGACAGACAGAATGAGTTTGATATAACACATGCATTTCATTCTAATTAAGTTGACAGAGTATGAGTTTGATATAACACATGCATTTCGTTCTTAGTTGACAGACAGAATGAGTTTGATATAACACATGCATTTTGTTCTAATTAAGTTGACAGAGAATGAGTTTGATATAACACATGCATTTCGTTCTAATTAAGTTGACAGAGTATGAGTTTGATATAACACATGCATTTTGTTCTTAGTTGACAGACAGAATGAGTTTGATATAACAAATGCATTTAATTCTAATTAAGTTGACAGAGAATGAATTTGATATAACACATGCATTTCGTTCTTAGTTGACAGACAGAATGAGTTTGATATAACACATGCATTTCATTCTAATTAAGTTGACAGAATAAGTTTGATATAACACATGCATTTTGTTGTTCTTAGTTGACAGACAGAATGAGTTTGATATAACACATGCACTTCGTTCTGATTAAGTTGACAGAGAATGAGTTTGATATAACACATGGATTTCGTTCTTAGTTGACAGACAGAATGAGTTTGATATAACACATGCATTTCGTTCTAATTAAGTTGACAGAGAATGAGTTTGATATAACACATGCATTTTGTTCTGAGTTGACAGACAGAATGAGTTTGATATAACACATGCATTTCGTTCTAATTAAGTTGACAGAGAATGAGTTTGATATAACACAAGCATTTTGTTCTCAGTTGATAGAGAATGAGCTTGATATAACACATGCATTTTGTTCTGAGTTGACAGACAGAATGAGTTTGATATAACACATGTGTTTTGTTCTAATTAAGTTGACAGAGAATGAGTTTGATATAACACATGCATTTCATTCTAATTAAGTTGACAGAGAATGAGTTTGATATAACACATGCATTTTGTTCTAATTAAGTTGACAGAGAATGAGTTTGATATAACACATGCATTTCATTCTAATTAAGTTGACAGAGAATGAGTTTGATATAACACATGCATTTCGTTCTAATTAAGTTGACAGAGAATGAGTTTGATATAACACATGCATTTCGCTCTAATTAAGTTGACAGAGTATGAGTTTGATATAACACATGCATTTTGTTCTGAGTTGACAGACAGAATGAGTTTGATATAACACATGCATTTTGTTCTAATTAAGTTGACAGAGAATGAGTTTGATATAACACATGCATTTCATTCTAATTAAGTTGACAGAGAATGAGTTTGATATAACACATGCATTTTGTTCTAATTAAGTTGACAGAGAATGAGTTTGATATAACACATGCATTTCGTTCTAATTAAGTTGACAGAGAATGAGTTTGATATAACACATGCATTTCGTTCTTAGTTGACAGACAGAATGAGTTTGATATAACACATGCATTTCATTCTAATTAAGTTGACAGAGTATGAGTTTGATATAACACATGCATTTTGTTCTTAGTTGACAGACAGAATGAGTTTGATATAACACGTGTTTTGTTCTAATAAAGTTGACAGAGAATGAATTTGATATAACACATGCATTTTGTTCTTAGTTGACAGACAGAATGAGTTTGATATAACACATGTGTTTTGTTCTAATTAAGTTGACAGAGAATGAGTTTGATATAACACATGCATTTCATTCTAATTAAGTTGACAGAGAATGAGTTTGATATAACACATGCATTTTGTTCTAATTAAGTTGACAGAGAATGAGTTTGATATAACACATGCATTTCATTCTAATTAAGTTGACAGAGAATGAGTTTGATATAACACATGCATTTCGTTCTAATTAAGTTGACAGAGAATGAGTTTGATATAACACATGCATTTCGTTCTTAGTTGACAGACAGAATGAGTTTGATATAACACATGCATTTCATTCTAATTAAGTTGACAGAGTATGAGTTTGATATAACACATGCATTTTGTTCTTAGTTGACAGACAGAATGAGTTTGATATAACACATGCATTTTGTTCTAATTAAGTTGACAGAGAATGAGTTTGATATAACACATGCATTTCGTTCTAATTAAGTTGACAGAGTATGAGTTTGATATAACACATGCATTTTGTTCTTAGTTGACAGACAGAATGAGTTTGATATAACACATGCATTTCGTTCTAATTAAGTTGACAGAGAATGAGTTTGATATAACACATGCATTTCGTTCTTAGTTGACAGACAGAATGAGTTTAATATAACACATGCATTTCATTCTAATTAAGTTGACAGAGAATGAGTTTGATATAACACATGCATTTTGTTCTTAGTTGACAGACAGAATGAGTTTGATATAACACATGCATTTCGTTCTAATTAAGTTGACAGAGAATGAGTTTGATATAACACAAGCATTTTGTTCTCAGTTGATAGAGAATGAGTTTGATATAACACATGCATTTCGTTCTAATTAAGTTGACAGAGAATGAGTTTGATATAACACATGCATTTTGTTCTGAGTTGACAGACAGAATGAGTTTGATATAACACATGCATTTCGTTCTAATTAAGTTGACAGAGAATGAGTTTGATATAACACATGCATTTTGTTCTAATTAAGTTGACAGAGAATGAGTTTGATATAACACATGCATTTCATTCTAATTAAGTTGACAGAGAATGAGTTTGATATAACACATGCATTTCGTTCTAATTAAGTTGACAGAGAATGAGTTTGATATAACACATGCATTTCGTTCTTAGTTGACAGACAGAATGAGTTTGATATAACACATGCATTTCATTCTAATTAAGTTGACAGAGTATGAGTTTGATATAACACATGCATTTTGTTCTTAGTTGACAGACAGAATGAGTTTGATATAACACATGCATTTTGTTCTAATTAAGTTGACAGAGAATGAGTTTGATATAACACATGCATTTCGTTCTAATTAAGTTGACAGAGTATGAGTTTGATATAACACATGCATTTTGTTCTTAGTTGACAGACAGAATGAGTTTGATATAACACATGCATTTCGTTCTAATTAAGTTGACAGAGAATGAGTTTGATATAACACATGCATTTCGTTCTTAGTTGACAGACAGAATGAGTTTAATATAACACATGCATTTCATTCTAATTAAGTTGACAGAGAATGAGTTTGATATAACACATGCATTTTGTTCTTAGTTGACAGACAGAATGAGTTTGATATAACACATGCATTTCGTTCTAATTAAGTTGACAGAGAATGAGTTTGATATAACACAAGCATTTTGTTCTCAGTTGATAGAGAATGAGTTTGATATAACACATGCATTTTGTTCTGAGTTGACAGACAGAATGAGTTTGATATAACACATGTGTTTTGTTCTAATTAAGTTGACAGAGAATGAGTTTGATATAACACATGCATTTCGTTCTAATTAAGTTGACAGAGTATGAGTTTGATATAACACATGCATTTTGTTCTGAGTTGACAGACAGAATGAGTTTGATATAACACATGCATTTTGTTCTAATTAAGTTGACAGAGAATGAGTTTGATATAACACATGCATTTCATTCTAATTAAGTTGACAGAGAATGAGTTTGATGTAACACATGCATTTCGTTCTTAGTTGACAGACAGAATGAGTTTGATATAACACATGCATTTCATTCTAATTAAGTTGACAGAGTATGAGTTTGATATAACACATGCATTTTGTTCTTAGTTGACAGACAGAATGAGTTTGATATAACACATGCATTTTGTTCTAATTAAGTTGACAGAGAATGAGTTTGATATAACACATGCATTTCGTTCTAATTAAGTTGACAGAGTATGAGTTTGATATAACACATGCATTTTGTTCTTAGTTGACAGACAGAATGAGTTTGATATAACAAATGCATTTAATTCTAATTAAGTTGACAGAGAATGAATTTGATATAACACATGCATTTCGTTCTTAGTTGACAGACAGAATGAGTTTGATATAACACATGCATTTCATTCTAATTAAGTTGACAGAATAAGTTTGATATAACACATGCATTTTGTTGTTCTTAGTTGACAGACAGAATGAGTTTGATATAACACATGCACTTCGTTCTGATTAAGTTGACAGAGAATGAGTTTGATATAACACCTGCATTTCGTTCTTAGTTGACAGACAGAATGAGTTTGATATAACACATGCATTTCGTTCTAATTAAGTTGACAGAGAATGAGTTTGATATAACACATGCATTTTGTTCTGAGTTGACAGACAGAATGAGTTTGATATAACACATGCATTTCGTTCTAATTAAGTTGACAGAGAATGAGTTTGATATAACACAAGCATTTTGTTCTCAGTTGATAGAGAATGAGCTTGATATAACACATGCATTTTGTTCTGAGTTGACAGACAGAATGAGTTTGATATAACACATGTGTTTTGTTCTAATTAAGTTGACAGAGAATGAGTTTGATATAACACATGCATTTCGTTCTAATTAAGTTGACAGAGTATGAGTTTGATATAACACATGCATTTTGTTCTGAGTTGACAGACAGAATGAGTTTGATATAACACATGCATTTTGTTCTAATTAAGTTGACAGAGAATGAGTTTGATATAACACATGCATTTCATTCTAATTAAGTTGACAGAGAATGAGTTTGATATAACACATGCATTTTGTTCTAATTAAGTTGACAGAGAATGAGTTTGATATAACACATGCATTTCGTTCTAATTAAGTTGACAGAGAATGAGTTTGATATAACACATGCATTTCGTTCTTAGTTGACAGACAGAATGAGTTTGATATAACACATGCATTTCATTCTAATTAAGTTGACAGAGTATGAGTTTGATATAACACATGCATTTTGTTCTTAGTTGACAGACAGAATGAGTTTGATATAACACATGTGTTTTGTTCTAATTAAGTTGACAGAGTATGAGTTTGATATAACACATGCATTTTGTTCTTAGTTGACAGACAGAATGAGTTTGATATAACACATGTGTTTTGTTCTAATTAAGTTGACAGAGAATGAGTTTGATATAACACATGCATTTCATTCTAATTAAGTTGACAGAGAATGAGTTTGATATAACACATGCATTTTGTTCTAATTAAGTTGACAGAGAATGAGTTTGATATAACACATGCATTTCATTCTAATTAAGTTGACAGAGAATGAGTTTGATATAACACATGCATTTCGTTCTAATTAAGTTGACAGAGAATGAGTTTGATATAACACATGCATTTCGTTCTTAGTTGACAGACAGAATGAGTTTGATATAACACATGCATTTCATTCTAATTAAGTTGACAGAGTATGAGTTTGATATAACACATGCATTTTGTTCTTAGTTGACAGACAGAATGAGTTTGATATAACACATGCATTTTGTTCTAATTAAGTTGACAGAGAATGAGTTTGATATAACACATGCATTTCGTTCTAATTAAGTTGACAGAGTATGAGTTTTATATAACACATGCATTTTGTTCTTAGTTGACAGACAGAATGAGTTTGATATAACACATGCATTTCGTTCTAATTAAGTTGACAGAGAATGAGTTTGATATAACACATGCATTTCGTTCTTAGTTGACAGACAGAATGAGTTTGATATAACACATGCATTTCATTCTAATTAAGTTGACAGAGAATGAGTTTGATATAACACATGCATTTCGTTCTTAGTTGACAGACAGAATGAGTTTGATATAACACATGCATTTCGTTCTAATTAAGTTGACAGAGAATGAGTTTGATATAACACAAGCATTTTGTTCTCAGTTGATAGAGAATGAGTTTGATATAACACATGCATTTTGTTCTGAGTTGACAGACAGAATGAGTTTGATATAACACATGTGTTTTGTTCTAATTAAGTTGACAGAGAATGAGTTTGATATAACACATGCATTTCGTTCTAATTAAGTTGACAGAGTATGAGTTTGATATAACACATGCATTTTGTTCTGAGTTGACAGACAGAATGAGTTTGATATAACACATGCATTTTGTTCTAATTAAGTTGACAGAGAATGAGTTTGATATAACACATGCATTTCATTCTAATTAAGTTGACAGAGAATGAGTTTGATATAACACATGCATTTCGTTCTAATTAAGTTGACAGAGAATGAGTTTGATATAACACATGCATTTCGTTCTAATTAAGTTGACAGAGTATGAGTTTGATATAACACATGCATTTCGTTCTTAGTTGACAGACAGAATGAGTTTGATATAACACATGCACTTCGTTCTAATTAAGTTGACAGAGAATGAGTTTGATATAACACATGCATTTCGTTCTTAGTTGACAGACAGAATGAGTTTGATATAACACATGCATTTCGTTCTAATTAAGTTGCAGAGAATGAGTTTGATATAACACATGCATTTTGTTCTGAGTTGACAGACAGAATGAGTTTGATATAACACATGCATTTCGTTCTAATTAAGTTGACAGAGAATGAGTTTGATATTACACAAGCATTTTGTTCTCAGTTGATAGAGAATGAGTTTGATATAACACATGCATTTTGTTCTGAGTTGACAGACAGAATGAGTTTGATATAACACATGTGTTTTGTTCTAATTAAGTTGACAGAGAATGAGTTTGATATAACACATGCATTTCGTTCTAATTAAGTTGACAGAGTATGAGTTTGATATAACACATGCATTTTGTTCTGAGTTGACAGACAGAATGAGTTTGATATAACACATGCATTTTGTTCTAATTAAGTTGACAGAGAATGAGTTTGATATAACACATGCATTTCATTCTAATTAAGTTGACAGAGAATGAGTTTGATATAACACATGCATTTCGTTCTAATTAAGTTGACAGAGAATGAGTTTGATATAACACATGCATTTCGTTCTTAGTTGACAGACAGAATGAGTTTGATATAACACATGCATTTCATTCTAATTAAGTTGACAGAGTATGAGTTTGATATAACACATGCATTTTGTTCTTAGTTGACAGACAGAATGAGTTTGATATAACACATGCACTTCGTTCTAATTAAGTTGACAGAGAATGAGTTTGATATAACACATGCATTTCGTTCTTAGTTGACAGACAGAATGAGTTTGATATAACACATGCATTTCGTTCTAATTAAGTTGACAGAGAATGAGTTTGATATAACACATGCATTTTGTCCTAATTAAGTTGACAGAGAATGAGTTTGATATAACAAACATGCATTTCGTTCTAATTAAGTTGACAGAGTATGAGTTTGATATAACACATGCTTTTTGTTCTGAGTTGATAGAGAATGAGTTTGATATAACACAAGCATTTTGTTCTGAATTGACAGAGAGTATGAATTTGGTATAACACATGGATACCATTAGACTGAGACATATTTATACTTCATATGAAATGAGGTCTTTCCCTGACTGAAAACACAAAAGTGGTTTTGTATTTATTACATACACAATCTCTCTTCGCTTTCCAAGGATTTTATGGAATCTATTCAAATTAGAAACAAATTGGGATGTACATCAAAGTTTGATTCTATGCATTTAAGAATACTGATGATGCAAGAGAAGACATTGAAAAGTCTTAAACAGTTCCAATTTGTGTGTGTGGTACAGAAACAAACCTGAACATTCATGTTTAATACTGGGAAAATCATATAAGATTAATAGATATTTAGTAAAGAAACATAACTTTTTAAACTTCCTTTTACACATTATTAATTTTTTTGTACCTGGACATATTGGCTGCTTGTACAATTATGCAAAAAAATACATGTACTTGCTGTATAACAGTGTAATTTTTTTTACATGTATACATGTTTATATGCCTATGTACATGACCTGATGTATACATGTTTATATGCCTATGTACATGACCTGATGTATTCATGTTTATATGCCTATGTACATGACCTGATGTATACATGTTCTTATATAGCTATGTACATGACCTGATGTATACATGTTTATATGCCTATGTACATGACCTGATGTATACATGTTCTTATATAGCTATGTACATGACCTGATGTATACATGTTCTTATATAGCTATGTACATGACCTGATGTATACATGTTCTTATATAGCTATGTACATGACCTGATGTATTCATGTTTATATGCTTATGTACATGACCTGATGTATACATGTTCTTGTATAGCTATGTACATGACCTGATGTATTCATGTTTATATGCTTATGTACATGACCTGATGTATACATGTTCTTATATAGCTATGTACATGACCTGATGTATTCATTTTTATATGCTTATGTACATGACCTGATGTATACATGTTCTTGTATAGCTATGTACATGACCTGATGTATTCATGTTTATATGCTTATGTACATGACCTGATGTATACATGTTCTTGTATAGCTATGTACATGACCTGATGTATACATGATTATATGCCTATGTACATGACCTGATGTATACATGTTCTTGTATAGCTATGTACATGACCTGATGTATACATGTTCTTGTATAGCTATGTACATGACCTGATGTATACATGATTATATGCCTATGTACATGACATGATGTGTACATGTTTTTGTATGTCTCTGTACATGATGTATACATGTTCTTGTATAGCTATGTACATGACCTGATGTATACATGTTTTTGTATGCCTATGTACAAGACCTGATGTATACCTGTTTTTGTATACATATGTACATGACCTATATTTACATGATTGTAAAAATTTAAACATTTTCTACATGTTGCTGGAGATCTTACTTTTTGTGTAGGAGGGCTGGGGGACTCCGTGGCATTGTAGGGGCATTGTAATATATGTGTATAATAATAATAATAATAATAATAATAATAATAATAATAATAATAATAATAATTTAAAAAAATAAAAATAATAATGTTTTTATTCAGGATAGTTTTAAAAATATCCCAACTTGGATAAGTGAAGTGAGAAAAGGTGCCTCAGGCAACCCTGTGATGGCACTGGTTGGTAACAAGGCAGACTTGAAAGACTATAAATGTGTCACAACACAGGTATGTGAAATAAAATTTTATGATTCTAGTTATATTATTTGTTAAACAAGTGTTATAATCGCCATGGATTCAAAAGATAAAATGATACATTTCAGTTGTAAATAGTCATGCAGGTAATATTTTTAAGAAAACAAGTTGCCTACTTTAATGTTAGTTAACCAAATCAAAAACAGATCCTTATAGAAATATTTGAGCTTTAGAGAAATTCATTGGTATACCAGTTTTGATGATCACATTTGAAGTCTGTGATGAAGGGCTCTAATATCACTGTAATAGCATTTTCACTGGTCATGCCTGAATTCATTTGATCCTGCTAAAACCAGCAGAAGGCAGTTAAGTTTTACTAATTCATCATTCTTATACATCAATGACTTGACATCCTATACATCAGTGACTACAATATCATGTACAGCAGTGGCTATGATATTCTGTGCTATCCTGTACAGCAGTGATTGTGACATCCTGTACAAATGACTTTGATATCCTGTACAACAGTGGCTGTGTTACAGCAGTGATTGTGACATCCTGTAGAGCAGTGGCTTTGATATCCTGTACAGCAGGGATTGTGATATCCTGTACAACAGTGGATGTGATATCCTTGTACAGCAGTGATTGTGACATCCTATAGAGCAGTGACCTTGATATCCTGTACAACAGTGGCTGTGATATCCTGTACAGCAGTAACTGTGATTTACTGTACATCATAGGCTGTGAACTCCTATAGAGCAGTGACTGTAATATCTTGTACATCAGTTACTCTGATTAAAATACAACTTTTAAATTCATATATTATACATCTGTAGCTGTGATAATCTAATATATCAGTGGCTGCACTTCCTTTCCCATTAGGGACTGTGATTGGACTACAGTTTTGAAAGTGAGATGTCGTTATATCAGTTGTGGTGATCAGACTAGTCTTAGTAGAATATGGATATATCCCGGGTTGCAGACGAAGTGTGCAACTTAGTCACCTAAAATATGTAAAATTCTGTTATGAAAGTAAAAATGACTTTGCCTTATTATCTTTTAGATGTACAATAAGTAATAACAATTTATAACTTTTGGGATGCTTTCTTGGACAGAAATTTTAATTTGGAATTACATGTATAGTGAATTCAGACAAGGACATCATGAATTATATTATTGGGATTAATTGGAATACTGTTAACACATCATCACACTTCAGGCCACTGGTACAGTAACACATTCAAGACTACAGACACATTGACATCTTTAGTGGTGCAGGATCTTACTTTGAATACCACTGGAATTGAATTAGAACTTTATTAATTATGGCCAGTGGTAAAGCTTTTTGGACTATTTGGGATTTTATTAATTATGACCGGTGGTAAAGCTTTTTGGACTATTTGGGATTTTATTCACAATACTATGAGTTCTTTTAAAATCAAGCATATTATATTATGATGTTGTCCATTTATCCATTCATTCAGATGTTATGATGTTGTCCATTTATCCATCCATTCAGACGTATGTTATAATGTTGTCCATTTATTCATATGTATGTTATGATGTTGTCCATTTATCCATCCATTCAAGTGTATGTTTATGATGTTGTCCATTTATCCATCCATTCAAATGTGTGTTATGATGTTCATTTATCCATCCATTCAGATGTATATTAACAATTATGTTCCTATCTACATTACCAAATGTTCTAGAGTGCTTGCACATGAGTTTAGGAAGAACCTGTCAATTTTGGCATCAGATTTTAAAGTCACTGTGACTGAAATGAGGGTAAATGGTTCCTGTCAAATACCTCAATTTTCTAGGTAAAGGTCAAGGGCGTTAATAAGTAAAATTATTTCACACATAATAACTTATGTTTTGCATGATTATCAGTTTCCTAACTTTGTGGCTTGCAATTGGTGTAAGGATGAACAGTCAGTATTAATGCAAAAATAAAATGGTTTCCACACAATTATATTAATTATACATCACATGGCAAGTACTTCAAGTAAGGAGTCAGCCTGTTATTTTGTAGTAAAACATCTAAGGATGGGTTCTCTGTTTTAAATGAAAAAATGCACAGTAACTTTAGTTACTAGTTAACATTACAAATTACATAAATTCCACATCAATGACCTGAGAAATATCATTAGTTCCACATCAATGACCTGAGAAATTACATTAGTTCCACATCACTGACCTGAGAAATTACATTAGTTCCACATCACTGACCTGAGAAATTACATTAGTTCCACACCACTGACCTCAATCTAACTCTATGAATGACTAGCAGTTGTTTTAAGAATGAAACCTATCAATTTTAGGTCAGAGGTTAGGGTCACTAACAGTGGCTAAATGAAAATAAGGGTGGTTTCTGCACACTAATTTCAGTTATTTACATAAAAGACTATTAAAGACAGGCCAGGTGTGTAATGTGCAATTCTTTGATACTACTGTTACTAATTTAAAAACTGAAATGTGTGATATTGGTTTTTTATCAGGATGGGGAAAACCTTGCATCAGAGCAAGGAATGATTTTCATTGAGACATCTGCAAAAACTGGACATAATGTTCACCAAGTATTTTTTGAAGTGGGTAAGTACCTGGTTTTCACTTTGGTTTTCTACTTTGTAATTAGGTCAATACAAGTATCACCTTTATATTACACTTTTAAGTAGGTCAATACAGGTATCACCTTTATGTTATCTTAGATACAGGTATCACTTTTATGTTATCTTACTATGTAATTAAGTCAATAGAGGCATCACCTTTATGTTATATTTACATGTATTTATAAGATAACACCTGTATAACCTTTATGTTATACTTACTATATAATGAGGTCAATACAGGTATAACCTCTATGTTATATTTACTATGTAATTAGATCATTACAGGTATCACATTTATGATGTACTTACTATGTAATTAGGTTAATACAGTTATCACCTTTATGTAATACTTACTATTTAATTAGGTCAATACCAGTATAACCTTTGTTATATTTATGATTTTATTAGGTCATTACATTAATTAACAAACAAGTACCTTCTGAATGAAATACCTTGTGCATTGTTAGGTATAGGACATGAAAATTGAAATATCAGTTTTTGAAAGTAAATCGAGCTATTTTTCAATGGAGGTGCATCCAAGAATGATAAAAATTCAGTCTCAACTGTCTCTGTGATGCAGCGTAGCGTACTTTTGTGACATAAAAGGAGTGGGGGATGGACAATTCTAAAAAATGCAATTTTGTCAATTTTTAGACAAACATGGTCCTACTTAATTTCATGAAAATGAGCAGAGTCTACATAGAGACTTCATACAGTAAATAGAGGTTACTAAAAAATATGAAATATACATGGATATATTCCAAATTATTGGAAGCTTAAGACCTACCGTGTTTATTAGTATTATCTCCTCTTAATGTATGAAAATAAAACTTTTAAAATTTTCAACGCTTCGCAAAAATACATAATTTTTCTTCCATGGACCTCTTCTTACCATAAACAAGTATCCGGATATGTATTCTGTTGGGTTCCAATGATTTTACATTTAAACGATCCAAATTTATCTCAAAATATGCCATAACAGCAGACCACTGTTTTGGAACCAAAGCAGCATCAGAAAACGGGAAGCCAGTAACATTTATTTCCCCTGTCAGTCCTATACCTAGCATTGTCCTGTTTCTCCAACTACTCAGCACAAAAAGTGTACACCATCCAAAGCTTTCCTGAGCTGTAATTTAGCCTCCTATATTTATTATTATCTGAGCATTTTATATATGCAATCTTTATATCAGGTATTAGCACTTAATGTCTTGCAAACCTTGCCGCTATATCCACATGTTTAAAGTTGTCACTGCATACTTCGTTTAATGTTTATGAACAACATTGTAAATATTAAACTCACTGATTTAATCAATGCTTGAGGATGGTACTGTGCTGTAACATACATGAAAGACTCTTGAAAATAATACTGCTAATTTACCTGAGGAGCTGATGTGTTGTTTGACACCTCTCTAGTTACATCATTTTTTTCATCTCATCAAGTACATGATGTTGATAGGTACTTGATTAACACATTACAAATTAAATTAAGCATGAAAGGGAATGCACTTGTTAACTGTTAGGATAGCGACAATGGGTCATTTCCAGACAGAATAGTGATGGCTGGAATTTATGTATTTATTGGGAAATTCAGTAGCCATGGGATAATGTATTAGTGTTAATTTTGTGCCCTGAAATAGAAACATTTTCTTCATGTCATCAGGTGTGTAACTTAAGCCCTAATAAGATCTTATATTGAAAAAAAATATTTTCATTGTTTTTATTTATGTTTTGGAATTTTTATTTTAGGTAAGGAAGTTTTGAAAAGAACGAAAAATCTTACTGGCCCAACAGATTTTACAGACCATGTCAAGGTTGGAGATATGGACGAAAACAAGAGACAAAAGGGATGCTGTTCATGAAAGCTATTATTTACTAATTTTATTAGATTGATTTAATACTGTTACTCATGGTATTTTAAATTTCAGTCATGCTATTTTGGTTTCAGCCATGTTATTTGTCTGTTAGCCATTTACATGTCAGTCATGCTATTTTACTATCAGCCATGCTATGTTATTGTCAGCAATGCTGTTTTATTGTCAGTCAGCATATTGTATTGTCAGCCATGCTAATGTACTGTTAGCCATGCTGTTTATTGTCAGCTTTGCTGCTTTATTGTCAACCATGCTATTTTAGTGTCAGTCATGCTAACTTACTGTTAGCCATGCTGTTTTATTGTCAGCCATGCTGTTTTATTGTCAGCCATGCTATTCTATTGTCAGCCATGCTAATTTACTGTTAGCCTTGCTGTTTTATTGTCAGCCATGCTGCTTTAGTGTCAGCCATGCTATTTTAGTGTCAGACATGCAAATTTACTGTTAGCCCTGCTATTTTATTGTCAGACATGCTATATTTTTGTCAGCCATGCTATTTTATTGCCATCCATGCTATTATATTGTCAGCCATGCTGTTTTATTGTCAGTCATGCTATTTTAGTGTCAGTCATGCTATTTTATTGTCAGCCATGCTATGTTTTTGTCAGCCATACTATTTTGTTGTCAGCCATGCTATTATATTGTCAGCCATGCTAATTTACTGTTAGCCATACTGTTTTATTGTCAGCCATGCTAATTTAGTGTCAGTCATGCTACTTTATGTGTTATTAAATGTTTTAATAGCCTTTATTGGAGTGATGTAATACTGTCCTTCATGCTCTTTTAAACATCATAGCAAAAATAATTTATTGAAGTATATAAGCAGTATATAATGTTTACAAATTACTGATGTGAAAAGACGGTGCTAGTTGTACCAAAAAATTTATAGTGGATTACAATGCATATACTGTGTTCCGCACAGTATCTCAGATGATATCCACATTAGATTTTTGTTTAATTTTCGCATCAAAATGTACCTACAATTACTAAAATTGTTTTGTACACAAATGATTTAAACCAACTATGTTTTGATATATCACAAAATACAATTTATTAATACATGCTGAAACAGACTGGTCTCTGTACATGTAATCTACCATGCTCATCCTGAGGTCTGGAAGAGTCCAGTTTTGATACAGCAGAGAAATTAAAGGGAGGTAACTACATTTTGATCAGATATATCCAAACAGGAATGCTGATTAGTCCTTAATAAACAAACTGACTCTTCCACAAGTCATGGTGGCATAAAAAATATATCGACAGAGCATCCTGTTTGATGAGATATTTTACTCTGTATGACATTTCAAATGGTGTTGAAATAATTCAATAATACCGACAGCTATGTTTAATGAAGCTAATCTGAAAATGCACTGAGCAACAGACTGATATGGACTTGTAGACAAAGATGTCACCTCAAAAGAGATGTGAGATGGCCTGGTTTCTTTTCCAAATATAACCTCTACCAAGGTCATCTGCCTGGGAACTAGCTTCCAGCCTCAGCCATGTTTGAGAGTAGGCCATTTAATTTTGTGGATAAAAAGGGATTCTCAACAAAGAATTAATTTATTTAAAAAAAATATGCAAAAGAAAATGAAATGATACAAACACAAATAGAAACAAATTCTGATTGTTATGGCTTTGTACTAATTTGTAGCAAAAAACTTAGAGTTGGAAGCTTATTTTTACAGCAAACTCTTGATCTGTCACTTAAATGATTATATTCCTAAATCATGTCATCTGATGATTTCCTGGATTAACTATAACAGGTTCTAACAATGAATGTCTGACAAAAATTCACAAACTTTTTGGAAGTTCAGGTTGATGATTTGAATTTACATATTTTTCATCAACTTCAAAAACTACACATTATCATTTTAGAGGAATATAAATGGCAATGTTGTGAGCACAGTTGAATAGAAGTGGCAAATGCTGAATAGAAATGGCAGTGTTGTAAGCACAGTTGAATAGAAATGGCAATGTTGTGAGTACTGTGTTTATACAAATGGGAAGAAATGGCAATGTTGGGAGCATAGTTGAGTAGAAATGGCAATTTTGTGAGTAATGTGACTATTCAAATGGGAAGAAATGGCAATGTTGGGAGCAATTTTGAATAGAAATGGCAAATGTTGAAAAGAAATGGTGATATTGTGAGTAATGTGACTATTCAAAAATGGGTGGAAATGGCAATGTTGAGAATAATTTTGAATAGAAATGGCAAATATTGAATAAAAATGGTGATGTTGGGTACAATGTTCAATAGAAGTGGCAACGTTGTGCATAATGTGACTATTCAAATGAATAGAAATGGCAATGTTATAAGCAATCTGACTATTCAGAGTTTTGAATCATTTTCTTGTGAGTTGGAGCTTGAATTTTAGGTAATACAGCAAATGTTATCTGTTTATGTAAACCTAACTTATTCAATATTGCATAGTTTACATTTCACTTTTATTGTTTTATAAAATAATGCCAAACGCGCTGCGGGATAAGTACTTGAATGCCAGTTGTTTGCAAGAATATCTGCAGAAATATCCCGATTTCAATCTTTAGATATTTGTTTCAGCCCTGAAAAGCAGAGAGTGTATAAAACTATGGAAAAGTACCTTGATTTGCATTAGAAAATGATAGAAAGAGAAGTTCCTTTATGAATTGTCAATACTGATTTCCCCTCACCCCAGTTTTTAAAGAAAGCAAATGTGATGCATTCCATGTCTTACATCAGTCTGTATGTATATCATGCCCTTTCTCTATGGCCACACATTAATCTGGCTTGTTGGTCATTTTTTATGTTAGGGTCTTTTGACCATAATGTATGTCACAACCCTTGTCTATAATCCTAAATTAGTTTGAACTATTAGTCATTCATGTATCACAGCCCATGTCCATAAACCAACATTTGTATGGCCTATTGACCATTCTACTATATGGTAGGGTCATTTGACATTTGACCTTTTGACCATTCCATATGCCATTCAAGAAACCTAGCATTGGTTTGGCATATTTCAGATAAATGTCAGGTAAATTATAACTCATGATACTACTAGATATTTGTAAATATATCAGATTTTCACAAGGTTAAAGTCCCGACAGGATTCACAATGGACACATCAGGTGTTGCATGAGAGAAAATAGATGTTTTAAATTTTGTATTATCCCTGACCTATATGTAGAAAGAATATATAGGGTTACCCATGTCATTCCACCATTTCCTGTCCCATCTCATCCCATATTTAGCAGATTTCATTTACACTCAATACCTTATGAATGCCTTGTGGATTGAAGCTTTGAAAGACCTTTATGGATTGAAATTTTTAAAGACCTTTATCGATTGAAGTTTTTAAAGACCTTTATCGATTGAAATTTTTAAAGACCTTTATCGATTGAAATTTTTAAAGACCTTTATCGATTGAAATTTTTAAAGACCTTTATCGATTGAAACTTTTAAAGAGCTTTTACGATTGGAACTTTTGAAGGCCTTGTGGATTGGAATAGGTGAAGGTCTATGTGGATTGAAAGTTCTGAAGGCCTATACAGTTGAGAACTTTTGAAGGTCTATGTAGACTGGAACTTTTGAAGGCCTTGTGGATTGAAATTTTTGAAGGCCTTGTGGAATGAAACTTTTAAAGGCCTTTATGGACTGAAACTTTTGAAGGCCTTTATGGACTGAAATTTTTGAAGGTTTTTATGGATTGAAACTTTTGAAGGGCTTTGTGGATTGAAACTTTTGAAAGGCTTTGTGGATTGAAACTTTTGAAGCACTTTGTAGATTGGAACTTTTAACGGCCTTGTGGATTGGAACTTTTGTAGGCCATGTGGAATGAAACTTTTAAAGACCTTTATGGACTGAAACTTTTAAAGGCCTTATGGATTGAAAACTTTGAAGGCCCATATGGACTGAAACTTTGAAGGCCTTTATGGATTGAAACTCTTGAAGGGCTTTGTGGATTGAAACTTTTGAAGGCCTTGTAGATTTACATATTTGAAGGCCTTGTGGAATAAAAGCTTTGAAAGCCTGTATGGACTGAAGCTTTTGAAGGCCTTTATGGATTGAAATTTTTGAAGGGCTTTGTGGATTGAAACTTATGAAAGCCTTTATGGATTGAAACCAAATTAGAGTGTTTCTTTGAATAAATAGCATCTAAGTAAAGTTTGATTTTCACCTTTTTTCAGCAAAAATGTTTTCTTGAATTATGGTCCTGGTCTGACGTCAATTTTTGTGTCATGGCCGCTGTCTGACTTTCATCTTTGCATTCTGGTTGTGTCATGATGGGTGGGGCATTCGTGTTTGAATGGATATATTTCCACAGCATATATTTGCTTATAAGTTTACTCCAGCAACATATTGCACAGACCCTGATCCATCAAAACATGATGTGCCAGCAGTTCTGAGTCTATGCTTATAAACACCCTGATCAGATAGTTCATTATGTGTGAACAAGATCAGGGATTATTAGATTTTGTATTTATACATAAGCATGTGCAGTAGTTTTCAAATATCAATACCATAATGTTATTTTACACTGTGATAAAAATTCAATGCATTTATTACTATATCAATACTGTTTTCATTTATGTTCATTTTCACAAATGTAATACTCAATTACATATACATGTATGTATCTACTTGGGCATGTACACACTACTACATAAAGGGTCAATGCATACAATTTCTATTATCAAACATTGTATGTAAGTGTAACAATTTATTTCTGCAGCAATTGCATTTATTTTATGCAGGTGTATGTTGTAATAGATTTTTGTAACTTTATTTAGTTGTGTAACAACATTAACAGTTGTGATAATATTGAAAGCATAATTTTAGATAACTTACTGTATCAATATACTATTGAAATTGAATACAGTCTAGTTCATTAAGGTTATAAAAGTCCTTTTTGTTTTCATTCATGAAATTTTAATTATTTTCAAAACAAGTGTTATGTCATTGCTTGGCTTTATCTCTACAAAAGGACAATATTAAGTAAGTTAATTAAGTGGCCACGTATAATCATATATGTATTTTGAATTATTTTTTGTGTTAAAAAAACTTATGCACAAAAAAAATAATTTCAGTGTTATATAATAATCACACACAAAAAAATGAAAAAATAATTAGTACAATTTCCACAGTTATAGCAGCAGTTAACAACTTCCATTCAGTTATTGGCTTAATCAACTTGACACTACCATGATTGCTTTTCTGTTGCTAGTTTGTGTGCGTACATTCTTGTTTTTTTAACATAAAATAATGGTAATTCAATATTTTCAAATCAATGGGCTATGTCAATGTGTGAGACATAAAATGTTTACTTTGAAAATTATAAATTTTAAAGACGATAAACAAATTTTTACCTGATTCTTCCTAATTTCATCTTACCCATATATCAGTTACTGTTTTATGAAGTTTGTTTATCTCATGTAGTCAAGACATGGCCTTGGTAAAAGTATCCTGTACATACCGGTACATAAAATTTAGTATTAGATAAGTTTCCAAATACTAATTTCCCAATTTTTTTGAGATTTTAAGGGTGGAGGGAGGTGCGATTGCATAATCTTTAGTTAAATGCACTGAGTTGGTACATTTCAAAGTTATTACATCAAATCGTATCGAGAACTCCATACAAAGTTTATATAATAGTGTTTCATTTCCCAATACAAATACAATTTTTTTTTCCAGTGGAACATGGTAGTGATAAGACATGATCTTTTGTTTATGTCGTTGTTGTAATTTAGAGTTTCTTCTCTATTGTTATTATGTACTTCTGACAATATGCTTTTGGGCCATTGTCACTTGTTAATATTCAAATAAGCTTTTGTTTGGGTTAGTGTCATGTTCCAATATTATTTTGGGCCACTTTCATTTAATATTCCAATATGCTTTTAGGCCATTGTCACTTGTTAATATTCCAATATGCTTTAGGCTATTGTCACTTGTTAATATTCCAATATGCTTTAGGCTATTGCCATGTTGTAATATTCCAATATGCTTTAGGCTATTGCCATGTTGTAATATTCCAATATGCTTTAGGCTATTGCCACTTGTTAATATTCCAATATGCTTTAGGCTATTGCCATGTTGTAATATTCCAATATGCTTTAGGCTATTGCCATGTTGTAATATTCCAATATGCTTTAGGCTATTGCCACTTGTTAATATTCCAATATGCTTTAGGCTATTGCCATGTTGTAATATTCCAATATCCTTTAGGCTATTGCCATGTTGTAATATTCCAATATGCTTTAGGCTATTGCCACTTGTTAATATTCCAATAGGCTTTAGGCTATTGTCATGTTGTAATATTCCAATATGCTTTAGGCTATTGCCATGTTGTAATATTCCAATATGCTTGAGGCTATTGCCACTTGTTAATATTCCAATATGCTTTAGGCTATTTTCATGTTGTAATATTCCAATATGCTTTAAGCTATTGCCATGTTGTAATATTCCAATATGCTTTAGGCTATTGCCATGTTGTAATATTCCAATGTGCTTGAGGCTATTGCGACTTGTTAATATTCCAATATGCTTTAGGCTATTGTCATGTTGTAATATTCCAATATGCTTTAGGCTATTGCCATGTTGTAATATTCCAATATGCTTTAGGCTATTGCCATGTTTTAATCTTCCAATATGCTTTAGGCTATGGCCATGTTGTAATATTCCAATATGCTTTAGGCTATTGCCACTTGTTAATATTCCAATATGCTTTAGGCTATTGCCATGTTGTAATATTCCAATATGCTTTAGGTTATTGCCACTTGTTAATATTCCAATATGCTTTAGGCTATTACCATGTTGTAATATTCCAAAAAGCTTTGTGCCATTGTCATATAATATTCCAATGTGCTTGTCAATATTCACATATGCTTTTGGGCTATTGTCATGTTATAATAATCCAATATGCATTTGAGTAATTGTAAAATATGCCTTTGCACCGATGTCAATTGTTAATATTTCAATATGCATTTAGGCCATTGTCATGTAGTATTCCAATATTTTTTTAGGCCATTGTCACATCATACTATTCCAATATGCTTTTAGGCCATTGTCATGTAGTATTCCAAAATGTTTTAGGCCATTATCACATTGTAATATTCCAATATGCCTTTAAGCTATTGTCATGTAGTATTCCAATATGCATTTCAGCCTTTGTAATGTAATATTCCAATATGCTTTTTGATCATTGTCATGTAGTATTCCAATATGCTTTTAGGTCATTGTCATGTGATATTCCAATATGCTTTTAGGCCATTGTGATATTGTAATATTCTAATATGCTTTTAGGCCATTATAACATCATAATATTCCAATATGCTTTTAGGCCATTGTAATGTAGAATTCCAATATACTTTTAGGTCATTGTCATGTAGAATCCCAATATGCTTTTAACCCATTGTCACATGTATCAATTTTCTTGTTAGGCCATTATCAAGTTGTAATATTCTTGTATTCTTTAAGGCCATTGTTACATGTTATTATTCGCGTATGTTGTTAGGTCATTGTCACATGGTAATATTCAAATATGCTTTTGGGCCATTGGTAATGTTCCAGTCTGCTTTCGGTCCATTGGTAATATTTCAGTATGCTTTGGACCAAAGTCATGTGGGAATATTCCAATAGGCTTTGGGATTATTGGTAATGTTCCAATAATCTTTATGACCAAATTCTATTGGGATTATTCCAGTCTGATTTGGGATTATTGGTTATATTCAGATATGCATTTGGACCATAGTCATAATTGGGATATTCCATTATGCTTTGGGGTTATTGATAATATTCCAGTATGCATTTGGACCATAGTCATAATTGGGATATTCCATTATGCTTTGGGATTATTGATAATATTCCAATATTCTTTTAGACCATTGTCACCTGGGTCCTATAGTTTTGTTGTAGATGTATTCCTTCATTTTATTAGCTGTATTCATTGATTTTTTTAAGCTTGATCTAAACTTGAAATAATCTCTCTTGAATGAGTGGGTTATTTTGGATATTTTCATTACTAGTGAGACTAAATTTTAAATTCTCTCTTCTTTTAAAAATTATTTCTATCCTATATATGTGATATTGCTGTTTTAGATGGGAATGGATCCAATTTAAGTGCCACCCAAATTATTTTTTATAGTGATGATGTTAACTTGTTTATTTCCTTTTTACTATTCCTGTTTGTACTATTAAATAAAGTGTCCTATTTACTAATGGAATTAAATGTAATTATTTTACATAGGTATTTTTATTGAGGTTGGTTAGTTTTATCTTATTTAGAGTTACTTGTAGGCTAATGACACTTATATCTCAAACTGATAATGAGATCTTATATCTCAAACTGATAATGAGATCTTATATCTCAAACTGATAATGAGATCTTATATTTCAAACTGATGATGAGATCTTATATCTCAAACTGATAATGAGATCTTATATCTCAAACTGCGAGATCTTATATCTCAAACTGATGATGAGATCTTATATCTCAAACTGATAATGAGATCTTATATCTCAAACTGCGAGATCTTATATCTCAAACTGATGATGAGATCTTGAATGCAATGCACTCATCACAAGATATGTAGTTTAGAGGTACTATATTATCCATAAATAGATTGGAAACTGAGTCTGTGTACAGTTAGAGATATTAGATTTTCTATAAATAGATCAGACATTGAAACTATGTGGACATTTAGAGGTTGTAACAGAATTGTTACCGAGTGGATGGTGGATTAAATGAACAACACAAACACAAGTGTGAAAGATAATGTAAATTTATGAAATAAATTATTAATGAAAAATAATGATGTATCAACACAATAACTCATGCGCTCAACCCACAATTACACTCACAACCATTCACAATACATGAATAAATGAAATATCAATACAAAATAAAACTCAGATATAAAGGGATCTCTTGGACTATAC
Organism: Unio delphinus; assembly: GCA_029339505.1. Taxonomy (NCBI): domain Eukaryota; kingdom Metazoa; phylum Mollusca; class Bivalvia; order Unionida; family Unionidae; genus Unio; species Unio delphinus. Next base: position 764,034 of record JAQISU010001241.1, on the reverse strand, counting down.
ACAGATCCAAGGAACCTTTACGAAAGTTATATTACTGCAAGTATAAATTATGATGACAAATCAAACTATACTATTGCACGTATGGATTGCGACAACTAGCACGAACATATACAGGTATTCAATCAAGTTGCTAGCTTTAATTGAGAATCATGCAATCCCTTGAAATATTATTGTGATCTGACATAACCATGTAAATACAACAATGTATTAAATTGTACTACAATTTCAACACACATATGTCTCGACCCTGTATAACCGTACGATTCACCCACAGTTGAATCGCCGCCCAGTTTCCCCGAAGACCTAGGGTTGACCAATACTTTTATCGGCCGTTTGCCCTTCACGGATCCACCACAGTTATACGTACAGACAGCATACAACATCTACTAGAACCAATGGTTCCTCAATGCCCTAGATGTCGCCCCGGATGTTTACAACTTTAGACAGCTCCAACACTCGGACTTCTAGCTTTCCGGATATTTACACGTCACGACAGATGTAGACGAACAGACAGTTCGACAGACAGACAGATACTTCAATTCGATTGCACAATATATCAGCAACAATTTCAGCTACGATAACAGATGTTATCAGAGATGCTATCAGATGTTATCAGAGATGCTATCAGATGTTATCAGAGATGCTATCAACCGACGTTATCAGATGTTAACAACCGACGTTATCAGCCCTTTGGCTGGAGATTAATGACAGGCTATCTTTCCTACGATAAGATACTTTTGGTCCCGTAATTATTATGAGAAATATTCTACCTTATATACTCTCAAATAGGTGAGCATAATTCACAGCAGAATTACCGTGCACCACGTGGAACTAATGTTCCGGATTTCATGTAAATAAAAAACAGGCACATGCAAATCGTTACACGCCGCTTACCTTGGAGAAAACAACTTATTCACCCCAGGTAATGCATGTACGACGAAACAAAGAAAATGGTGAGATTAGTTTGTAAAAAAAAAAAAAAAAATAATTTTCGCCTAATTCTGTGACAGAGGTATGTACTAGATTCTCTATACATAGATTGGAAACTGAGTATGTGTACAGTTAGAGATACTAGATTATCTATAAATAGATCAGAAACTGAGACTATATGGACATTTAGAGGTACTAGATTCTCTATAAATAGATTAGAAACTGAGTATGTGTACAGTTAGAGATACTAGATTCTCTATAAATAGATTGGAAACTGAGTCTGTGTACAGTTAGAGATACTAGATTCTCTATAAATAGATCAGACATTGAAACTATGTGGACATTTAAAGGTACTAATATATAGATTCTCCATAAATAGATTGGAAACAGTTACACTGTGTACAGTTAGATATATTAGATTCTCTATAAATAGATTGGAAACTGAGACTGTGTACATTTAGAGGTACTTGCTTCTCTATAAACAGGCCAAGAATGCATGTACATTGAAAACAGGGGTCTCAAACTCAAACCAGTGTCCAAGGGCCACAAGAGGAAATTTGGATGGTTCAAGGGCTGCACCGCCTTTGTTACCTCTCATGACCCCTTGTGATGTCAATCATATTTTTTTTTCGCTGACCACACAGAATATGGGGGCTGCATGTTTTGACCCTTGATTTTGAGGTACTAGATTATCCATTAAATTGACCAGAAACTATTATAATATGGTAAATGGTACTTGTGCTACACAGCGCCAGTGCATGGCATTTTGGTGTCCTAGGCGAGATCAGATATCTGGCGCCCCCCTTCCACTCACGCCCTCCCCCACCCGCCCATAATGAAATAAACCCTTAGCCCAACACCCTAGGTGATTGCCTAGTTTGCCTAGTAGAAGGGCCGGCCCTGGTGCCACATAGGTGTTAAATGTAGTAAGTTTGCTGATGTATTTATCACCAGGAATTCTGCTCGAGAGTTTGTATAGGCAAAGTCATCAGTTGTTTGCCATGGGTGTGTTTACATAGTATCACATGACATTCTCAAGTTCATACATAATGTAACCATGGGATGGGGGATGTTTGATTCATTTTGTATAATTGCAAGCTATAGTTTCATCCTCAATGCTGACCACTCTAGTGTTGCAGGAAATCATGGTACCCCCCCCCTCCTTCTCCAGAAAATCAAAAAGTGTTGGTGACCTAAAACATCCTTGTCCCACCCAAAATATCAACTTTGTACAGTGTAGGTTTAGCCAGAGAGAATGGACTGTTTGCTTTTGACCTGGCTGTATGTGATATGGTATCCTTTAAACATCTCCAGTTACCTAAGGGCCTCTACTTTATCAAATTAATAACCTTGCATGAAATCTATTTAAGGTGGCAAATGTTTACACTCTGTATTAAACAAACAATTACTGGCAATATTTTTTAAAACTGAAATTGTTGTTTTAACGACTTTCAAAGTAAGAGGGGTATGTGAGAAATTCACCCTTCTAGGTTATTTATTAATCTGCCAAACTACCTTATATATACTACCACATACTGGTACGTACCTTATACAGTGAAATGTATGGACTGAATCTGCCACATACTGGTACCATATACAGTGAAATAAATGGACTGAATCTGCCACATACTGGTACCATATACAGTGAAATGTATGGACTGAATCTGCCACATACTGGTACCATATACAGTGAAATGTATGGACTGAATCTGCCACATACTGGTACCATATACAGTGAAATGTATGGACTGAATCTGCCAAATACTCAGGTACCATATGCAGTGAATTAGTGAAACTGGACCTGATTTGAAACAAGTATGGCTAGGGCGTTTCAAGGCTGTCGACATACATGGGCTGGCTTATTGGATCTTTTCCTCCTTCCTCGCGACCAGATCCCCTCAACATGACATGACATGAAAACCATTTTTCACCAGTCATTATTTGGTGCCATTGCACCTCTAGTACAATCCTTCTGATTGGTTGATAGGGTTGAGTGCATGTTTGATCTATTCCCACTCACCCAGGTCCTACAATCATGTCGATAGTCCCTCAATAGGGGTGCGACATGACGACCAAATTAAATAGCACACTATGTGTGAATAAACACCCGTGGGGATGTGGCACCATTCCTTACCCCACGGGAAAAATTAAATAACTTTCTTTTGAAAGATAAAACAGTGAATAATGACCCATCGTGGCTGGTTCACTTTAATTTAACCTTCAATCATTCATGCAGTGAAATGAATGGACTGAATCTGTCACATACTGTTACCATATAATGTATAGTGAAATGTACGGACTGAATCTGCCATATCTTGTATACAGCAAAATGTACGGACTGAATCTGTCACATACAGGTACCATATACAATGAAATTTATGGCTTGAATATGCCATATACTGTATATAATGAAATGTATGGACTGAATCTGCCACATACTGGTACTGTATACAGTGAAATGTTTGGGCTACATCTGCCACATACTGGTACTGTATACAGTGAAATGTTTGGGCTACATCTGCCATATTCTGTATACATTTAAATGTATGGACTGAATCTATCATGTATGTATGCACTGACTTAGGAGAACATTGATTTATTTGGTGGCCAACAGGGCGAAGTCAAATATTTAGTTTTCTGGAGAAGGCTCATGAATTTAAAACAATGCATACACGCCCCCGCACTAGGTTGAAGAAATATTCTAGCTCTAATTTGCTGGAGCAGAACAATTTCTTGTTGTAAAAATTATCTTGTGGTATTCAAAATAAATCCTAGTTTGAAAGAAAACCCCAGCCCCTACCCCCTTTTAGAAAAGGCTGTCTTTTACTAATTCTTCAGAGATCTTGTTTGAATAAGCACTCCTTATTTCTATGCAGACCACATCATTTAAACAAGCCATATATATTTTGAATGGACTGATTTTTTAAAATAAATATTCAATTATTCATGGCTGTTGTTATGAGATATGAACTTATTAGGGCATTCATCATCGTACCCCATTGACTGTTCATGGTGCAGTGTGGAAATGAATTTGTTAACACTAAAACAAAAGATCTGTATCATTTCCATTGGTTATATTTTTTCTTTTACTGGACCTTTACAATATTATACACATGTAAGTTTTATTTTTTAAATTTCAAATCTATATTTAAAAAAACAGTTTGAAATTTCTGTATATTTTGTCGCTAAGAGACAAGTTTTAAAAATTATTTAAGAAAATATTAAAATATTTTAAGTCTAGACCTTGTTCAATGGATAAGCTGATCTCTCTTTTTTTAGGCTTATTTATTTGTTCCTAAATTATTCAACTTATGTGTAAATACATGTACATATGGTAATTTACCGTACACAGATTTTGTTAAAAAATTCAGACACAATAAATATACACGAAGTTTTTTTAATTGAAAATTAGGACTAGATATCACCTGACTGTGCTTACTTATATAATTTCATTCAATCTGTAATTATTTTATTACCATTGGTATCTAATAATAACCTTTTATTTATTTAATTTTGCATAATCTAGTTGACTTTGTATTTTACTATTTTGTTCTTTAGTTTACACTATAGAACAAAATAATACTTTAATTTTTTTCTCAGAAATTTAATAAAATATGTTGACGAATTCTTAAAATATGTTTGTCTGTGTCTGTGTGATACCTTGGATTTCATTCATAGAGAGAGAGAGAGAGAGAGAGAGAGAGAGAGAGAGAGAGAGAGAGAGAGAGAGAGAGAAGGATTGAGAGAGCAAAACACAACACAGCACACAAAAACTGTTTGTATACACTAAAGTGAGCTCACGGTAATGCACATAGAAAAGAAAAAAGATTTTTATAATTCTCTATAGTTATCTCACAGGACTGCACACAAAGAAAGTTGGTATTCCCTATAGTTATCTTGCACACAAGGTTGATGTATTCACTATACTGATCAGACAGTACTCCACACAAAGGTTGATGTATTCACTATACTGATATCACAGTACTCCACACAAAGGTTGATGTATTCACTATACTGATATCACAGTACTCCACACAAAGGTTGATGTATTCACTATACTGATCACAAAGTACTCCACACAAAGGTTGATGTATACTATACTGATCACACAGTACTCCACACAAAGGTTGATGTATTCACTATACTGATCACACAGTACTCCACACAAAGGTTGATGTATTCACTATACTGATCACACAGTACTCCACACAAAGAAGGCTGGTATTTACTGAAGTAATCTCATAGTACTGCACACAAAGAAAGTGTCTGGTTCTCACAGTATCTCAGTACTGCACACAAAGGTTGATGTATTCACTATACTGATCTCATAGTTATCTCACAGGACTGCACACAAAGAAGGTTGGTATTCACTATAGTGATCTCACAGGAATGAACATATAATGTAGGTATTCACTACAGCAATTTCACAGTAATGCACACTGATAAGGTTGTGTTCTCACAATAATGCACACATAACACATTGGTAGAAACTGGTGATTTCACAGTAATGCACACAAATAAGTTTGCATTCACAACAACAACACACACACACACACACACACACACACACACACACACACACACACACACACACACATACACACACTATAGTGATCTCAAAATAATACACACTAGAGAAGCTAGACCTCAAGGTAGATTAGTTCTGTAACTAATCGAGTTAGCTTCTCTATATAAAGTCTTTATGATTATTATTATTATTATTATTATTATTATTATTATTATTATAATTATTATTATTATTATTATTATTTGTGAAGGGTCAAATTTCTGGCGATCTATCAAGAATACATTAGTTGAGACCAGAGAACCATTAATTAGATTTATGGAGATGAGAGCATCATATCGCCATACTGCCATGCTTGGTAATGTTCTTTTAGAGTGAGGATTTTGGTTCTAATTAGACTTTTGTTTATACAGTGGCCAGAATGGACTGCTACGGACACGGTAAACTTCATATTCATGGGAAAGTTGTCGAAATTGAGAAATTGCAGAAATTCTGTTACCCAAACTACTAGGTCAAGCTGACCCGACTTTGGTGACTCTGAAAGAAAGGGCGGCAAATACATTTGATTTTGATTGGGTACGTAAAATAAGGAGTGTGATCTTGCACAAAATTTCATAGGATTTAATATTGCCCTTATTGAAATTGTAATCAGTCTGAGCTTTTACCTGCAAGAGGATGAGAGAGAGAGAGAGAGAGAGAGAGAGAGAGAGAGAGAGAGAGAGAGAGAGAGAGAGAGAGAGAGAGAGAGAGAGAGAGAGAGAGAGAGAGAGAGAGAGAGAATAACTACAGACTCCGAGTGGAATTTGAAAGAAATTCATTCATAAAAAAGTGTGATCCAGGCAAGCACCAAAACTGTTTGGATTGAAGAATACACAAAGGTAGCGTGACAATTCCATGTAATTTGTTGATGCAATTTATATAATGTTTGCTGAGTCTATAGGTCTTTGCATGAATTTTGTCTAATACAGTTGTTTATAATAATGTACTTTTTAATTATAGTGATGTTGAGTTATGCATAGGAAGTCTTACATTAATTCTTAGATAAGTTCGACGAATTGTTTAATTTGTTGTCATGTTTGCAGAAACACTAGGTTGAGTTATGCATAGGAAGTCTTACATTAATTCTTAGATAAGTTTGTCGAATTGTTTAATTTGTTGTCGTGTTTGCATAAACACTAGGTTCTATGAATATAATGCATTACATTAGTTAATATGATTACGAGAATCCGTGTGAATTCACCGAATTTAGATTTTACGTATGTTTTAGAGCGAGTGTGAAATTAGATTAGTTGTGGCGGGCTCAGAACCGCTAGGTCTCGTGTGGGTTGTATTATTGAGCGATGTTAATGCGTGACGAATTAGCCATTCGATTAATTACGGTCATTTGAGGACATGTGGAGTCGATTAATTGCCTTACCATCTCCATCTATTTACTACTGATAGAACTATCTGACTCTGAGCCGGGATAATAAAAGTTCTCCCGTGTATCATACATTACTTATATAATAGCTTCTGGGACGTATTGATGTGACGTTACCATGAGACGTATGATGAGGAAATATATAGAGGGAAGTACAGTGAGACGTATAATCATGTGACGAAATTCTGCCTCGTACTAATTTCTAACGTATTCAGAGTGTATCCTGAGACGGATGGTAGAAAGTATCATCCCTGAGATCCAACGTTCTGAACAGCAACAGAAGAAGCGGAAAACTGAGGACTAGCAGGTTATGAAATCGTACAATGTGTTCACTTCGATTGTTTAACTCGATCCTATGACGAACTAAAGCTATCAGTAACAGATCGGCTATTTTATTTAAATCTATTTGCGTTTTCTTGTAATTCGGTGAAAGTTTTTTTTCTAAAAGCAGAATATATTCCTAATGTAAGGAATTTTCACAATTGTTTATGTAATTGATTAAATTGTTTGTTTATCTTTACGGGGGCTAATGTTTGTTCAATATATCTGCTCAGATCTCTATATACATTTCCATCTATAAGTTTCGCCACTTATATTTACTCGAACCGGGGAAATTATATCGAGGGCGGTCATCTCCTAGATACCGAGTACCAACGGGGTGGGGAAATATAATAGTATTTACACATACCCCAAAACACCCGGTGACATTATTATTATTATTATCATCTCTCATAATAATGCACACTATAGTGATTACTCACAAGGATGTACATAACAGTGATCTCCCATAAAACAATGTAACGCAAGTGATTGCTTATAATAATATGTTTAATGCCATGTGCATGGCAAGACCTGGAATAATGTTTAATGCCATGTGCATGGCAAGACCTGGAATAATGTTTAATGCCATGTGCATGGCAAGACCTGGAATGATGTGTTGATGCCATGTGCATGGCAAGACCTGGAATGATGTGTTGATGACATGTGCATGGCAAGACCTGTAATGGTGTGTTTGATGCCAGTTGTTAGTGATATCTGGAATGATGTGTTTAATGTGTGTTTAATATGAATATTTTGTCATATCTGGAATAATGTGTTTAATGTGTGTTTAATATGAATATTTTGTCATATCTGGAATGGTGTGTTTAATGTGTGTTTAATATGAATATTTTGTCATATCTGGAATGGTGTGTTTAATGTGTGTTTAATATGAATATTTTGTCATATCTGGAATGATGTGTTTAATGTGTGTTTAATATGAATATTTTGTCATATCTGGAATGATGTGTTTAACGTGTGTTTAATATGAATATTTTGTCATATCTGGAATAATGTGTTTAATGTGTGTTTAATATTGTGGAGGTTTCCCAACTTCCTCCAGTCTGCCTAACGTCTGCCTCAGTTCTTTTTCTTTTGTCTCTCAGAGACTCGGACCAACTGCACTTGGGTAATTCCCTCTGGTCCCTAAAAGCTTCCTTCTAACTTCTCCCTCCGTTCTTTCTTCTATTTTGTCTCCCAGAAACTCGGACCAACTGCACTGGAGTAATTCCCTCTGGTCCCTAAAAACTTCCTGTATTAACACACAAGGACATTAGTATAGCATATTCCCCTTGCTATGTGAACTGACACTAAACATTAATATCATCAGATAAGCTATTACCATTTTGGTCACGTATTCGTGCCCATCGAAATACACATTCTCTCTGATATGTGTACACGGTACATTTATAGATTCTCAATCTTATTATACAGAACAATGTCATATAATGAGACACATATCTATATATTGCACATCTACAAAGTGTACACATATATTCACATATCCATGTACTGATATATCCTTACCCAAGATACTCCTACAAAGTATACACAAAAAAGGCAAATCCCTATTAACTAATGTTGCACACTGCAACCATTATACGAAGTTTATAATTCAATTCAACACATTTACAAATCTATAATATCAAATAAATAAATGTATGAGGTTCCCAAGAATTAATCCAATAGCAAATTACAATATTAATTCTTTACATAAACATTGCTTATATCTCAAAATATACATGTATATCAAACACAATGAATGAATCACCTTACAAATGGTAATTCTATGTACTAAAGTATATGTACTGCAATAATTAAAGTACACTTTCTTTGCAGTAATATTTAACAACAATAGTCACTGACCTGTACTTAAGCTCCTTGTGATTCCCAGAATATACAAGTTTCCCGCTAATTTCGAATGATGTCGGAATAGCTTATCTTCCCTTAATTCACGCAAGATGGTTTTAGCGACTACTAAAAAGATAATAGATTTCAACTTGCAATTCTAATGTTGGCCACGCCTTGCGCAATTCCGATTGGATGTTATTTCATATAATTATCAGACACTTCCCCCTCCCAACAGTCTGTCAAGGATGGATTTACTATGTTCCTTTGATCCGAAACAGAATTCTCTCACTTACCTGTGATCGCGATTATTATGTAACTGGACTGCCCCACAAAATGGCGAGTTAAGAATTGTATGTCCATGTCAATTAACTGGTTTGACACCTTTGTTCACCGAATAGACCTTCATACATATGGACGGCGTGAAATTATTAATCCTTACAACGTAACAAATATGAATACTTTGTCACATCTGGAATGAGGTGTTGAATGTGCGTTTAATATAAATACCTTGTCATATCTTTAATGATGTATTGAATGTGTATTTAATATGAATACTTTGTCATATCTGGAATGAGGTATTGAATGTGTATTTAATATGAATACTTTGTCATATCTGGAATGATGTATTCAATGTGTGTTTAATATGAATACTTTGTCATATCTGGAATGAGATGTTGAATGTGTGTTTAATGTAAATAGCTTGTCATATCTAGAATGATGCGTTTAATGTATTGATCTACCAGTATTCTTGAAGGAGCTGCTGTAACAATAGTCTTGATTTATCACAGTGGTATAATCCATAATGACTTTAAATGTTTTCACAATAATCCCCAAATAGTGATTTGTTTCTCAAATATCAACGAGTACTTTGTAATTCTAAATTATAAGTTTTAAATGATTCCTCTCAAATTATATCTGAACACAATTACAAATGATTACAGAGACTGAACTAAGATAGGAATTATGAATTTTATTTGCTACAACTTTGTATAAAAATCTATGACATAATAAAGTGACCAGAATGTGAATCAAAAGTTAAAATCCAGAATATTCAAAAATTGTAAGCATCGCTAAATCATGAACTGGTAAACCACTTTTTAGAAAAGTCAGGTGCACCTTAAATTAGGTCTTTAAAATTAGCCCCTCACCCGTGAGAATATTAAATGGTGGTTTAATGGATGACAATCACTGATTCATTAAAACATGAAAAAATATGCAGCGAGTTTGTCTGTACACTGTGCTACACTTACCGGTATTTTTGGTGGCTGTCGATGTACCGTCGGCTGTATGTTTTTTTTTTTGGTGGGTTGTACGTTATATTTCTGGTGCAAAATCCTATATTTGGTGACTTCTAAATCCACGTGGAATAGCACAACGCTATGCACTGTGGTACGTTTTTATTTCGCGCTAGATATGGCAATTACCAAATTACTGGTGTCTAAATTATATGCAGGTTTGTTGTGGAAAGATTTGCGATCAACACGGATTTGGCGGTTTTATTTATCGGACTAACCTTAATTACTTTATCTCAATCATGGACGAAGGTCCAGCACACAAAATAGATATACACAGCATGTGACATTGAGTGGATACTGTAAAAAGATGATGCTAAGTTGATATAATAACAAGCATAGTCTAACAAAGAGTGGACTCTGCAGCCAGGGTCTTACAGAGAATAGAACAACTAGGACACATTTATGAGGGCCCACAACGTTCAGAGGGCCCAAAGCTGTCACAATTTGTAATTTATATGGGGCCTACTCGAGAAGTTTTCCTAGACCTCACACATTAAGTCTATCACTTGTAACTTGACCTCGAGTGGATACCGTAACATGTCCATCTTGCAAACAATAACACGTACCGCACGAAATAGCTACTCAACACTTACATCATTACATTGAATGGATACATTAACACGTACAGCATGACAATAAATCCATACTGTAACATTTACAGCCTGACAATGAATGGATACACTAATACGTACGGCATGACAATGAATGGATACTGTAACACATACGGCATGAGACTGAACGGATACTGTAACACGTATAGCATAACCTTGAATGGATACAGTAACACGAACAGCATGACAATAAATAAATACTGTAACACCTACAGCCTGACAATGAATGGATACTGTAATACGTACGGTATGACAATGAATGGATATGTAACACGTATAGCATGACAATGAATGGATACTGTAACACATATATCACATGATACTGAATGGATACTGCAATGAACGGCGTTTGGGGGTGGCAAGTGGAGCGACCGATCCAGGCCTGGCTCTTGAGGGAGTCCCGTGCTTCAAGCCTACGGTTTTCCTTGAGAGTTTGTCAATCCATTTTCTCTGGTAAATTGGATACTGTGTCCCCGCGCTGTCATAGTTGGTCATAGGCCTCGCGTACTCCTAACACCGCCTCTGGATACTGTAACCGTACATAATGACAATGAATGGATAATGTAACACGTAAAGTATTGCATGACACTGAATGGGTACTGTAACACGTACAGCACGACATTGACTGGATACTGTAACACGTGCATAATGATATTGAGTGGATACTCTTAACACGTATAGCAGACTTTTTGAGGACTCAGTAGCATGTACTTAAAACCGTGACATTAGAAAAACGATTTATTTTTTTTGGGTGGTGGTGGTACCTTTAGACAATAAATGAGAAATCAGAGAAGCTGAAACTTGCTCTAATTGCATATGTATATTGAACCGTTACAGTTAGTTCCCTTGTGCTGACACAAAATCCACACCTGTTTTTTGAAATTAACACGATGCTGCTTGTTTGGTTCTTAAAAGCTATACATAGTATTGTGTATAAAAGAATAATGTGAGCACATGTTTAGATATAGCGTTAGCAAGCATTTACAGCTTTAGTACAATCATACAATCATTTACCTATCTGGGGAACTACTTGCTTTAATTGGCCAGCGTAATTGAAAATTCATACGCGACAGCTAATCATGTCAGTCGGCTTAAGAATTTGATGGTATCATTAATTTGTTTAAACTCAGATAAAATAAAATATATTGCTACTAAACATGAAATAAATATCACCATTTTATGGAAATCATTACATTGACGAAACGATTAAAAGTTTAGTGTTATATAGTGTCGCGTAATGTTTATGAGTGGTAGGAAGTGAGTCATTGGCCCGATGTTGAAATTATGGAATCCGTTTCGAAGCCTAGATAGCACCAACACATCGGCATTGAAACGTAGCAAGAATGACTATCTATCCCTACATACACGCACTATTGACTACGTTTTACCTATTTTCACACGCAGAAGGTACAATGATAATATTAACCTGTATTTGTGAAAAATATTTAAACAGATGCAGTCTGCTGGTATCAGGGGTGGGTGGCTGTCCTAGATAGGGATCGTTAAAGAACTGGAAGATTGCTTTGTTGTTGTTGTTGTTTAAAAGATGCACCAGTAGTTTAATTTACTGGCTTTTAACTAGTTTGCGATTACCTTGAATTTATTTGGAGAAAGTATTATATCATTCGTCTTAGATGCCTGTTTGAGAGTTACATCAATGAAATTTATACACAGGCACTTCATTCGGATAAATTAATGTATACACTCACAATATATAGGGTATACATTATTAATTTACCCAGAATCGAGTGCCAGTTAATTTATATCTAAGCCTAAGGAACTGAAACATTGAAATAACCCTGTCATCTGTTCAGGTCATGTTTTATTTTTTTAGGGACATTATAGCAAATCATGCTGTAGTCCAGTGCAAAGTCTATGATATTGGAAAAGTGAATATTTATTGGAGACATAATACATTCTTAACCCATGTGTCCAGGATCATTTTCAGCCTGTACTTTCTGAGCCTTCCATCCAGGGATTTTAATTCTTCATCGTTGATGAACCCTTCCCTTGTAAAATATATTTTGGGCATTTCAGTCGACATTTTTCCTCCAAGTAAACTGCTATGGAAGTGAATGTTGTTGAAAAATTCATCTTTTTTCATTACAGATTCAATTTTTAGTCATAAATAATGTACTGTATTTGTGTTAGCCAATGAAATTAAGTGTATTATATGTTTGTTAAAACATGAGAACCCAATAACGTAAGTTTGCAAATCACCCAGTTCTGTCTAAAATTAGCTGTAACAATGTTTTATCTGTATTTTTGTTGGGTCTTGTATGGGTGCCATGGCAAAAGCTTTTCTTCATCCAAAGATGTAACATGAGATCATTGGCTAAAGCCTAGAATAAATGTGTGAGGTCAGGTGCTGCTGGATGGCATTTATCATTTGTTTCAAAAGTGTAGCATGCCTTGCATAAAACACAATGTCATTCACTTATCTAAAGAGCAAAGATGGGTTTGAAAAATGAAGTTTTAATGTCTTTGTGTAACTACCATTATTATGTACTGTTCTACATTCTTACAATAATATATACATTGACCTTATATCTAGTTGCTTAACTTATAAAGTGTTTTGTGGGGTCACTTAAACTTCTGCCATATTGCCTAGATTTACTGGTTTGAAAGTTTATTCTTTCAAGAGGCTAACCAATATGGGGATCAATAATAGATAGTGATTTGCTGTTAGGGGCCATTTCATGTGGTGTGTTCATGATCCTTTTCGGCTCAACTGGGTCGTCTTAGTGCTACAACATACCGATCAGAGTTTGAGACAGAACTCTGAAGATTCTGAGATGGACTCCCAATGGGGTAGCCTTTGGTACACCCGGTTTCTTTTGAACCTGTTTCATGGGGACTGGATCACAAGGAATGTAGTCAAATGGTAAAGCATAATATGATGCATGTGGATTCTGAACCCTTGGCTCTCCTTACCTTGTATGCAGGTATATCTAAATTGGGGATTGATATCACCTGATAGCACATTCATGGACCACTTATTGGCTAATTTTATTTTCCTTTTAGTCCAACCATGTGTACTAGGATTAGGTCCCCTACTTCATGGATCTTGTTTTATGCATTGATGTTGTTAGACAACCTCGCCATGGCTTTGTAAGCAAATTGGAGTCAGTCTTTCATTTTCTCCACATGTGGGACTCTGCAGCAGCCTCACCACTATCTGGTGTAGTGTCCAGATATGCATCAACTTAAAGCTGGGGTGTGTCACCCAAACATAAGAAAATGGGGCGAGAATCTGATGGACTCATTCTTAGTAGCATTATATGCATGTACAATCGGAGCAATCTAAGATTTCAAGTCTTGTTTTTGTTCTTCCTCCATTGTCCCTGGCATTTTTAAGAGAGTTCCATTGAAGTGTTCGCAGGCACCATTCCCCTGTAGGTCAAATGGGGAGGAGCGAGACTTCTCTATGTTTGCATATTTACAAAACTCTTTTCTAACTTTACCCTTGAAACTATGTCCCTGATCACTGTGTAGCATTTCTAAAAAAATGTAGTATTTAAAGAGGTACTCGTGAAGAGCTTTCACTGTCATTTGAGCCATCTGATTGAGACAAGAAACGGCCTGGTAACAAGAGACAAAAGTCTATGCAGACAAGCTCCATTGGGCAGGTGGTGTGAATTGGTGTTAACTTTGCTATTGCCCTAACCGGGGTCTTTCTTTGTAAGCACTGTTTGCAAGACTCCACCTTGTGGTGCACATTTTTCTCTAGACCTCACCAATTAGACTTTTGCCTAGTAAACCAAAGTGTATTTTATTGCCTTGATGGCCCATATCGTTGCGGATGCCTTTCAAGGCTAGCTTCCAATATGACTCTGGGATCATAAGTTGTCTGATTTATTGACAATCAGAAAAAGTGGTTCTATAGAGAATGCTGTTTTCAACTTCAAGGTGGTTCCATTCATGGAGAAATCTCTGTAAGGACGAATTTTCTCTCCGGATATCATCCTCCCTGGGTGGAAATCTCTTACTCAGGATGTCAGTAATGTTTGCTAGAGTCTTTATCGGTCAATTGTTCCCTGTATCACATGATTTTATTGCGACATTCAGATAAAAACACCTCATCGGTCGAATCTTCCAAAACACACTCAATCAAGGGAACAGAGACAGTGGCTGCATGGCAAATGGCTTACACTTTGTCTGGAAACATTTGTGGTAAATGCGAGAGGGTGTTGGCGTCAATTTTATTTTTTGCTAGCTCTATACCTGATGGAAAAATTAAAGTTTGCTAGAGCCACAACCCATCCATGGCCTGTTGCGTCAAGTTTTGCAGTCGAAAGAACTAGAGTACGAATGCCAGAAGCTTTTTGTTGTTTTGATGGGGAATTGATTTAATACTCATGAAGCACGTGAATCATGCACATCGATCGATTACTCACTTGCTCACTCCCTCATGCCAAAGATGCACATTGGTACAACACGAGTCCTGTCACAATTAGAAAACATCTATACCATAAACAAACATATATAATGATATAATTTTTAAAAAAAACTTGAAATTAGAAAACATACAGCATGCTGAAAATATTTAAAGTAGGAAACATTATTAAGTTTTTAAGTTTGGTCTTGCAGTTAAAATAGGTGAGTTTTAAGAGCACTCTTATATGGTGTGCTGAATTTGGTCAGTAGAACCTGTCTTGAAAGACCACCCCTTCTGCCAAAAAATAATGGTCTCTCAAGACAAGTGGTCTCTCATAACAGGTCATAACACTCTATAATGAATAAATCTATGCACGATGATTCTGGTCTCTCAAAACATTTGGTCTTTCATAGCAGTGGTCTCTCAAGACAAGTTTTACTGTAAAACAATTTGAAATGTAATATATTTTTGTGGTCCAAAAGATAAATTCATTTGCATCGAATCTGCTACAATGGCTTTGCCTTGGAGGTCATTGTCAGTTGAATGCTGACAGTATCTTGGCAAGGCACACAAGGCATACAAATTGATTGAATTAAAGACCTGCTAACTCTTATGTTTTTCTTTTGTAACTCTTACTAAAAATTACCCATAAAATATGAACTTTTGGAATTGAAATTGTTCTTCATTGCATGGAAAAGGTTTGCATAAAATGTTTTTTTTTTCTTTTTCTGAAAATTAGTTGAAAATATTTGTTTAATTTCTGCTTTTTCTTGGATATGGTAATTATACGGTTCTAACATCCAGTTCATACAAATGATGTGACAATTACAGGTCATATGACATTTATAGGTCATATGACAATTACAGGTCCAGGCTCCACACTCATTTTGTAAACCTAGGTATTATGATAACATTAGTGTAAGAAACTGATGTGCATGTGTTTACCGTTTGGGATTTTTGTAACCTAGCCATTCAGGTAGTTAAACCAGATCTTTGTTTTGCGTTGATCTATTACAGATCATATGACAATTACAGGTCCCGGCTCACACTCTCATTGTGTAACCCTAGGTATTATGATAACATTAGTGTAAGAAACTGATGTACACGTGTTTACCGTTTGGGATTTAAAGTAATTAAACCAGATCTTTGTTTTGCATTAATCTGCAACACAAAATATTAGGGTGCATCAATTTATGTACCATCAATATTTTTTGTGCATCAGATTGGAAAAGTCTGCATATTTGATACATGATGCATTTGTAGATAAAATGCTGCATGGAAATCAGTTCTTTGTATTTATTATGTTAAAATCGTTGAACCTGTAACATTTCCCTCTTGTTCATATTTGTGTGACGAAATATTTGCCAGAATAAAAAATATCTGCCATTATTTTCAGGCTTGGTGTGCCTTTGCGATGCCGATGGATGTCCAGTTTCTGGTACATGTGAGACAGATGGGGCATGCATTACCAATATCTTCAACACCGGGAAAAAAAAGGGATTCTTCCACAGGTTTGTGTTGAAAATGATGATTGATTTATTGCTATGCAACACTCTTTTGAATACACAAACACATTTTGTGGAGGTTGAAAATTGCATTACAGATGGGTGTCATGTTATCTTATGTCCATTGTCCATCAAGAGTTTTGTTAACACTTCATAACTTTAGAAATTGGATTGAAATTGCAACTATATTATGAAACCAATCTCGTTACATTTTTCCATCATTTTTGAGACCTAACGTATAGAAGTGAAATGATCAACAATGTATCAATGCATCAGTACGTTTTGCTGTTCCAGTACACCTATAAATACAAGAAAGGGAGAAGTGATAGAAGCCAATACTTACCATATGCAAGTTATTTTAGTCTTGAAATGTCATTAATATTTATTAGTCATTTGCCTTGTTATTCTTTAAACTGAAGAATCATCTGAAATAGGCACAGACACATTTTTTGGTTAGTAAAAGTGATAAAGACTGGTGATAACATTTGTTTGCCTCGTATACGCTGATACAAGGTGATGTGGTTTACAATGTGCCCTAATACCAAGCTAATTAACATATCCCAAATTGCATGTTCAGCATTAAGGAGACATTACAGGGTTCCTCGTTTATAAGTAAAGTATTTTGTGCATCGTTTGAAGACCACATGTATGTGAAGTTTCTATGTTGATTTGTATCTTGTCCACATTTTTCAGATTTAAAAGCTAAACTGTGTCACAAAGTGAAATAATATTCTTATTTGTGGTTATTGTTTTTTTTTGTCTTGGGTAAACAATATCCATCAATCAGAACTTAATGTAGGGTATTCCCTGCATGAAAAACGGGGAGTATTGGCAAAAGTAAAAAGCAACAGTAAAACTTCACACAAAAGTGGTCATTAATTGATCTGTAATGCATGTAAACAGAAATCCTGCAAATTAGTTGATATTCATGTGCATGAAAATGACTTTAGATAAATAAATTGAATAAAACTACCACTATTGTTTAATTTTTATTAATTGATTTTTATGATACAATTTATACTTTTTCTGAAATGAAATGTAATGTTAACTAATGAATACAATCATTTTAAATGGTGCGGCCCTCCGCTAACCTCCGCTCCCACAAAGTGGCCCCCGAGCCAAAACAATTGCCCACCCCTGCTTTAGATTAAATCTTGGCGGCACAAGAACTTAAATCATTTTCATGGGGAACAAACTTGTAATTGCTTTTCTTGCATAATTTGTAATCACGGACTGAACTCAGACGGAATAGTCCAGATAAATTTCAATTTAAAATTGGTGAAGGGGCAGATTTCAAACCACATGAGTTTCATACCTTGTGTAAAATCTTTTTTTTTACAGAATGAGAGTGAGTACAGTTAGTTTTCACTAATAAAATAAAATATATCTCTGGGTGTGACATTTGTTAGCATCTGCAAGAAGTACAATGTGAATGATTTTGTTGCTACATGTATTCATCCCCACATCTTTGTCCAGACTTTTTCTTGATGAGATTTTCTTTGTACATCCTTTTCTTCCAAGTTTACGTGAAATGGTAATAAGATATTTTCAAAGCATTCATGCAGTGCAAAACAAAGGGTACTAAAGTGAGTTATTGAACCATGCATTTTTCAGCTAGATGATATTGATAGGAATGATTCATATTGTGTGGACACATTTGAACATTGATAGGAGGCATTTATCTTATGTGGACAGATTTGAATATTGATACAGTAGAATAATTCATATTATGCTGACAATTTTGAATATTGATGGAGGAATTCATATTATTTGGACACATTGGAATATTGATGGAGGAATTCCTATTATGTGGACACATTTGAATATTGATGGAGGAATTCCTATTATGTGGACACATTTGAATATTGATGGAGGAATTCATATTATTTGGACACATTGGAATATTGATGGAGGAATTCCTATTTTGTGGACACATTTGAATATTGATGGAGGAATTCCTATTATGTGGACACATTTGAATATTGATGGAGGAATTCCTATTATGTGGACACATTTGAATATTGATGGAGGAATTCATATTATGTGGACACATTTGACTATTGATGGAGGAATTCCTATTATGTGGACACATGAATATTGATGGAGGAATTCTTATTATGTGGACACATAAATATTGCATATAGCATACTGAACCGTGCAATGAAATTAATGAAGCCCATTTATCAACATAAAAGTCTCTTTTCTTTATGAACTGATTAAATAATAGTAACACTGTATTTCCATGAGATGCAAGATTGAGACAAAATCACATTGGTGTCAAAACTGGGGGTCTGACCGAGTAAAACACAAACTTTGGTATCAAAACTGGGGTCAGATAAAAAATGTTTGGGTCTCGGAAGGAAAAGGGATACATTGCAGTAGTAAGTCTTAAGTTTGCTTAATTGATTCTAAATAAAATTGACTTAAAGGGAATTGCATTCGAAGTGAAACAGTGACATCAAAGATGCAGTCAGCACACGATAGGCTATACATGGCGGCCAGTATTATTGGTGGAGGAAGAACCCGGAAAACCCCCGAAAAGAACCCCCGACACACGAGAAGCTACTGGAAAGCTTTCTCACATAACTACATTAACCAAATCTTAGACTCGAACCCACACAGACAGAGGTGAGATGGCAGTGATCCATAACAGCAAGTGCTTTAGACCATTCGGCATTTTTATAACTATTCCTGGACAATTTTATTTTATGATATCTGTTTCTAATTGCCTAAGATTGTTTTCTGGTTTGTCATTTTCCACTATGTGACCTTATGTTAATATTGCTCATCTATTAATATGTTAATATTGCTCTCTATTATCCAAATTTTCACACTTGCCCACTTCGCAGGCAGCAATGTATTATGAGACTAACCCTAATCAGTCTTAATGGTTACCTTGTGATGCTGACCATGACAAAATGTACAGATTTAAAAGATCTACAAAAACTATAAATCATTATACCGCTTCTCCATCCAGGTCAGTGTCTTGTTCTTCTTCTCAGTTGTCCATCGTGTCAAATGATAATAGTTGTGCTGCCCATGGTGACTGCATATATGGCTCCTTAGCTGGAAGCACACATGATGTCCCAGGGTGGGCATGGCATGTCTGTACATGTGTTGGTCTGGGATGCTAAGCTGTGCTGTTATCTCTTGTGGCTTTGAGTTTGTGGCAGTCATCCTCTACTACTTCAACAGCTATGTAGACCCGTCATTTACAGAGTCTTCCAGCTAGCTGTGTTATATTCTGCACCTATTCCTGGGGTGCCCTCATTTCAGCTCTCCCTGCTTGAGCTAACCATAGAAGATATTCTGGTCTTCTCCATCCAAATGACATGGTCAGACCATCTGACCTGGGCTTTCAGCAACAGTGCTAGGAGCATAGGCCTGTATGAAGACTTCTAAGTTGGACACCCAGTCTTGCTATATGAGTGATAGTAATTTGCACATGTGGAATTACTAGAGCTGCTTCACATGCCTGCATTATACAGTCCAGGTTTCACAGCCATTGAGCAGGGATGTGAAGATGACAGTTTTATAGACCTTGATGGCATCCAAAGTGCTTGGTCTGCTTTTCAGATCCTTGCTGTACTTTCATTATCCAGTGACCCATCTGAAGGCGTTGTGTTTACCAGGTATGTAAAGTTCTCCATGTTCATCAGCTGTCTCCCCTCGGTCTTGTTGTGGTGGGCTTGTGCAAAGAACTGGCTGAATGAGTAACTGTTTATCTAGGTCTATTGTCAGACCAAACATCCTGGATGCCTCAGAAAACCTATTCACAATGGTCTGTAGGGGGTTTTGCTTGTGACCATAAGTGCATAGTAATCTGCAAACAGAGCTTCAAGATGTGGTCTTTCCAATGTCTTTGTTCTTGCAGAGAGCTGTTGCAAGTAAATTTTCTTGCAGAGAGCTGATGTAAGTCAAACAGGTTATACTTGATGCAGACTCCAGTGTCAAGGTCCTTCACTGCATGCAATATGGCTTGGGTGAAGAAGAGGTTGAACAGCATAGGTGTGAGCACACAGCCCTGCTTCATGCCTGTTGTGATGCCCAAGTGTTCTGAGTACTTTCTGTTGGTAAAGATGAACTTTCGAGACAGCCAAGCTTTCTGAAGATGAACCTGTTTACAGGTCAAATGCCTTTGTGGGCTCAATGACCTCTGTATAGAGATCTATGTGCCATTCCATGCAGTCTCCTGTATTTGCCTCACAGTGAACATCATGTCAATCTTGCTGAAGCCCTAATGGAATCCACACTGTGATTCATTTTGCTGCTGATCAGATATGGCTGTGACGAGTCTGTTCATGATGATACAGTCAAGAATTTTCCCTGTGATGGAGAACAGAGAAATTCCTCTAAAGCTGTCGCAGTCAGCTCTAGCACATTTATTCTTGTATAGTGAGATGATAGTGACATCTCGTAGATCTCCCAGCATCTCATCCTTGTCGAAGCTGCTGGTGAGGATGTCATAGAAAGCTGCAAATGCTTCTGTGCCAAGAGCATTGAATACTTCTGCAGGAATTCCTTCTTTACCAGGTGCTTTGCCACAGTTCATCTGTTCAGTGACGTTCCACACCTCTTCCAATAGGGGCAAGTTCAGCTCTTCACAGACTGGTCTTTGGTGGATTTGTTGTATTGCTCTGTCAACAGTGTGAGTGACTGAGAAACTTGCTGAATTGCTCCTTCAATCTTGCTTTTATCGCTTCTATGTTTTGATGGTTGAGGTGCCATCTTCTGGGAGCAGAGAGATAGATTTGGGAGGGCATAAACAGCTTTCAAAGTCAGTACAATATTGTTAAGTACAAACGTGTTACCACTGTTCTATCCGGGTCAGTGTTCACTGTTGTGTGTGGGTGTATTACCACTGTTCTACCTAGGCCACTGTACAATAATGTACAACATAATGTATAACTCCAGATGATTGTTTCCCTTTGGTGTAATGACAATATGGTCGTATCGGTAAGTAACAGAACTGAGCAATAACCTAAGTTTTGTAAAGTTCAACAAGTAATTTATTTACCTCAGGACAAAGTGAAAACTCCAAATAACTCAGTATTGTGAATTCAAGTCCTATGTAGTGTAAATATTTTATCACCGGTCCTAACGAATAAAATTATAATTAAATTCCAGTGGTGTCTGAAAAAGCCTCAACTCTAAATGTGTTGATGAACATGTAATGGCCGGTAATGTTGACATGTGCCAATGCCAAGATTTGTTTGATGAATCACAATAATATAATAATTACAGATATCCTTGCCTGAATTCACTATAATGCCAAGTTAATGTCTCTGTCCAAAAGTATTATTTGATGAGCACTTTGTATTTCCAGTGTATAATTTTCGAGTAAGTAATTCAGCCCAAATCAAATACAGAACACAGCAGTGGGAATGATTTTGCAAAAGATGTTAAAGCAAGAACTAATATTATCTGAAGTAAACAAGATTATTAATGTGTGTGTGTGAAATGAATTTTTAACATAGCTTTAAATAAAATTATGTCAAATTGCTATCATATTGGCAGTGTGGCGGTTTATAGTGAATATTTAATACACATTCATTGAGAAGTATTAACTACTGTATATATTGGTTGTTTAAAAAGTAAATGAATTTTATTTTAATGCAATTATACATAGCATATATTCATGGAGAAAAGAAACAACAAACAATGCCAATTAAATATAAATAACAATTTCATCAAGTTGAGTATATATCCAACATCGTGAAAATCAACACGCTGCTATTTCAGTCCATTGTGCACAAAATCCCATATCCAACATCGTGAAAATCAACACGCTGCTATTTCAGTCCATTGTGCACAAAATCCCATATCCAACATTGAGAAAATCTACACGCTGCTATTTCAGTCCATTGTGCACAAAACCCCATATCCAACATTGAGAAAATCTACACGCTGCTATTTCAGTCCATTGTGCACAAAACCCGATATCCAACATTGAGAAAATCTACACGCTGCTATTTCAGTCCATTGTGCACAAAACCCCATATCCAACATTGAGAAAATCTTCACGCTGCTATTTCAGTCCATTGTGCACAAAATCCCATATCCAACATTGAGAAAATATACACGCTGCTATTTCAGTCCATTATACACAAAACCCCATATCCAACATTGAGAAATTCAACCCACTGCTATTTCAGTCCATTGTGCACAAAACCCGATATCCAACATTGAGAAAATCTATGCGCTGATATTTCAGTCCAATGTGCACAAAACCTCATATCCAACATTGAGAAAATCTACACACTGCTATTTCAGTCAGATGTGCACAAAACCCGATATCCAACATTGAGAAAATCTACACACTGCTATTTCAGTCCATTGTGCACCAAACCCGATATCCAACATTGAGAAAATCTATGCGCTGATATTTCAGTCCAATGTGCACAAAACCTCATATCCAACATTGAGAAAATCTACACACTGCTATTTCAGTCAGATGTGCACAAAACCCGATATCCAACATTGAGAAAATCTACACACTGCTATTTCAGTCCATTGTGCACCAAACCCCGTAGCCAACATTGAGAAAATCTACACACTGCTATTTCAGTCCATTGTGCACCAAACCCCGTAGCCAGTATAAAAAAGAAATTTATATATTCTTCCCTTGGAATGTCCCAGACTGAGCCTTTCTATGCACGGCATCAGCATGACTGTTCACAGCTGCGTCATAAATTGTTTACATTATTAGAACTTGAATTTACACAATTTCAGATGCTTGAATGTATCCCAGGGATTCCTTGGAACCCTTGTAGCATGTTTTAATCAGAAATCTCAGCAGCATGTTCACCGGATTGAGTGCTGTTACTCTGACATGTGTAATGAAAATGCCTTTGTAACACTTGCCACTTTATCATCAGAAGGTAAGAGTTTTACAAATAACCCAGAACCTCTTCACTTGATGGGGGTAAGCTGTTGGAGACTGAGTATTGTTGATATTCCTATCCACACATAACTCTTTTTAGGGAAAGGCTGAAGAATTATGTCTGTTTTTTTTTTTTTCTTCAACCTACACAGTGAATATAGATTGATTAGTCACTGTGTTAAAACTTTTATAGCTAAAATGCTCAAAATTCACAGTCCTACTTAAGGAGGACCTTTGTAAGGTCTTAACTGAGCCATAGGACATATAAGATTTATGAAATCTACTTGTATATATTTATGACAGCTTTGATGTTAACTTTTTAATCTTTCAACATTTGATGATCTGTCACTTTTAGATTAATGATGTTGTTTAAATATGGTCCTCTTTTATAACAAACCTCAATATAACAATATTCATTATAGCATGGTCCCTTCTAAAAAGAGAGGTTTGGTCATGGATCCTATGATAATATGCATTAGTAATTGTACAGTATGTATAATGTACCCCAGTTATATTATTTTTTATAAGTTTCTTTTACAGGTGATACAGTTATGGATTCCGTTCAATTCCATAATAGTAATACACTGTATGTAGCATATAAGGCAGTATAAATAAAGCATGGTACTCTACTGTCAGCTTTAAAAATGCTTTTTCATTATGCTTCAAAATTTGCACATTACAAATATAATTTTTGTGATATTTTGGCAGAAGTACATAATTAGTTTTGTTAAATTTACCGTTGGAGCAGAGCATAAATATATCTAAATGGCTATTGGAGACTTACTTCTGATGGCATGTTACCAGTTTTGCAGTTGCAACAAACCTAAGAAAAATAAATGTGTATTTTCTCTCTGCCAACTATCTCCGTTCCTCGCTGCCAACCATAGCACTTTTTCTCCTATGGTAAAAAGAAAAAATTTACTGAATTGATTTGTGCATCTGATTTAGCCAGTTTTTACCTGAACTTTGAAGAACCTAGTACATTTTATATTTATATGTATCTATATATAAAATGTTTTAATTTTATAAAAAAAACTACCTACTCACCTACTTTTTTTTTTAAAAACCAGTGCAATAGCAAACAGTTATTTTTGCCTTTTTTTAAATAAAAAAACCATCTGTGAAGAATATGATGTTGGACATAGTAAGATGTTGTTTAAAGGTGTACCATAACAATTAGATGATTGAATCCACAATGTGAAATATCTATCCATCTAAAATTAAGTGTGATGATTGTCAGATTTTGGTTTAGATAATTGCAGTTCAACTGTTTGTTTTCCATTTCAGCTGTATTTCAGTTGCTAATTTACATTGTTACATTTTAGCTGTTTTATTTCAGTTGCTAATTTATACTGTTACATTGAAGCTGCTGCAATATCATCTATATATATTGGGACAAAATAAAATAGATACTTTTTTTTGTGTCCCAGAACTTATCAAATCAGAAATCACAAGAACTAAATTGAAGAATAAAAAAAGTTTAAAAAAAAATACAATCTAGTGCTTTTTTTAAATATGTACAATGGTGACCCAGAATCTCCCAGATGATTTGGAGGAGAAAATCATTTGATGCATTTGTGAAGGAGAGGAGATGATTTCATCATCGATATGGATGATACTCCACTGTACACTGAGCTCATTCCTGGACAGTTATCAGTTATAAGGGATTACAAGAATGAGAATTCAATGAAAAATTTAAGCTTGCATTTTCTGACATGTAACTTTATAATGGTTAAGGATTATCCTTGATTAAAACGAGTTAAAACTATTTCAGTCCATTGTGCACAAAACACCAAAAACATACAGTGCACAAAAACTTACTTTAAATTTTTTTTTATGGTATCCCAACAAATGCCATGTCCTAATATACAGTAATTAACATGGTTACATTTCAGCTGCTAATTTACATGGTTACATTTCAGTTGTAAGGAAAAATACTTGTTGATGCCCCCAGATCGTCCCATCACATGCCAGGCTTCAACAATTAAAGAACATGAAAACTCTGTCGAGTGTTGTTTCACAGATATGTGTAATGCCAAGTTAAACCCAACACTTGCACCACCCCCAAAAGAGCAGCTGCCAGGTAGGTCACAATGACCTGAGGTTGGTTCCATGGTGATGGGTGTGCCTGCATGCAGTGGATATATAATTAACACCATTGCTCTGTAACACTTGTAACAAGTGTGCCTGCCTTGTGTTCTAGATTTTGTAGTGCCTAATTGTATGGGTTCAAGGACTTCTTTTATTATAAATATATATGCATGTTCTCTTCATGTTCATGTCATAAGCATATGCATGTTGCATTCAGTTTGCTTGTTTTTGCAGCTTAATTAGGTTGATTTCTGGTATATTAGATATATATGCTTGCATGTACTGCATCTTAATTTAATTTCTTTTCTATATGAGATTGTTATGTTTGCATGGTGGGTAATTATGCTAATTATTACTGTACATCGGGAGCAAGTATTATTTTTGACTTATTATTCACTTATCCAGTATTTTGTTTGAATTAACCTTTATTTATGGTTACTGCCAGAGTAACTTGCATGCCAGTGAAGAATATGATTGCACATGTTACATGTACCATGATGTCTGAAAGTTCTGATCCTTAAATCATTTGTTTCTTTAGTGGTCACAGTTCCAAATATTTAGTCTTTATGCATTGCATTTATTCATTTTATTTAAATTCCTGATTACTAACATGTGTCTTGTAATGTGTATTGTGTTACTCTGAAATCTTAGAAATTCCTGATTACTAACATGTGGTTTGTAATGTGTATTGTGTTACACTGAAATCTTAGAAATTCCTGATTACTAACATATGGCTTGTAATGTGTATTGTGTTACACTGAAATCTTAGAAATTCCTGATTACTAACATGTGGTTTGTAATGTGTATTGTGTTGCACTGAAATCTTAGAAATTCCTGATTACTAACATGTGGCTTGTAATGTGTATTGTGTTACACTGAAATCTTACAATTTCTAATTTCTAACATATGGCTTGTTGTTTGTATTGTTAAAATGAAACCATAGAAATTTCTGATCACTAACTTTATGGCTTGTAGTATTTTGTGCTACACTGAAGTTATAGAAATATTGATCATTAACTTTATGGCTTTTAGTATATTGTGCGCACTGATATCTTTGAAATTCTTGATTGGCAACTTATGTGTGTGTTGTTAAACTGAAACCGTAGTAATTTATAATTACTAACTTTATGGCTTATGTTATATTGTGTTAACTGAATTCACAAAAATATTGACTAGTAACTGTTGGGCTTTTTGTGTGTATTGCAAAGCTGTCAACATTTGAGAAAACTTCTATCGGGTATCCTAATGATTGGTTACCCGATCCAAGGAAAAATTTATCAGATGTGAACAAACCAGAAGATATGTCAACACTTTTTTAGCTCACAGTATCCTATATCGCTACCTAATGTCATGTGATGCATTAATGTCATGTGATGCAGTATCCTATATCACAACTTAATGTCATGTGATGCAGTATCCTTTATCACTACTTAATGTCATGTGATGCAGTATCCTATATCACTACTTAATGTCACGTGATGCAGTATCCTATATCACTACTTAATGTCATGTGATGCAGTATCCTATATCACAACTTAATGTCATGTAATGCAGTATCCTATATCACTACTTAATGTCATGTGATGCGGTATCCTATATCACTACTTAATGTCATGTAATGCAGTATCCTATATCACTACTTAATGTCATGTGATGCAGTATCCTATATCACAACTTAATGTCATGTGATGCGGTATCCTATATCACTACTTAATGTCACGTGATGCATTATACTATATCACTACTTAATGTCATGTGATGCGGTATCCTATATCACTACTTTATGTCATGTAATGCAGTATCCTATATCACTACTTAATGTCATGTGATGCAGTATCCTATATCACAACTTAATGTCATGTAATGCAGTATCCTATATCACTACTTAATGTCATGTAATGCAGTATCCTATATCACAACTTAATGTCATGTAATGCAGTATCCTAAATCACTACTTAATGTCATGTGATGCAGTATCCTATATCACTACTTAATGTCATGTAATGCAGTATCCTATATCACTACTTAATGTCATATGATGCAAAGTCCAAGAATTTATTCTGATTTTAAAGTTCTCCATCGTTATCTAGTAAATCGTCATGGTTTAGTCATCATAAATATTTTCTGACTGCTGTCCTCACTCGCTGTCATATTAGGATGCTTATTTAGCGACTGAGCTTTAACTTTGTGTGGAACACTTTGATCTGCCATGGAAGTGGGAGGTCTTGTGTTTGATCCCCGGCCGAGTCATACCAAAGACTTATAAAATTGGTACTAACAGCTGCCTCACTTGGCGTTCAGCAGTAAAAGGTTAGTGTTAGGACTGGTCAGCCTGGTGTCAGGATAATGTGACTGGGTGGAACATCGTGCTACATGTCTGCAACATGATGCCCAGTGCTAAACATCACTATATACTGCCTCACTGCAGACATCAAAGCAATATGACTGAAAAATTGTTAAAGCTACGTTAAAAATCCTAATCAGACAAACAAACAAAATGTGTCAATTGCATGGTAAGATCAAATAACCACCCTTTGTTACTGGACACTGTAAGACATTGAAATCTGAATGAATTAAGGTCAGTTGCTTACTAGAATAGTCACACTCTGCCTTGCACAGAATAAGTACATGTATTTGCAACTAAATCAAAATTATTTTCAGCTTGAAAACAAAGTGATTGCTGCCTTTACAGCAATGGCAGAATTGCATATGGTCCACAGGTACCCTAATGGGTCATTTTATCACCCGGGTTATTATCATTGGACAGTTACCAATATACTCAGTTACTATTGGAGTCTTTTTTTTTTTTTTTTTTTTTTGTATTGTGTGTTGTGTAACATTAAAATCTTAGCCATTCCCAATCACTCACTAACTGTATGGCTTGTAGCCTGTGTTGTGTTGCATTAAAATCTTAGGTTCGTGCTAGAACTTCCAGCTTGCCACTAAGATTGCTTTGAATGTTTGTGACACATTCAGATATTTTGGTTTACATGACAGGACTGCTGTCTGGAAATTTCTGTTTATTATCTTGCTGTTAATATAAACTCTCTAGTGGTATATGAAGAAAACAAAATCAGTTATGAATATTATTTAGAGCAGGATTTGACACTGGGGTATGAATAGTAATTGTCTAGAAGTTGTTATATGTTGATATTATTATAGCATGAAAGACCATGAATAGCAGTGACCTAGAATAGATATGGGGTTGTTATATATTCATATTATTATTGTATCAAAGAACATGAATAGCATTAGTTTAGAAGTTGTTATAAATTTATATTATTATAGCATAAAAAAACATGAATAGCAATATCCTATAATAGATTAAGGGTTATATATTCATATTACTATAGTATCAATGACCATGAATAGCAATAGCCTAGAATAACTTTTGGGGTTGTTATATATTCATATTTTTATAGCACGAAAGACCGCACATAACAATAGCCTAGAATAGCTATGGGGTTATTATATATTCATATTATTATAGCATCAAAGACCATGAATAGCAGTATCCTAGAATATATTTGGCGGTTGTTAAAGGAACAGTTGAATAGTTAAAGATTGTTATCATATTATTATAGCATCAAAGACCATGATTAGCAATAACCCTGAATAGCTATTGGCTTGTTATATATTCATATTATTATTATAGAATCAAAGAACATGAACTGCATATTCTAGAAGTTGTTATATATTCATATTATATCAAAGACCATGAATAACAATAACCTGGAATAGCTTATGGGTTGTTGTGTATGCGTATTATGATAGCATATAAAGACAATAGCAATAGCCTAGAATAGCTCTGGGGTTGTTAAATATTCATATTAGTATAGCATCAAAGACCATAACTAGCTATAATATACGGGTTGTTGTATATTCATATTATTATAGCATCAAATAGCATGAATATCAATAGCCTAGAATAGCTTTGGGGTTGTTATATATTCATATTAGTATAGCATCAAAGACCATAACTAGCTATAATATAGGGGTTGTTGTATATTCATATTAGTATAGCATCAAAGGACATGAACAGCTGTAATTTTATATATATATATATATATATATATATATATATATATATATATATATATATATATATATATATTATGATAGCATCAGAGACCTTGTATAGGAATAACTTAGGGGAGTTGTTATGTATACATAGTATAACATCAAAGACCATGAATAGCTGTAACTTAGGAGTTGCTATACATTCGTATTATTATAGTATCAATGCAGAATGCATCAGAAATCATTGTTAGCTGAAGACTGAACATGATAAAGATTACTACTCACCTGCAGGTGATAGCAGGTCAGAACTGCCACCTTTACCATAGCTGATTGATTTATTATTTGTGTCTGCAAATTCTGCAGCTAAGGATGCTCAACCTGTTTGCAAAAAGCTCAAGTCAGACAAATGTCAGAGTGGTATGATGGATAAAGGTACCTGTTGTTCTCACATGCAAGAACGTCTTGGGGATGTCTGCATAACTGGTGTTGAAACTTCAAAAATACAAATGGACAGACAAACCAGGAGCAGAGATTTCCTAGATTAACTAAGCTTGTTAAATCTTTATTGTGCATCCCAGCATCAAGTGTCCCTTCTAATAAGATGTTCCCCACTGCTGGAGATATAGAAAATGTACAACGTTCATCTTCATGACCAAATCATGTTGATGCTCTTATTTTGTTTTTAAATTTGATGTTCCATAATGGGATTGTCATGGCAGTTCAGGTTGAACTACTCTGGATAAAAGGACAATGAAGCGAGAAATCTGCAGCATTATGTATTTTATGTTTATCAAAAAGTAAAGTACATACTGTAAACTATTCAGACAAAAGACAGTAATTATAACACAATACCATTTCTATTTAAGGTGGTGTGCTAATACATCATTACCTCCCTTTAAGGCCCCTCATGACAGCATTCCTCTATAAGGTGGTATGCTAATACATCATTACCTCCCTTTAAGGCCCCTCATGACTGCATTCCTCAATAAGGTGATATGCTAATACATCATTACCTCCCTTTAAGGCCCCTCATGACAGCATTCCTCTATAAGGTGGTATGCTAATACATCATTACCTCCCTTTAAGGCCCCTCATGACAGCATTCCTCTATTACAGCGGTTCTCAACCTTTCTAATGCCGCGACCCTTTTAATGCAATTCCAAATGTTGTGGCGACCCAACCGTAAAATTATTTTCGTTCATAACTGTAAAAATGTATATTTCCGATGGTTGTAATCGACCCCTGGCAAATCGTTGTTCGACCCCTGACCCCTGGTTTTATGTTAATACATCACTACCTCCCTTTAAGGCCCCTTATAACAGCATTCCTCTATAAGGTGGTATGCTAATACATCATTACCTCCCTTTAAGGCCCCTTATAACAGCATTCCATTTTAAGCTAGTCTGATAGTATTAATATTACATCAATCCTTTTATAAGGACTGTATCATCGATATGGATCCATTTTAATTATGTAATAGTGAAATTATATTTATAAAATTATATTTATAATGTTCTCTATTATGAGTTAGTCTCACTATAACATGATATGCACCATGGATAGTGTTATAATGAGGGGTCAATACTATTAGCTTACCCAACATCTACAGAAGCAAATATTTGTAAGATTTTGTTTAAATCAGTACTTCTATTATTTAGAACATTGCAAAATCATGTATTATTTTAATGTTTACTCCTCTTGGTATGAATTAGTGTGTACTCTTCCTTATAACATATGCTCTATAAAGTATGCTGAATGCACATAGCTATGCGTGTTTTTAGTATTTAATTCATTTTAGTTTTATTTCCATCACTCTTCTTTTGCGCACATTTGTATCATAGTGCTCTTCATATTATTGTGCTGTTGTTTTAACATCATTTGAGTCAATTAGGCTATACTGCTCTGTAATTATAGTACAAGTGAATATTCATTTTTATATATCCTTGTCATAGACCAATAAAGCTTTTGGGATGGTTTTTGTCCGTCATGTTCTGTCTTTATTTTTAGCATATGCTTTTATGGCAGCTTGTCCTGAACAGTTTGCAGGATTGTCATGACGATTAACAACCACCCACCCATTCATACTGTGATCTAGTTCTTTCTAAATACAAATCATAAACATATCTATGTTATCCTAAATAAAAATCAGCAACATACATGTATCTAGTTCATCCTAAAATAAAATTCATCAACATATCTAGTTCATCCTAAATGAAAACCAACATAACTAGTTCATCCTAAATAAAAATCATCAACATATCTAGTTCATCCTAAATGAAAACCAACATATCTAGTTCATCCTAAATAAAAATCATCAGCATATCTAGTTTATCCTAAATAAAAGTCATCAACATATCTAGTTCATCCTAAATAAAAATCATCATGTCTTGTTCATCCTAAATGAAAATCATCAACATATCTAGTTCATCCTAAATAAAAATCATCATCATATCTAGTTCATCCTAAATAAAAACCATCATATCTAGTTCATCCTAAATGAAAATCATCAACATATCTAGTTCATCCTAAATGAAAACCAACATAACTAGTTCATCCTAAATAAAAATCATCAACATAACTAGTTCATCCTAAATAAAAATCATCAACATATCTAGTTCATCCTAAAATAAAAATCATCAACATATCTATTATGGTAAATACAAATCATCAACATATCTAGTTCATCCTAAATAAAAATCATCAACATATCTAGTTCATCCTAAATAAAAATCATCATGTCTTGTTCATCCTAAATGAAAATCATCAACATATCTATTATGGTAAATAAAAATCATCAACATATCTAGTTCATTCTAAATAAAAATCATCAACATATCTAGTTCATCCTAAATGAAAATCATCAACATATCTAGTTCATCCTAAAATAAAAATCATCAACATATCTAGTTCATCCTAAATAAAAATCATCAACATATCTAGTTCATCCTAAATAAAAATCATCATCATATCTAGTTCATCCTAAATTAAAATCATCAACATAACTAGTTCATCCTAAATAAAAATCATCATCATATCTAGTTCATCCTAAATAAAAATCATCAACATATCTAGTTCATCCTAAATAAAAATCATCAACATATCTAGTTCATCCTAAAATAAAAATCATCAACATATCTAGTTCATCCTAAATAAAAATCATCATCATATCTAGTTCATCCTAAATAAAAATCATCAACATATCTAGTTCATCCTAAAATAAAAATCATCAACATAACTAGTTCATCCTAAATAAAAATCATCAACATAACTAGTTCATCCTAAAATGAAAATCATCAACATATCTAGTTCATCCTAAATGAAAATCATCAACATAACTAGTTCATCCTAAATAAAAATCATCAACATATCTAGTTCATCCTAAAATAAAAATCATCAACATATCTAGTTCATCCTAAAATAAAAATCATCAACATATCTAGTTCATCCTAAAATAAAATTCATCATCACATCTATTATGGTAAATAAAAATAATCATCATACAGTATCTAGTTCATCCTAAATAAAAATCAGCAACATACATGTATCTAGTTGATCCTAAATAAAATTCATCATCATATCTATTATGGTAAATACAAATCATCAACATATCTAGTTCATCCTAAATAAAAATCATCAACATATCTAGTTCATCCTAAATAAAAATCATCATGTCTTGTTCATCCTAAATGAAAATCATCAACATATCTATTATGGTAAATAAAAATCATCAACATATCTAGTTCATCCTAAATAAAAATCATCAACATATCTAGTTCATCCTAAATGAAAATCATCAACATATCTAGTTCATCCTAAAATAAAAATCATCAACATATCTAGTTCATCCTAAATAAAAATCATCATCATATCTAGTTCATCCTAAATTAAAATCATCAACATAACTAGTTCATCCTAAATAAAAATCATCATCATATCTAGTTCATCCTAAATAAAAATCATCAACATATCTAGTTCATCCTAAATAAAAATCATCAACATATCTAGTTCATCCTAAAATAAAAATCATCAACATATCTAGTTCATCCTAAATAAAAATCATCATCATATCTAGTTCATCCTAAATAAAAATCATCAACATATCTAGTTCATCCTAAAATAAAAATCATCAACATAACTAGTTCATCCTAAATAAAAATCATCAACATAACTAGTTCATCCTAAAATGAAAATCATCAACATATCTAGTTCATCCTAAATGAAAATCATCAACATAACTAGTTCATCCTAAATAAAAATCATCAACATATCTAGTTCATCCTAAAATAAAAATCATCAACATATCTAGTTCATCCTAAAATAAAAATCATCAACATATCTAGTTCATCCTAAAATAAAATTCATCATCACATCTATTATGGTAAATAAAAATAATCATCATACAGTATCTAGTTCATCCTAAATAAAAATCAGCAACATACATGTATCTAGTTGATCCTAAATAAAATTCATCATCATATCTATTATGGTAAATACAAATCATCAACATATCTAGTTCATCCTAAATAAAAATCATCAACATATCTAGTTCATCCTAAATAAAAATCATCATGTCTTGTTCATCCTAAATGAAAATCATCAACATAT
Source organism: Unio delphinus (assembly GCA_029339505.1). Classification (NCBI taxonomy): domain Eukaryota; kingdom Metazoa; phylum Mollusca; class Bivalvia; order Unionida; family Unionidae; genus Unio; species Unio delphinus. Next base: position 729,602 of record JAQISU010001241.1, on the reverse strand, counting down.
CTAGTTCATCCGAAATAAAAATCATCATATCTAGTTCATCCTAAATAAAAATCATCAACATATCTAGTTCATCCTAAATGAAAATCATCAACATATCTAGTTCATCCTAAATGAAAACCATCAACATATCTAGTTCATCCTAAATAAAAATCATCATCATATCTAGTTCATCCTAAATAAAAACCATCATATCTAGTTCATCCTAAATGAAAATCATCAACATATCTAGTTCATCCTAAATGAAAACCAACATAACTAGTTCATCCTAAATAAAAATCATCAGCATATCTAGTTCATGTATGATGATATTAAATTGGGTGTATTATGGTATAAAACTTTCTTTGATGTCTACTTCATCCTAAATAAAAATGGTGCAGCTTGCACATCCAATTTGGTCAACAAAGTAGCCATCTTGAAAATCATGTAATCTGTCCTCCTTACTACTTTTAAATTAATATTGATATCAGCCTGGGGTTTTCAGTGAAAGACTTTGTACAATGTCTAGTCATGCATATATGAACTTGAATATGTTGCCACTTTAACTTCTGATATGGTTGCCCCAATGCCCATCTTGCACGTCTTGTTGTACTGCTACACAAATATGGCTGGTCATGTCAGCATTGGGCTTTCAAGATAAGATTTTTTATGTCAAAAAGGACTTAATGCCTTAATGCAAATGGTGCCGATTTGAAATCCAATATGACCACTATATCAGCCATCTTGGAAGCCTTGTTACTGTAAATCCTCCAAAGGAAATGGTCATACGAGCATTGGGTTATAAACTTACAATAAGAAGTCTTACGATATTATGTTAGTCCTAGATGAAAATGGTAACTCTGACATTCATTATGTCCACCTCAGCAGCTAAGTTTGAAAATCTTAATATCACAGAAGAATATCAAAGATCATTAAAAACCCAGCAGTTAAAATGGTTGTATCTTAAATTCCTCAAACTTCTCTTTCAAGAGTAGAGTGTCAGTCCCATTGAGTTAAATCTGTGCTTATGTTAAATTTAACGTTTTACTTTTATTGATTTTGTAAAAACAGATTGCCAGTATAATTGTCTTTGGGGGTATTATTTGTTATAATAATGTTAAAAGTGCCTTGTTTGGAAACACAATGAATTTCTGTACATTTATTAGCTAAATGTTTTCTTAATAGAAATCATTGAGTACATGTCACATTTCTTACCAGTTCAATATTTGTTTTACATGTATATTCATGGTTTGACTTATGCTGTGTATTTTCCACAGTCAAAGTGGACTCGGGAAAGACAGAGCTTGGAACTATCGAGTTAATTGCACTTACTGCTGGTCCAGTTATCCTTGTGTGTTTAATATTCATCGCAATATTTGCTCTGTATCATCGACACCAGCTGCGGAGACGTATGATGTTCCCTGTCCACGCAGTAGAGCCAGGCAATTTGGATACACCTCTGTTGCCTGATGGGCAGATTTCTACGCTGAAAGACATGTATGACTATTCTGGATCTGGATCAGGTAACAGCAGGGTTCAATTCATTGCTAGCATGCTTCTATGAAGTAAGGTAAAAAGCAGGGTTCCATACATGTTTAGGTTGTTCTATGAAATCAGATAAAAGAGAGCATGATTCCCTTCATTTCTAGTATGCCCATATGAAGTAAGGTAAAAAGGCATGGTTCCATTAATTTCTAACATGCCTCTATCAAGTAAGGTAAAATCAAGGGTTCCATACATCTTTAGCTTGCCCCTGTTGTTCGTCCGTAATTTGACCCTTCTAGACATCGGAGGGGCTGGTTATGTTCCATGCGTGCACAGGTGGCTGTTAAGGCCAACCCTTGCATGTAATGTTAGTTTGCTTAAGATACAGTTGATGAGTGGGACATCTCCAGGAGGGTTTATGGCATGTGCTTTTCTGGCTTGCCTCTTCAGCTCTGCAACTGCTGTCCCGCTAGATTCACACAACGTGGAGTCTTTGTGCACAGAGGAACGCCAATTGACTGGATTGGTTGTTATCAGGGTTTTATGTTGAATGCTTTCAATGCAGCTTTCAGATTGTCATTGAAGACTTTCTTCTGACTGTCCTCGCTCTAGCTTGACATAGAAGAGTCTCTTAGGCATGTGGTGATTTGGCATGTGGACAGCATGTCCTGCCATGTGTACCTGGCACTACGTCAGGATGGTGTGAATGCTGTGGAGACCTGCTTGGGCAAGTACCTCAGTGTCTGGAACCTTGTCCTGCCACTTGATGTTGATGATTTTCCTGAGACTTGGGGTGGGAAAATGGTTCAGCTTCCTGGAGTGGCATTGGTACACAATCTACGTTTCACATGCGTAAAGTAGTATGTGGAGCACAACTGCCCATTTGACCTTTAGTTTGGTCTGGATGCTGATGCCTCTTCCATTCCAGATGTTGGCATACAATCTGCCAAACAGTCTGCTGGCTCTGGCAATGCAAAAGTACACCTCATTGACAATAGTGACACTCTGTGACAGTGTGCTACCAAGGTAGATGAAGCGGTTCACTACGTTGAGTTTTTGGGTGATGTTGGGCTCAACATAGGGCTTTCGAGTGACCGGCTGATGCAGGACTTTAGTCTTCTTGGTACTGATGGTGAGATCAAAACTTGTGCAGGAGCTGGAGAACATGTCAACGCTGCATTGCAGGTAGGCTTCTGAGCCAACATCGAGGGTGCGGTCATCAGCAAATAAGAAGTCCCTGATGATGTCTTTCATGACCTTGGTTTTCGCTTGAATCATTCTGGGATTGAATAGTTTTCCATTTGTACAGCACCTGATGCTGCCTCCATCTACTTCATCTCTTAAAGCATTAGTCAGCATGGCAGAGAACAATAGACCGAACAGTGTTGGCACCAGAACACAACTCTGCTTGATGCCATTGGTTGCTGGGAATGGCTCAGATGTCTCTCAGTTGTCAGGAGTCGTGCCTGCATGACATCATGGAAATGCAGTATTATGGATATAAATTTCCTTGGGCATCCGTACTTGGCAACCTTCCACAAGCCTTCTCTGCTGACAGTATCAGATGCCTTTTTCAAGTCTGCGTTGATGGAGAAAAGGTCAATATTTTTTCTCTTGACATTTCTCTTGTAGCTGCCTTGCAGCAACACCATGTTGATGGTCCCACATTATTTGAAAGAAACAGTCTGGCTTTCTGGTAGTATTCCCTGGTCAAGGTGTAAGTGAGGCAGTTCAGCAGTTTTCTGGCAAGTATCTTTCCTCTAATAACGTAGTCAATAAGGTGCCAGTGCTTAGAGCGTGGGTGCATCCATTATGTCCTGTTATTGGTGGAAGGTGGAAGACTGTTGGTGATGAGCAGTTCATGCTCGATACAAGTCTGGAGCAAAAGAAGACTGTTGCTATTACAGGGACACTCCATGCATTCCTAGCACTCTATCCCAGGCAACATGATCACAGCCTACTCTTACATTGAAATCACCAAGAATGACAAATTTATCTGCCATTGGAACATTAGGAATGATGGAGTGAAGGTCCTCATAGAACTTGACCATCACTTCATCTGGGTTGCTCATGATTGGAGCAAGCAACTAATGATGGTAAGGTGCTTTCTTCCAGACAACAGGGGGAGTTTCGTGGTCACGAGACTGTTATTTACTCAGTTGGGAGGTCCAGCTAATTTGCCAATCAGTGCTGTCTGTACTGCAAAGCTGACACCAGCCTCACGGCACTCTTCACTTCCTCGGCCACTCCAAAAGATAGCGTATCCAGAGCCCCTTTCACAGAGTTGATCTCCTGCAATCAGGGTCTTGCTCAAGGCAGCAATGTCCATGTTGGTGAATTCGTTTCCTATTAGGACAGTTCTCCTCTTGGGTCTTTCCACATTGTCTCTGTCCATTAAGCTGCGCACATTCCAAACGCTAAGTGTGAGAGGAACAATCCTCATTTTCTTTTTTGTATTTTGACCTCTGGAGAAGGAACCTGCCAGCCATGGTATGCTGGCTAGGGAAGTTTAGAGCAGGAAATGTTTAGGGCACTTTTTCTAGCCCCTTTCTTATGCCAGGGAGGTGAGCAGTACATTCTTGAATAGGGCTGCTCAGGAGACTGTCCGACTCCACTGCTGCTTCATGTCAGTTGGTGAATGACCCTAATGACCTGAGCCGCTTGTGTACAGAGTTGTGGCTATGGCTGCCAGTGTACCCAAACTTGCCGCTTCATCACTTGCCTGTCGCCACATGAATATAGTGGGTGATGAAATGGCGTGGGTGGATGACAAGAATGATTTGCGTGGTGACTTTATTTTAAGCGAGGAAGAGTTGTGCAGTTCGTCACTCGCTCTTTCGCCCAAAACATCTGGGTCCAGCAGCATGACAATGTCAGGTTGTCCTATGTATCTCGTCATGCTCTTAGGTTTTCATGGTGCTTTGCTGGGAATTGCCTTTCTGCCTGTTGACCAGCTGGTGGTTCCTCCGCGCATGATGGCGAATCCAGTCTTCACATGCTTTGTAGACAAAGTCTAATTCACCAAGGGTTTAAGACCCTGTGGTTACCCTTAGCCTGGTTTAGCCAGCCAATCGAGTATATTTTAAATGTTGTGGCCGCTGTGCATGGCACAGTTTCTTGGAGCCACAGGTGAGAACTGATTGCCGAGTGGGGACCAAAGTTGGGTGAGCTACCCCAAAGTCATACAACTGCTTAGCCAGCCAGAGGTGTTACCCCTTACCTGGACACCCCATACATCCTAAGCTTGCCTCAATGAAGTAAGGTAAAAGCAGCGTTCCATTCATTTCTAGCATGCTTCTATGAAGTAAGGTAAAACCAAGGGTTCCATACATGTTTAGCATGCTCTGAAGTCAGGTAAAAAAGCAGCATTCCATTCATTTCTAGCATGCCTCTATGAAGTAATGTAAAACCAAGGGTTCCATACATGTTTAGCATGCTCTGAAGTCAGGTAAAAAAGCAGCATTCCATTCATTTCTAGCATGCCTCTATGAAGTAATGTAAAACCAAGGGTTCCATTCATTGTTAGCATGCCTTTATGAAATAAGGTAAACGCAGGGTTACATTCATTGATAGCTTGCCTCTATGAAGTAAGGTAAATAATAATTTTAACAATTAATATTATAAAGCTTTATTTATAGAGGTTGACTTGTTAGTCAAAAACTGTTCTCACTTGAGGCCCTCTTATGGAGAGTAGCAACCAAGGGTTTCATTTGTTTTAGCTTGTTCTATAAAGTGTGGTAAAAAGGCAGGGTTTCATTCAGTTTGCACTTGCCTCTATGAAAACAACTGCTCTGGTGGCCTAGTGCTTAGAGTGTCCACCGTGGAAGCGAGAGGTCATGGGTTCGCTCGTCAGCCAAGTCATGCCCAAGACTTCTTACAAAAATGGTACTAACTGCTGTCTCGCTTGACACTCAGCATTAAGAGGTTAGTGTTAGGACTCATCGGCCTGGTGTCAGGATAATGTGACTGGGTGGGATGTCAGCGACATGATGCCTCAGTGCTAGACATCACTATAAACTGCCTCACAGCAGACATCGTAGCGATATGACTGAATTTTTTTAAAGCTACGTTAAAAATCCTAATCAAACAAACAAATCAAACAAAGCCTTTATGAAGTAAGGTAAAACCAAAGATTCCATTCATTTTTGGCTTGCCTCTGTGAAGTAAGGTAAAAGCAGGGTTCCATTCCTTTTAGCTTGCTTCCAATAAGTAAAGTAAATGCAGGGATTCCATTCACTTTAGCTTGCTTCCATGAAGTAAGGTAAAAGGCAAGAGTTCCATTCATTTTATCTTGCTTCCATGAAGTAAGGTAAAGGCAGGGGTTCTATTCATTTTTAACTTGCCTCTATGAAGTATGGTAAAAACACGGTTCCATTTTTGCTTCTATGATGGTTTATATCCTAAGACTTTATAAGAGTTCTTAATTAGATTATGGTGGAATGCATTTCAGTTACAGAATTGTAAGATTAACAAATTGTTTTCAGAATGGGTTACATTCATAGAAAACTAAAACAGATGCTTCTAATAACATAATTTGCAATAGGTTTATAATCTAGGTGTGTCATGTGACTCATTGAGACCCTTTGTCATTATTATTATTATTGTTCTTCTTCTAAGTGCTAAATAGCCTAAAAGTGCTGTTGCGCCGTTAAAATTCAAATAAACAAACAAACTACTTTTTATTATTATTGTTATTGTTATTATTAGTATTATTATTATTATTATTATTATTATTATTTAAGGTCTTCCCCTTCTTGTCCAGAGAACTATTGCACGGCAGATTCAGCTTATTGAAATCCTTGGCAAGGGTCGTTATGGAGAGGTCTGGATGGGCAAGTGGAAGGGCGAGTGTGTTGCTGTCAAAATATTTTCATCAAGAGAAGAAAGATCTTGGTTCCGTGAGGCAGAGCTTTACCAGACTGTCATGCTTCGGCATGAAAATATTCTTGGGTTCATTGCAGCTGACAATAAAGGTGAATCAAAACTTGATTTTTGGACGGTTTATAACAAAATACATGAAGTAGTTGTTTATCATGAATGCTTATATTTATTGTCATCATAGAGTCCATTATAATTGGTCATATTTCATTTGTAAGCACTGAGCTATTATGTCTCCCACTGAAGACAGTATATATATATATATATATATATATATATATATATATATATATATATCCACAGCCCTTAAATGTCCATATTTTATGTTAAGAGATGCAACTTTTTTTTTATCATGGTCTACCCATATTAAATTCCTTCCGTGTTGTATCAGGGTTCATCCATATTAAATTCCTTCCCTGTTGTATCAGGGTATATCCACATTAAATTCTGTAACAGAATTGTTACCGAGTGGATGGTGGATTAAATGAACAACACAAACACAATGTGTGAAAGAAAATATAAATTTATGAAATAAATTAGTAATGAAAAATAATGATGTATCAACACAATAACTCATGCGTTCAACCCACAATTACACTCACAACCATTCACAATACATGAATAAATTAAATATTAATACAAAATAAAACACAGATACAAAGGAATCTCTTGGACTATACACAGATCCAAGGAACCTTTACAAAAGTTATATTACCGCAAGTATAAATTACGATACCAAATACAAAACATCAAACTATACTATCGCACGTATGGATTGCGACAACTAGCACGAACATATACATGTATTCGATCAAGTTGCTAGCTTTTATTGAGATTCATGCAAAGCCTTGAAATATTATTGTGATTTAAAGTAACCATGTAAATACAACAATGTATTCAATTGTACTACAATTGCAACACACACGTGTCTCGACCCTGTATAACCGTACGATTCACCAACAGTTGAATTGCCGCCCAGTTTCCCCGAAGACCTAGGGTTGACTCAATACTTTTATTGGTCACTTGCCCTTCACGGATCCACCACAGTTATACGTACAGACAGCATACGACATCTACTAGAACTAACGTTCCTCAATACCCTAGATGCCACCCCGGATGTTTACAACTCTAGACAGCTCCGACACTCGGACTTCTAGATTTCCGGATATTTACACGTCACGACAGATGTAGACGGACAGACAATCCGACAAACAGAGATGCTCCGCTACAATATCAGCTACGATCTCAAAGACGTTATCAACGATGTTATCAGAGATGTTCCGCAACAAATCATCTACAATTTCAGCTACGATCTCAAAGACGCTATCAGAGATGTTATCAGATGCTATCAGAGATGCTATCAGCCGACGTTATCAGAGATGCTATCAGCCGACGTTATCAGAGATGCTATCAGAGATGCTATCAGCCCTTTGGCTGGAGATTGAAAGACGAGCTATCTATCCTGTGATTAGATACTTTAGGTCCCGTAATATTGATCAGAAATATTCTGCCTTATATACCCTCAAATAGGTGAGCAGAAATCATGGCAAGATTACCGTGCACTACGTGAATCTAATGTTCCGGATTTCATGTAATTCAAAATCAGGCACATGCAAATCGTTACACGCCGCTTACCTTGGAGAAAACCTCTTATTCACCCCAGGTAACGCATGTACGACGAAACAAAAAAAAAATGGTGAAATTAGTTTGTAATTCAAGAAGAAAATAAATGTAATTTTCGCCTAATTCTGTGACAATACCTCCCCCCTAAGAATAAAAATGTACACATTTTTAAAACTAACACAGAATAGAAGAAAAATAACTAATGATGATATCTTACAACATTTACACTGGTTATACTACAATCTGGATTTTAATATTGGGCAAATTCATACAAATTTCCCATCATGCCCTACTCAAGTAGTCTGCGCCTATATTTTCAACTCCCCTTATTGACATTGCCGCTCTGTCTCTTGATATACAACTTGAGCATGTTAGCATGGAATGTCTTTAAATTACCGTCCATGTCAATTTTATAGTCCATGTCACCTTTTACCTCTTTAACTTCATAGGGACCTTTCCACTGGACTAGTAACTTATTTGAGCTCGTTGGAAGAAGCAATAGCACCTGATCTCCTACAAGAAATTTCCTATTTCTCGCTCTGCGGTTATAATACTTGGCATATCTGCGCCCCGATTTAATTAATTCGTCACGTGCCATCTGGCATGTACTCTCAAGTTTATTTCTCAGATCTAACACGTATTGGTAAGTTGTTTTTATTTCCTCATTCGCGACATCACCAGTCCAAAGTTCGCGTAGTATCCGCATCGGGCCTCGAACTGTTCTTCCGTACAACAGTTCGAAGAGTGAAAACCCTAAACTTTCCTGCGGTACTTCACGGTACGCGAACAGAACAGCGTTTAAATAACGGTCCCAGTCTTGCGGACGCTCCGCGCACATCTTTCGTAGCATGCTTTTCAGGGTACCATTAAACTTCTCTACCAGTCCATTGCACATCGGATGGTATGGGGTAGTGTTTAGCTGTTTGATGGATAACAGCCTACTTATTTCACCCATGAGATCAGAGGTGAATTGGGCACCACAATCAGTGAGGATCTCTTCTGGCACCCCTACCCTACTGAAGATATCAACTAATGCTTCAGCTACTCTTTCCGTTTCAATAGTTGGTAACGCTACGGCTTCGGGGTATCTGGTCGCGTAATCAACCAGAGTAAGTATATACCGATTCTTTCTTTCGGTAACTGGGTGTATTGGTCCTACAATATCTACTGCCACTCTTTTAAACGGTGTATCTATTAATGGCATCTGTCCTAAGGGCACCCTTGTGACCCTTCCCTTACATACGGTTTTCTGACATACGTCGCACGACCTACAGAACCGTGTGACATCGCCATTAACACCAGGCCAGTAGAATTCAGCGACTACCCTGCTAGTGGATTTAGCCTTACCTAGGTGTCCTGCCATGCTTGACTCATGCGCCACCCTAAGTACTTGAGATCTATATCTCTGGGGTACGACCACTTGCCAATACTTCTTACCCTCCCGAGCGCTAAACTCCCTATGAATTAATCCGTTCTTGCCTACGAATCTAGAGCTACCCCCACCCTTGCAGTGTTTAATCGCGCCGGACGTGATTTTCTCAACAATTGTCTTCATGGATTCATCACGTTCTTGCTCTTGTTTGAAATCATCACGCGAAATTCCTGAGATCGATTCAGGGACTATTAATTTATGAAACGCGGTTTTCTCTCGCCGTGTTTGCGCGCGCGTTTCTATTGCCTGGGCCAAAGGTATTTTAAAATCGGCCATGGTTGGAAGACGGGAACCTTCAACATTACCGATCGTCAGATCGTAAATAGGATTTTCCATACAAAGGGCATCAACAGTTCCCGTTAGGAAAGGTGTTTTTACCGTGATCCTTGCTATGGGAATGCGACCTATCGTCTGATCAAGTAACTTACATGGGGACTCCCACCCGAGCATTTGGTTATCCTGCACGAGACTCCATTTTATCACTACGCCCCTGCAACCAGTGTCACGTAATACTACGACTTCTCGACCGTTGACAAACCCTCCCGCGGTTGGTACACGCGCTTCGGGAAATAGACACGTGCCAAGCGAATGAATACAAGGTTCTACCTGTACGATATTATCAGATATACCTTTACTTTGTATAGCCACTGCTACCTTATGTACAAGTCCCTTTCTTTTAGGACAGTCTTTTTGAACATGACCCCATGCATTACACAAGTAACATTGCAGACGCTGAATAACTGGATTCCTAACTGACCTATTTGCCTCAGCTGATTTTACAAGCTCCCTAGGCATAGGTCTCGCAGACTGGTTTCCAGACTTAAAATCTTTTAAAACCACGTTCTGGGTTCCCCCATGAGCTTCGGCAAAGAAATCGGCTTGCTTAGCCATATCTTTTACGTTTGTGAAGACTTTCTCTTTCAGAAATTGATCTAATTCTCGCCCAACTGTATTAAATAATTGATCTCTGAGCAAGAAATCAGTCAACCCTTCAAACGTTTTCACCGCTTTGCCGCATTCAATCCACCGCTCAAAATAGTTCGCAATTCTAACAGTGAACTGACCAAAGGTTTCTCCCTTATCGGGCTTGCTATACCTGAACTTTTTACGAAAACCCTGTTCAGTGAGCTCGTACCTCTTGAGAAGTGCTTCCTTTAGGACGTCGTACTTAAACACATCATCCCTAGGAAGTCGCGAGTATACATCCAGTGCTTTACCCTTTAATAGAGCACTAAGATGCAATGCCCAGTCATTTTGACTCCACTTCTGGTTTTCGGCATACCGGTCAAACCGATGAAGATAACTATCCATGTTATCTTTTTCATCGTCAAAGGGAGGTAATTTGGGGCCCCTTAATTTGCTAAAGGCAGAATCGTGTTCTCTTCCAGATGTTGCTAATTCTACCTTACGCTCATGATCCCGTTGCTTTGCTTTTTCTTCTAACCCTATTCGCTTTTCCTCAGCTTCCATTTCCCATCCTATCCTGTCTTTTTTGGCCTGCTTCTCTAATTCTATCTTCCCTTTCTCTAATTCTATCTTTTCCCTTTGGGCCTGCTTCTCTACTTCTATCTTATCCTTCTCAAATTCTATCTTTTCCCTCTCAAAGGCCCATTTCCTTTCATCGGCTTCCCTTTCTAATGCCCGTTTCCTTTCTTCGGCCTCCCCTTTTTCCCTTTCTATTTCCCTTTCTAATGCCCGTTTCCTTTCTTCGGATTCCCTTTCTAATTCCCTTGCCTTTACCCTTTCTTCCCTTTCCCGGGCTTGTTCTTCCTGAATAAATTTCCTTAAACTTTCACCTTCATATCCAAAATTTTTGCCTAAGGCAACCAAGTCCTTAAGGGATGACATGACAAATTGTAATATGAATATAAATATATATATACCACAGGCTGACCTTATCTTCCTGGTAAAGGTAGCCAAACCAATGCTTTAAATACGTTTATACTGGATACACGGACCTAGATAAACTAAACAAAAATAAACCCCAACTTGAGTATTATCTTGTCAAGAAGGTCACGCTCAAATATAAACATTAAATGTATACTTTCACAAAAACATGATTGACAGTTCACTTAATCCAGCGATCCCACTTCTGACACCATTGTAACAGAATTGTTACCGAGTGGATGGTGGATTAAATGAACAACACAAACACAATGTGTGAAAGAAAATATAAATTTATGAAATAAATTATTGAAAAATAATGATGTATCAACACAATAACTCATGCGTTCAACCCACAATTACACTCACAACCATTCACAATACATGAATAAATTAAATATTAATACAAAATAAAACAGATACAAAGGAATCTCTTGGACTATACACAGATCCAAGGAACCTTTACAAAAGTTATATTACCGCAAGTATAAATTACGATACCAAATACAAAACATCAAACTATACTATCGCACGTATGGATTGCGACAACTAGCACGAACATATACATGTATTCAATCAAGTTGCTAGCTTTTATTGAGATTCATGCAAAGCCTTGAAATATTATTGTGATTTAAAGTAACCATGTAAATACAACAATGTATTCAATTGTACTACAATTGCAACACACACGTGTCTCGACCCTGTATAACCGTACGATTCACCAACAGTTGAATTGCCGCCCAGTTTCCCCGAAGACCTAGGGTTGACTCAATACTTTTATTGGTCACTTGCCCTTCACGGATCCACCACAGTTATACGTACAGACAGCATACGACATCTACTAGAACTAACGTTCCTCAATACCCTAGATGCCACCCCGGATGTTTACAACTCTAGACAGCTCCGACACTCGGACTTCTAGATTTCCGGATATTTACACGTCACGACAGATGTAGACGGACAGACAATCCGACAAACAGATGCTCCGCTACAATATCAGCTATGATCTCAAAGACGTTATCAACGATGTTATCAGAGATGTTCCGCAACAAATCATCTACAATTTCAGCTACGATCTCAAAGACGCTATCAGAGATGTTATCAGATGCTATCAGAGATGCTATCAGCCGATGTTATCAGAGATGTTATCAGAGATGCTATCAGCCGACGTTATCAGAGATGCTATCAGAGATGCTATCAGCCCTTTGGCTGGAGATTGAAAGACGAGCTATCTATCCTGTGATTAGATACTTTAGGTCCCGTAATATTGATCAGAAATATTCTGCCTTATATACCCTCAAATAGGTGAGCAGAAATCACGGCAAGATTACCGTGCACTACGTGAATCTAATGTTCCGGATTTCATGTAATTCAAAATCAGGCACATGCAAATTGTTACAAGCCGCTTACCTTGGAGAAAACCTCTTATTCACCCCAGGTAACGCATGTACGACGAAACAAAAAAAATGGTGAAATTAGTTTGTAATTCAAGAAGAAAATTAATTTAATTTTCGCCTAATTCTGTGACAAATTCCTTTCCTGTTTTATCAGGGTATATCCATATTAAATTCCTTCCCTGTTGTATCAGGGTCTATCCATATTAAATTCCTTCCCTGTTGTATCAGGGTATATCCATATTAAATTCCTTCCCTGTTGTATCAGGGTCTATCCATATTAAATTCCTTCCCTGTTGTATCAGGGTCTATCCATATTATATTCTTTTCCTGCTTTATCAGTGTCTATCCATATTAAATTATTTTCCTGTTGTAACAGGGTCTATCCATCTTGAATTATTTTCCTGCTTAACATGGTCTATCCATCTTAAATTCCTCTCCTGCTGTATCAGGCTCTATCCATATTAATTTCCTTTCCTGTTTTATCAGGGTCTATCCATACTAAATCCCTTCCTGTTGTATCAGGCTCTATCCCTATATAATTTTTTTCCTGCTTTATCAGGGTCTATCTATATTAAATTCCTTTCCTGTTGTATCAGGGTCTATCCATATTAAATTCTTTTCCTCATATTAGGATCTGTCCATGTTATATTCTTTTCCTCCCATATTAGGGTCTATTCATATTAAATTCTTTTCCTCGTATCAGGATCTGTCCATGTTATATTCTTTTCCTCCCGTATTCGAGTCTGTCCATCTTAAATTCCTTTTTTGATGTCTCAGGGTCTATCCATATTTTATTCCTTCAGTAAATATGCTCACTGTCTCAATCGCAAAAGTAGCTTTAGTTTCGGTTAATTTTTGTTGTTGTTTTGACAAAGCGAAGTTATCATCATTGTTTTATTTCAGGCTCCATTCAAAACATGAAAATATTTCCATAAGCCTAGATCAGGAGCATGTCTAATTGCAATGCACAAAATGCTGTGCAACACCACCTGAATAATAAACTAATTTTGTCTAATTGAAAGGCATGGAAGCTGTTCAACACCACCTGTATAATTAACTTGTTTTGTCTAATTGCAAGGCATACAAAGCTGTTCAACTTCACCTAAATACTCAAATCATTTTGTCTAATTGCAAAGTATAGAAATCCGTTCATCCCATACTGAATAATCAATTCATTTTGTCAAATTGCAAGGCATAGAAAGCTGTTTCATTCTTTCATGCTCTATCTGACACATTCCCTAAGTTTGGAAAGCCCATTCTTTTTTTTTTATATACAAACCTGTCTTGTATAAATATTTTGATAAACAAAGTATTGATAGTCAGCCCATCCAAAACAGTCTGGCTGTGGGAAAATAACCTCACAACTTCATTACACACATTTTACCAAGATACAAATCGCAGAATTTCATAACTGTTCTGGTGGCCTAGTGGTTAATATCTGCCGTGGAAGCAGAAGGTCATGGGTTTAATCCCCAGCCGAGTCATACCAAAGACTTACAAAAATGGTACTAACAGCTGCCTAGATTGGTGCTCAGCATTAAGAGGTTAGTGGGACATCATGCAACATGTCTGCGGCATGATACCCCAATGCTAGACATCACTATAAACCGTATCACTGCAGACATCATAGTTATTATGTTAACAATCGTAATCATGCAAACAGACAAACAAAACAAACAGAATTTCACACATTGTAATATGATCTTTAGTGGTAAATTTACTTGAATATATGAATGTAATCATTGTGAAGTAAATTTCTTTGATCATCTTGTCATGCAGTAAAAAGATGTGAAAGGGTAATGAGCATTATATAATGGGATTATGTACTCCTACCAAATGTGGACCTACATAAATCAGTTGATCATAGGATGCAGAATGTGTGTGTGTGTGTGTGTGTGTGTGTGAAAGCATGGTCCTTTACCATGAAATTTCATAGGTCAAATTTCAATTGTCAGACCTGTTTCATCAGGCGAAGACAGCTTTATAATTTTCACTAATTGATTGATTCATTCATTAATTGTCTGTATATTTTACTTTTTTTTATTCTTCAGACAATGGGACATGGACACAGCTGTGGTTGGTGACTGATTACCATGAGTTGGGTTCCTTGTTTGACTACCTCAATAGAACTGTGGTGACATCTCAAAGCCTTGTCAAGATGGCCCAGTCTATATCTTCAGGGCTCGCCCATCTACATATGGAGATTATGGGCACACAAGGTAAACTTTTTTCTTGAGGCCTGCTTTTCATCTCTTTTCAATACATTCCCTATTCACATTAACACTATAAAAGAAGCTGGCTGCCTCACGTATCCATCCCTGTGAAAGAGACAAATTCATTTTTTCTGTCCATCTCATATAGACAAAGGACAATAACTCTTGCCCCATTATCCACCACCACTTGCATTGCTGTTTTTGTAGGGTTTAACACCATTTTCACAGGGTTCCCACGCTACCTGGAAATCGGGAAAAAGTCGGGAGAAATGGCCAAAAAAATCCTGACCGTGAAAAGCCCGGGAATTTTGCAAATATTGACGAAAGTCGGGAAATAACCGGGAATTTTTATGTAACCACTTCATTACAGAAAAAATCACATAATCAAGTGGAAATTGTAATTGAACAGCTGGTGAAATTATATTTTTTTGAGTTATTACGGTACCGGAAATTTCGAAGGTTGCGGTATGGATCAATTAGTTGCTTGCCTGACACATTTGTTCAGTCAATCCAAGCACTCGGTCGATTAGATTGATCTATTAGACTGGTTTTTCGATGTACCACTACAGATTGGTATATTTTTATATTACGTAGAAGACTTGAAGACCAGTCTATCATCTCAACAAGCCAGCATCATGACTGCGGTATGTGATCTCTGTAAGTTTTTGAAATAAAAGAAACAGCTCTGCAGTGTTTGTTCTGATTTATAAAGTTACTGAAAATGTCCTGTTAAAGCTTTTAATTTGGTGCTTTTGCATGCGAAATTAGCCATTATTGTCAGTAGTAACCTTGGACACCTTTGCGGTGAATTTTACTTGGCCCTGTCAACTGTATCAACCGATAGCCTCATTTTGGTGGACCAATTAGAGAGCAGCATTCCATTCAGTGTATTAAAGTTGCATTTTAAGTGGATGCATTTGTAGAGTAGTTTGGCGGGAATGTAGTTCATCAAATTCTTGACGTAAGTATCCAATGTTGAATGTCCGAGCTAAACATTGGCGCTAAATTGTTATTCCATTTCAGGTGTAGCTTGAAATATCTGCATTAATTCTTTAATTATAGTTTGCAGTCAATGTTAGTAATCAGAAGAGGTTTGGTGACTGCTTTATCAGATTATAAGCAGACACGAGTGGATTTTCAGGCAATTCAATCTAGTAGGATGGTCATGATATATACTTTTTGAAGGGCTTTTTGTCAGTTTTAATCAACTCTATTATCATTAACTTATTTTCTTTTTCAAGAGATGGATTTTAAACTAATCCACTAAAGGTGCTTAGAATGTTTGAAAAATATTCTTTTTTACAGAGGTTTTTTTTTTTATTGGCACAGATTAATGCAGGATTAATCTTGATTTTGTATAAAGATAAATTTTCTAAAGAAGATAAAATTATTAAAAATAGTAATTTGGTAGTTTCTTTCTGTTTTGGGGGAATCAGATGTATCTAAATATCTCTGCTGCAAATGGTACATGTGAAGGAATTCATTTGTTTTCAGATAATGCCTGGATGTAAATTTCAGGACCAGTGGCTGACTGAGGATGGTTTCAAGTCCTGGATTAGAAAGGATAAAAGTAACTTACACACAGCATTGTGCAAACTGTGTAACAAGTCCATTGATTTAACATCAATGGGCAAGACTGCTATAACTTCTCATTCAAAAGGAAAGAAACATAAGGAGAAGGAAGTTGGGTTACATTCAGGAAGCATCCAAGTCTTCATGTATTCACACAAGATTCACTCCACTACGCCAGCCACCACATCTGCAGTGACAACCATGCCTTCAGATACTACAATGTCATCATCACAGTCTGCAGTATCACTTTCATCATATATCACTAAATCTGAGACTCTTAATGCAGAAGTGTGGTGGTGTTTAAAAACTGTAGCTTCTAATTATTCATTTTCATCAAATGAAGAAACATCATACACATTTCAACAGATGTTTCCAGACTCTGTCATTGCCAAGAGTATGAGTTGTGGAGAGACAAAATCTATGTATGTCACATGTTTTGGAATTGCACCATACTTAAGTACTCTGCTGGAAACGAAAGTAAAAGATGAACCATTTGTGATGCTTTTCGATGAGTCCTTGAACAGAGAATTACAGAAAAAGCAATTGGATATTTTTCTTAGATTTTGGGAGAGGGATCATGTGCAAAGCAGGTTCTACACATCAGATTTTCTAGGTCATGCAGCAGCTGTTGATCTTGTGCAGAGTTTTGAGAAAAGTGTGGAGAATAAAATTGGATTTAAGAATCTAATCCAATTGTCAATGGATGGAACTAATGTTAACTGGGCTGCATTCAATAAATTGCAAAAGAAATTGGAGTTGGAATACTGCAGTAAACTGCTTAACATAGGCTCATGTGGCCTTCATACAATACACAATGCATTCAGAGCTGGAATCTCTAAGACTGGATGGGATATATCCCATAAGCTGTCAGCACTGTACATGCTCTGAGATGATGTGCCTGCTAGGAGAGATGACTATGAATCTGTCACCAAGAAGAATTTATACCCATTGCCTTTTTGTGCACACCGTTGGGTAGAGAATGTGAAAGTTTGTGAGCGTGCAATGGAAATCTACCCATATGTTAAGCAGTATTTAGAGAGTGTTGAGAAGAAAGAAATCAAGGATCCTGGAACTAAATCTTTTAGTACAGTAAAGGAATGGAGCAAAGATAAGTTTGCAAGAGCAAAACTAGCATTCATTGTGTCTGTAGCAAAACCTGTAGAAAACTTTTTGAAAGTGTATCAAACTGACAAACCTATGATACCTTTTCTTGCAAAAGACTTGGAGGGTTTAATGAGAACAACATTGGAGAGATTTGTCAAACAGAGTGTAATGGAGACAGCTTCCTCACCAAACAAACTCTGTAATGTTGATGTTACAGACAAAAACAACCACAAAGGGTATCAGCATATTGATATAGGATTTGTTGCAGATATGGAAGTTAAGAGAGTGAAAGCTGAAGAATTACGTAGCTTTGCTCACATAACAAAAGCCAATACTCTGCGTAGAAGAGCAATGGACAAAGAGGAGGAACTGGAAGCTGCAAAGAAAGAATTCAGTGAAAAAGTGCATCTGCTTAATAACATTTAAGACTGTTTGGCTATAATCCCCAGCAGAGTTCTAGCTTGAACATGAACTTGAGGGAATTACTTTCTCATATAAAAGATGCATGCATGTTATAAAACATCTTGTCTGTCAACATTTTACAGTCAATCTCAATCAGCCAGTATATAACTACTGATATTTCATTTGTTGTAATATCATGCACATAGACTTAAAGTGTTTACTAATTTCTTTAGAATTAAAAGTTTGAAAGGAAAACAAAACTAGTTGCTGTTGTTCATTCTGTTAGATTTCCCATACCAACATAATGCAGTGCAGTTTCAGTATGTACATTGTAAACAGTTACATTAGACTTGTGATTTTCAGAAGTAATATCTGTTTCTTGTGAAACATTTTGTGGTTTGGTACATGGTTATTTGCCTCATTTAAATGATATAGAAGAGACTTGGAATAGAAACAGCATTTAATTTGAATTTAAAAAAAATTCTAAGCTAAAATGTTCTTTAATTTCATTTTGTATTGGTCATAAATGAACCTTGAAAAACTGAATTTTGTCCTGGAAAAAACCTGGAAAAGACCTGGAAATTTTTCTTTAAAAAAGTGTGGGAACCATGTTTTCAGCATAAGATAGGCTATACATGGCGGCCAGTATAAATGGTGAATTGAAGAACCCTGAAAACCCTGGAAAGAACTAGCAACCCACATTGGCCAAACCTGAGACTCGCACCAATGCAGAGGAGAGATGTCAGCAATCCGTAACTGTGAGCGCTTTAGACCTTTTGATCTACTAGAGTAGTATGATACCTAATAATGATACCTAATAATGATACCTAATAATGCCCATGAGAGATAAATATACACCATATTCAGCTTGTGCATAGCCATATTCTTGATTTTAGGGCATATTATTTAACTCATAGTGAGGTCGGGTGGAGAGATGGCTGTTCATCTGTACTGTCCCAACATCCTGACATTCATTTGATATATGCATTCCAACTGGCCAGTCATACAAATATATGAAATATGACTACAGTGGTTATGGTTCGCTTATCTCAGTGGAGATCTGTCCACATATTCTGACAGCAGTGGTGTCTTATGCAGAACATTCTGCATTGCAAAACTGATCAGCCAGACCAAACATGAGTAATATTACTTCTCAATGAAGGGGCCCCAAGTGGTCAAGTTTGCTAAAGCACCTTCTGTTATGGATAACTGCCATCTCACCTCTGTCTGCATGGGTTCGAGTCTAAGATTCGGCTAATGTAGTTAAGTGTGAAAGCTTGCCAGTAGCTTCTTGTGGGCCGGTGTTTCTTTCAGGGGGTTTTCCCGGGTTCTTTCTCCACCAATAATACTGGCCACCATGTATAGCCTATCGTGTGCTGAAAAATGGCGTTAAACTCTACAACAACAACAACTTCTTAATGAACCTGCATTATTCATAAATCCATCCATCCAGGCATGTTAGTATATTGCCATATGGAATGCTTGACCCATGGACCCAAGGTATACAAGAGGGTTAAAGTTCCCATGTAGATGAAGGAAATGAAATGGAAGTCATTCAGTCTGACAATGCAATGGATTGAATTCAGCCTTAAGGAAGCAATACAAGAAATCTACCATATCCTGCCTCAGTCTTCCACATAGCCATCCTAATCTACAAGGTGAGTGCCTCTATTGATGTCAATGTTGAGATCAATAATCCATCTTTAAATGCCTTCCACCTAGCCATCCCAACCTACAAGCCCTTATTGATGTAGATATCAAGATCAACAGTCCATCATTGAATGTCTTCCACTTAGCCATCCCAACCTACTGGGTCAACACCTCTATTGATATTAATGTCGAGATCAGTAGTCCATCATTTAAAATGTTGCTTCAGTCATCGAAAGTTCCAGAAATCATTGAGTATCTTTCAGAAGGAAAAAAACCCTTACCTCTGGTAATGTAAAATCTTTCTTTCCCCTGAATCCTTTGCCGGCTAGCTTTTCTCATATCCCTCAGAATTGAATGACTTTGACGGGATTATTTTTTTTTCTAGCATAACTGCTCCACCATGTTATAATGGGGGATTATCAGACAATTAAGATGGCACCAAAGAACTGGAGCCAGATTAAATTTATGATGACTAGACTGCAATAATTTACTAAATGATGATGGGTGATTAGCAGACAATTATTATGATGCCAAAGAACTGGAGCCAGATGACATTTATGATGACTGGACCACAATAATTTACTAAATGATATGGGTGATTATCAGACAATTAGGATGATGCCAAAGAACGTAAGTCAGATGAGATTTATGAAGACTAGACCATGATAATTTACTAAATGATGTTGGGGGATTATCAGACAATTAGGATGACACCAAAGAACTGGGGCCAGATGACATTTATGATGACTGGACCGCAATAATTTACTAGATGACAATTAGGATGAGCTCTTTGACTTTCTACCAGATGACATTAGCTAGTGAAATTTATATGATACTGTGAATTAAACAAATGTGGATGAATTAAACAAATGTGTTCTTAACTTTAGGTCTGTACACATTTAATACAATTTACCTTTCATCAGGTACAAGGGTAACTGATAATTAGGATTGATGGGTACCCAGTAAAAGTTTCCTTAACTTGTACAGCTTTGCTAGATGTCCAGTTTTGATCTATCCAAACCATGCTCACTCATGTTATTACCAAAATGGAATCTGTCCAGGGTGTTGACATGGCTTAACACATCCAAGTTTCAGCGAATATCATCCATATCCTTGAATCAGCTATCATATATTTTCTACTAAAAGTAATGGCCATCATGTGTAGCCTACCATAGGCTGAAAAAATAGCTTTAAACATTGATGACATTTCTTTTCTTTTTAATTCACAGGAAAGCTTTAGACATTGTTGACATTTCTTTTCTTTTTAATTCACAGGAAAGCTTTAAACATTGTTGACATTTCTTTCATTTTTAATTCACAGGAAAGCTTTAAACATTGTTGACATTTCGTTCTTTTTAATTCACAGTAAAGCTTTAAACATTGTTGACATTTCTTTCTTTTTTAATTCACAGGAAAGCTTTAAACATTGTTGACATTTCGTTCTTTTTAATTCACAGTAAAGCTTTAAATATTGTTGACATTTCTTTCTTTTTTATTCACAGGAAAGCCTGCTATTGCTCACAGAGATTTGAAGAGTAAAAACATTCTGGTGAAAATCAATGCAACCTGCTGTATTGCGGATTTAGGTAACGGAACTAACTTGGAAACATTGTTATCATTATGCATCTCCATTTCACTTGGACAAAAGCCATATCAGCTGGTCCATGCATCCATTATATATGTTCTTCCCATTTGCTTGTATGATATCTCAGAAAGTGTGGCCAGTTTTTTGTATACAAATTTCCAGGAATATTCTCTCTGGCATGATCTAGAATCAACAATTTTTTAAAAAGAAAAGTCAACATGTTTCATAGGAAACTATGGAAAAATGTACTTGACATTGGCAGATTTGAGCTTACTGACAAAAATTACAAAATATCACAATACAATTTATTTTAAATATTGTAAAATATAAGATGTTTTCTAGAAATTGTGTTATATTTATTTCACAAAAGATAAACTTATTTTGTTTTGATATTGTCTTATTTAGCACAAACAACTTGTCACATTAATTAAAGTTTTCAAAACAGATATATCCAGTAGCAGATAAATACATAAATGAGTGAAAAAAGCTAGGGTTTGAATTGATTGCTGGAGAATGGAATGCATAAATAGCCTGAAGAGATTAAAACAAGTCCTGAAAGATTATTTTATATAATGATTTACTTCTTAATGCACCTGATCATTTGTGAATACTTGTTTGTAGTCATGTAATTGTTTGCCACATCAGCACATATATGATTCACTCTGCGATATAAGCAATGGATGATAAACGCCACTTGTTTATGTTTCAACCGCTCCTGTGACCTATAGGTTATTGGTCCATGTCGGATGCTGGAGGTCTTGGGTTTAATCCCTGGTGAGTCATGCAAAAGATGTATACAAATTGTAATAACAGCTGCCTCGCTTGGTGTTTAGCATTATGAGGTTAGTGTTAGGACTGGTCAGTCTGGTGTCAGGATAACGTTAATGGGTGGGACTTCATGCTACATTTATGTGGCTCGATGCCAAAGTGCTAGATATCACTATAAACTGCCACATTGCAGACATCGTAGTGATATGACTGAAATTAGCTGACACAATGCTCATAGAAGCCTGCTCACAGTCATTCATGCTATGTTAGGACTTTAATAGTTGTCATGTCCTGAATATTTACAAATGCTATGACTACAATAAATATTTATTCCCTATTAGTCTAAACTTGCCTCAAATATAAAATCATGTATATTATCACATATGTGAGAAAATACAAGACCATCTTTGAATTTGATGACTATAAAAATGAGGCGATATACTGTGTGTGCCTTGTAAAAAATTAGGACTAGCCATGTATCATGTGAAAAAAGGGTCAACAGATGAATAACACTTCAAGCATTTAAATAACAGAAGTGTATGGCACATATAAATTTTAAAGAAAGGTGCTTGAGTAGGTACTTTGGTGAGAACACAGATGTAAAACTGTACAGAATATAAAACATTTCAAACTGAGTTTGATCTTCTCTTTTGATAAGTTTTGAAATTGCCCCTGGGCATGTACCATGCAAATTTGAGCTTGCCTGGGCTGAAAATGAGCATGTCCAGGGTAAATATCAAATTTATTCGTTCAGGGCTGATGATTTGCAATTTTTTTTTCTGGTTGGCTTTATCCTAGCAGTTGTGTTTTCTTATGGTTGGCTTACCATGATAGCAGTTGCCTGTTTTTCTTCTGGTTGGCTTTTCCCTACCAGTTTGGTACTTCTTCTGGTTGGCTTTCGCCTTGCAGTTGTTTTTTTCTGGTTGGCTTTTCCCCTAGCATTTATGTGTGTTTTGGTACAGAAACCAACAGAAAACCTATTTTCAAGTTCCCTGTCGAAGAACTGACCCAAATGTGACCAAATATATCAGGATCTGTTGTAGTTCAGTTACCTTTTCCAACTTTTCATCTACAAAATCTAAGCCAGTTTTTATCGCAAATGGTAAGAATATTTCTTAAGACATAACTCTGAAACGTATAATATGTTTTACTACCTTGCGATTGCATTGACCACCATATCAGCCTGAAAATCTTTCAAAAGTTTTTATCTAATTCATTGGAATATTATTTAGGGATCTAATTGGTTGGAACATTGTTTAGTGATCTAATTGACTGGCATAGTTAAATGATCTAATCGGTTAGAATATTGTTTAGTTCATATTCAGTCAAAATTATGTTCAGGGTGACTAACCAGTTGCTAACCAATATTGAGCTTCTCCAGAATTGTTGGGCAACATTTGATCATTTTTAATATTTCTTATACTCAATCAGATTTTGCAAGCTGGTTAACATGGCTGTGTTTTGGCCTTCATAACAACACCTGATATTTAACATGCTTTTTTTGATGCCTCAGCAAAGAACATGAGATATCTTTATTATTCTACCACTACATCATATAAAGTCATCACCTGTATGATTACATATAAATAAAATTCCTGATTTGCCCTCCAGGACATTGTAGAAGAGATGGGACATGGGAATGTGACTTTGGGTTAGTGGCTAGTTTACAGGACTTGTGACCAACAGGGTAAGGGTTTGAAAATCTACAGTTGGATTATCACAAGACAGCAAAATTACTTTACTCCAATTGTCTCAGTATAAATGACCTAATTTGTTTCTGTGTCATAAAAACGCCAGATAAAACCAAATAAATGAAAATTAGATAACGGAAGAAATCCGAGCTGTATTTTGTACACATACAGGGCTTAGACAAAGGACGGTATGAAAGATAGTTTGTGAATACTGAGCCTGTATAGTGGACAGGATGAAAGGTAGCTTGTGAATACAGAGCTTGTACAGTGGTAAGTTTGAAAGGTAGCTTGTCAATACAAAGCCTTTACAGTGGACAGGATGAAAAGGCCTTTTGTGCATGATGGGCGTGGATGGTTGACAGTATGAAAAATGTTTTGTGAATTTGGAACTTGGACAGTGGGCAGTTATGAAAAGCTGTTTTGTAAATAAAGAATTTGGACAGTGGACAGTATGAAAAGGTGTTTTGTGAGCACAATGCCTGTTCTGTGGGCAGTATGAAAAGTGTTTAGATTCTGTGGTCATAAACTAAGTAACAAAGAATCATAACCAGTTAGTTTGGACTGTTGACATTATGAAAGTGTGTTTGTCAGTACATGGCTTGGACTATGGACAATATGAAAAAGTGTATGAATTCAGGGTCAGGATTGTGGACAGTATGAAATGGTGCTTGAATTTAGGTCCTGGATTGTGGACGGTATGAAATGGTGTTTGAATTTAGGGCCTGTATTGTTGACAGTATGAAATGGTGTTTGAATTGAAGGCCTGGATTGTTGACAGTATTAAATGGTGTTTGAATTCAGGGCCTGGATTGTGGATAGTATGAAATGGTGCTTGAATGTAGGGCGTGGATTGTGGATAATATGCAATGGTGTTGGAATTGAGGACCTGGATTGTGGACAGTATGACAAACTTTTTATTGTGCCAATGTATTTTGCATAAATGTTTTACAAACTAACCATTCATAAAACTTAGCAACTTGTTTCTTACTGTTATGACGAATGTAATTAGAATCGATGAATATAAAAACAGTTTATCATTGACGGTATTGACTAATAGTAAAGGAAAAGAATGCCTCATAAAAATAGTCAACACTTGTGTAGTACAACACTGTATGATTCATTGGAGTGTGCTACAAAAATGTCCCTCTGTTAGGCAATAGATACTGTTAATGCCATACATGAAATGCACTGTTGTATAATTATTCATTAAATAATAGTATGTAATTCAGTATTAAATTTGTTATTTCATTATTGATAGGCCTTGCTGTTAGACATGACTCTGCTACAGACAATGTTGATATTGCTCCAAACAATCGTGTCGGAACTAAGCGCTACATGCCACCAGAGGTTTTGGACGAATCCATAAATATGAACCACTTTGAGTCATTTAAAAGAGCTGATGTATACTCGCTAGGCCTTGTATTTTGGGAGATGACACGCAGGTGCTCACATGGAGGTAAGTGAGAATTATATGTGTTATAAACGTGATTGAAAGTTATTTAGGATAAATATCTGCATTGCTTACAAGGTATGTACTTGTTGCCTATGAAACATGAAAGAATCAATATAAATTTATGGGAATGTGTCTTAGAAATAATATAAAAATGTATATATTCCAGACAAATTAATGCCTGTGATGTCTTAACTATTCTGTTTACAAATTAGACTGAACATTTATGAGTTTTAATTCATTTTCATCAGATGATTGAGAAACATTGAATGTAAGAAAACATTATTGAAAATTTAGTTGCCTGGACGTACATGGATCTGATATTGAGAATCATTTGACATAAGAAAGATTATTGAAAATGTAGTTGACTGGATGTACATGAATATGTTAGTGAGAATCATTTAATGTAAGAAGAGATTATTGAAATGGTTGTTTTTGTAGGGTTTAACGCCATTTTTCAGCACACAATAGGTTATACATGGCGGCCAGTATTATTGGTGGAGGAAGAACCAGGGAAACCATCTGAAACAACCACCAACCCACGAGAAGCTACAGGCTAGCTTTCTCACAGATGGCAGTGATCCGTAACAGAGTGCGCTTTAGACCACTCGACCACTTGGCGCCCCTATTAAAAATGTAGTTGAATGGATGTATATGGATCTGATATTTAGAATCATTTGACGTAAGAAAAGATTATTAAAAACCTAGTTGACGGATGTACATGAATCGGATATTGTGAATCATTTGACATAAGAAAAGATTATTGAAAATCTAGTTGATTGGATGAATATGATATTGTGAATCATTTGACGTAAGAAAAAATTACTTAAGTTGACTGGATGTACATGGATATGTTATTGAAAATCATTTGACGTAAGAAAAGATTATTGGAAATCTTGATGTGTATGGATATAACATTATAACATTAAAAATCATTGATGAGCCCAATCACTAATCTAACACCCACCAGTTACTCCATCTAGTCATTCCCCCGCCCCTCTTGCAGAGGTGGAATTGTCATCATCGCAAAGAATTCCATGATAAAATGTCTTGACCACAACACAACCTTTAATTTCTGCCACACATTGTTTGTACTAGTCAAAGAAAATCACTCACTGGAACAAAGGTTAGTCCATTTATTCAGCCTCTACAGCCCTCCTTCTAGTAATATAAAAAAACAAGCTGATTTAATTTCTCTTTTTGGAGCACTTTCCGGATCTCCTAGAGTATGGAAATTTGATAGGTGGCAACCTGATTATTCTTGGAGATTTCAGCTTTCATTTTGACTGTCCTGGTAACCTATACACATCAAAACTCCTAGATTCCATTCATGTTTTCAACCTATAAAACAATCAGTTAACCATATCTTCCATAAAGATGGTCACATTTTAGACTGGATTATTCATTGACTTGATGATATAATTATACGGTCCACCCTTGTAGCCCACGAAATTTGCATCAGACCAACTCTGCATTATATGCTATCTGGACGTATCAGTTCTTAACCTTCCACCTTTATTGCTACTATGAGAAACCTATGTATGATAAATAGAACCAAACCATGACATCCAAGCAAACCTAACAACTTGCTTACCTTACCACTCTGGTGGCCTAGTGTTTAGAGTGTCCCATGTTGAAAGCAGGAGGTCGTGGGTTCGATCCCTGGCTGAGTCATACCAAAGACTTACAAAAATGGCACTAACAGCTGCCTCGCTTGACATTCAGCATTATGAGGTTAGTATTAGGACTGGTTGGCCTGGTGTCAGGATAATATGACTGGGTGGGGCATCATGCTACATGTCTGCGGCATGATGTCCCAGTGCTAGACATCACTATAAACTGCCTCACTGCAGACATTGTAGCGGTATAACTGAAACATTGTTAAAGCTACGTTAAAAATTCTAATCAAACAAACAAACAAACTTCACATTTGAGTGTAAAGGTTTTCCTTAATTCTGTGTTCCAACATGATTCAGTTAGGCAAACTGTATAAATTTGTTTAATACAAATTTCATAATCAAGCAAAACGATATTGCAAAATAATTAATATAGTTTTCATTTTGTTTATTTGTTAACAGGTATCTATGAGGATTACCAGCAGCCATACTATAACATGGTGCCTCCTGACCCTAACCTGGAGGAGATGAGGAAAGTGGTATGTGTCGACAAGAGGAGACCTGATGTACCCAACAGATGGCAGTCTATTGAGGTAACCCAGTCATAAAATGAAATTTTCTCAAGAATGATAACTAGATATTGAATTTATAAAGCAAGTTAATGAAGTCTGACACAATTTTCTAGATCAAACGTTCTTGATATACGTTTTGTTCCTGCCATTTAGTTATGAAAATGAGTTGTGGAAAAGAGTTACTTCTGTTTGTGATTATTAGATGGTGTTAAAAAGTGAATCAGCTTGTGTCAAAAATAAAAATACAAATGATTCATTTTTTTTGAAGAAAGATATTATTTTTAGATTTGATGTCAATAAACCATCAGTTAATAATACAATTGCTAAAATAGAAAGACATTTACAGAACATTATATTATTTTTTTTAAAAACTACTTAATAGATCTTCATAGCTGCCGACTGTGCCGTTTTTTCCGTATTTGTCTCATATTTTGATACCTGAATACGGTTGTACGTTTTTTGGCAAACAATACGTTTTTTAATAAAAAAAATAATAAACTTTCTTTGGAATTGTCAGTTTAGAATGGACACTCTGTTCTATTTTGATAGAATGTATCACATGTATATACGAATTGTTCTACAATACGATTGGTTCATTCGAAATTGGGTTACAATGTCTGTCATTATCAGCCATATTGGATTTTGCAATAGTTACTGCTGTTGCTGTATCACGTCTTCATAATATTCAGCTTCTAATCATGTTAAATAGTAAAGTGGAATATTCAAAATTTTCTCCAGGAAAATAGAAGGAAACAACTAGAAGAACATTCGTGCCATCTTGTGTAGGTTAATGAAGCCATAACGTAAAGAAGAAAATGATGTTTTGCAAATTGTGTAACACGATTTCGCTATCGAGCATGGACTCTGGAGGCGCCCATGAAATGCAAGAGTATGATAAAGCTAATAAACATCAGTTTCCTGCTTCATCACACTCAGCTCAGCCTGAAATTATGACGTAGATAAATGCCAGTGAGAACCTTATGTACATCAATCAAAATTTGATTTAATAATTTTTTTTATATAAATAAACCTTCCTTTTTCAGTTACTAGTGTTGCTGGCGATTTATTTTGCTGACGTTTTCCAGACATTATAATCGCAAAGGATAACTCTTATGCTTGAATAAAAACATTTCAAAAAGAAAATCTCAGAATTGAGATAATCAATGAAAGTTGGTACATTGGAATCGATGATTGAAAAAGAAACAAGGTGTGGAAAGGGCTGCTATAAACAGCTTGTGTTTGAGTGTGTTGCACTCTTGCACCTTCTGAATGGGCACCCGAATGGAACATGGTGCAAGTCCAGAAGGTACAAGTGTGCAACACGTGCATCTTTTGACATTAAATAATTATGTAAGGCATTGTCCTACTTTACTGATGGTTGTATATGTTGTAAATAGATACATATGCATTGAAATTTTAAAAGTCAGTATTTGTTCTTCAAAATCAGTATTTTTGTCACAAGTAGTCAGTATTTTTGTACTCGGGGGTTGGCAGCTATACATCTTTCCAATGTTACCAGGAAATCTCGAAAAAGTTGCAAGAAATGATACTTTTTGTCCTGACTCTGAAAAGTCCATGAATTTTGCAAAACAAGTTGGGATAAACATGGGAAATTTATGCCACCACTTGATTAAAAAAACAATAACATAACAGAGGCATGACTGACCTGATTGTGAGTTAAACAGATTGAATTATATCCATAATATTTGAAAATTACAGTATGGATCATTTTAGTCAATTCAGATGCTCATTGGATTAGATTCATCAAATAGACTGGTTACTGTAGTATCATCAATATTCGTGGGGGATCAATTTTCGTGGTTTTCGTGGTTGCCACAAACCACGAATTTAAATCCCCAACGAAAAATGAGCCACATAGGTTGATGATCCCCCCCCCCCAATTCCCGACCCTTTTTTTTTTATTGTTTCATTTAAGTAAGGATAGAGAGAAAATATAGAAAAAGCATAACATATTCAAACAATAGTATTACTAAACAGAAAGAAAGAAAGAAAAAATACTAGTAATACAAAATAACTGCATATGAAAATTAGATTTAATACTTATTCAAGTCGATCCTTCAATCTAGTGCAGCTGTTGTTTAAACATTCAAATCCTTCTGAAAGCACATTTCATTTTATCCATGCATTTTGAATCCAATAGAACAACAATCCTGTAAGAAAAGTATATTTCTTGAAACACTAAAGCAGATTATTAAAGCTCACACTGCACAGATTGTTGGACAAAGCCACTGTTTCAACATCGTGTCAATCAAGTCTCATGGTACTTATAAATGTTTCTCGGGTAAATAATCCCCAAATTAAACAAGTCCAGCTTTCTCGAAACCTTTCATAATTAGGTCCGATCGCTCACTCAGTGTCGCGTGAATTGCAATTATCCATTTAGCGTGAATTGGTTTTATTAACGAGGTTGCAAGGTTTACTACTACTCTGCACTGATCGTCACCTTCTTTTTCCGTAATTATGTCCGTGACCTGTTTAGCATACCACTCCTGGAAGTGTAACTTTAGTTCTTCTTTGTATTCTTTATGCAACTTTGTGGACAGTGGTTTAAGTAAGAGATCATTCAAATGTACTTTAATAACTGATTGGTCTAGTTTTGTTGGCGGCGTCGGCTTCCTTTGATCTTGAACACTCAAACGAAAACATGGCGAAACTGATTAATCCTGATGGGTGTTTGATATGTGCTCAAATAGGTGGAAGTATTGTTTTAGTGTTGTTGGCTGAGTCTGCTTTGACAGATGTTAATCACTTGGTCAAAAACACGTTGTAAGTATTGAACTTGCCGGGTCTTAGATATGTACTCATACAGGTGGTAGTATTGTTTTAAACATTAATGTGACCGCCGTTTGCGTCGGCATCGTTTTATTCTTTTGTATTCTTTATTTGGGGTACTTGTAGAGGTTAAACCATGAAATTAACTGCCTTATAATATGCAAAATTTGACAGGCAAAACCACGAATTTACGTCCCCACGAAAATGCCTTTTTTTTACAAAACCACGAAAATTGAGCCCAACGAAAATAAATGATACTACAGTATTTCACAGAATTAGGTTCATCAGTAGACTGGTTATTTCACAGTATTAGAGTCATCTAGTAGACTGGTTATTTCACAGAATTAGTTTCATCAAGTAGACTGGTCATTTCACAGGGTTAGATACATCAAGTAGACTGGTTATTTCACAGGATTAGATTTCTCTAGCACACTCGTTATTTCAAAGGATTAGATTAATCTAGTAGACTGGTTATTTCATAGACAGCTCAATAGTGCTATATTTTCATACATTGAAGGTGTGAAAACTAGTCTAACATCATAAGATGCCAACAAGGTGATGGTAAAAGGTATCTACATTGCAAATTATTTTCTCAGAAATTGCAAGTATCATTATGTCTTTAATCTGATGAACAATGAGACGAATCTTCAACATTGATGAAATTGACCTAGTACTCACCCTTTGCATTGCTGGTTCGCATGACTACGCAAATGTCGACCCCTACATGCATATCATAGGTCTAGTAGTCATGTGATATCACTAATAACCTGTTTCAAATGTTGTAGAAAAAAAAGATATATAAAGAATAATAGATTATAATTTACTTTTCCTGCAACCTGTGGCATTCCTGCCTATGGGTCGTATTATGTATGAGAACGTCGAATCCTGTTCTTCAATTCTTATTGATTTCATGGAGGTATAACTGATTGTAATACCATTTAAATATACTGGGCCTGCTGGTAAAGCTCCTAGCATATGCTGCTTTCGCAAGGTGGTGACAAATTCCAATATTTCAGTTAGCATATGCTCTGACCCCACACCCCAACCTAAATCTCCAGATGTTAAAAATGGGGTGAGAATATTGAGAGGAAACCAAGATTGACATTTGTTTTAAAAGTCCATTTTGTAGTCTGAAACATCAAATCTCTGAGCTGAATAATATAGTATAATTTACATTAATTGCAATCTGTGGCATTCCTGCCTATGGGTCTTGTTATGTACGAGACCAAGTGGTGTTTGGTTATGACCCTTTGATATCTTCACTTAAGCACATCATGTTTTTCTTAAAATGCACTTCATGCTTTCTCTTTCTCATCAGACAAGTATTTTGGGTGTTATTAGAGGTCAGATTTTAATTGTATGAAAATACACAAATTTCCTTGCTATTTTTACAGGCCATATTCTGTTTTTGTTTTTCAGCCTCTGCGAACAATGGCTCGAATCATGAAGGAATGTTGGTTCCAAAATGCTGCGGCACGGCTCACTGCTCTTAGGATCAAGAAGACATTGAGTAACTTACATTCACAGGATGATATTAAAATGTCGACCGAAAGACCAGACAATGTGGAATGCTAAAATAAACTGCATTACAGGAGTGAATAGTGGTTTCCCATTTAAGAAAGTTTTCACACAGTATACACTACTACATCCCCAGAACTTAAATGAATTCTTCTGTTGACATGGATTAGTCTATTATACAAATGGAGGTTTGACAGGTTGCAATGTGTATATCACACACCAGTTTAAAAGATGAAGAGTAGTCTCCCCATGATGGTTGAGCCACAGGCCAGAAATACTTGATTCATTAAAAATTTATTGGTGAAGTGTTCAGTTGATGGAATTGGATAATTTTTCATTTTGAAAAAGGTTCTTGTTTGTAGAAGATTGATCTTCACATGTGCATTGCTGTGATTAAAGACACGATAATTTTGAGTGGTGTCTGTTAAATAGCTGTTTTTAATATTACAAAATTCAACAACATTTGAATAAATTTTTAGTGTCTTTGATTAAGACGAGCATGTAACTTTGCATGAGATTTTGCTTTATTATAGCGCAATATGGAGGAGTAAATACCGATCGAAAGATGTCTTTTAAACATGTTACATTTGAACTTAGTCAATTTCTGTTTTAAATTATTTCACGAGTTTTACAATGTATATATAGCTTTTAAGGTAAAAGTCTAGTTTTATTGAAGTAGCCTGAATCCGATGTGATAACGAGGGAATTTTTATTTATGCCTACAACTGCTGATAATCTAGATAATAGTATTTCTTTATCATTTTTAATTCTCAATTTTACCAATTTACTCCTGAACATTATGTTCCAGATTGGTCCAGTTTTTATAAACATAATGGACATGGCCCCCATTCTCGCTGAGCTTTAACCATCCCTGGACATTGCCTCATTGTCTGATGTATAATGAACTATTACTTTAGTTCATGTGGTTTCTGCAAACAAAGATTGAACGCATGTAACCTTGTCTTTACGAAAAGTGTTTGGTGCATTTTTGGACTCTCTGTGTGCATTTTTTCTGTATTTAAACAATCATGAACCCAAATTGTGGATGTGTGGTAAAATGTTTTCCCTTTATCTGTGTGGTAAATAGTTTGTCCTTTATCTGAGTGGTAAACTGTTTAAGTCTGCAGCTGAACTCTTTTTCAGAAACGTAAATTAAATGTACAATTCAACAGTTGTAAAACCTAATATGAGAATAAGATTTCTTGTACTTTGTAATATTTCTAGAATAAATCTGTATTCATTTAGTAGGGCCTCACCTGTTGCAAATCATCAGGGAACATAAAATAAATCTCGAAATTTAGAAAGTGGATAAAGCATCATCCCTCATTTTTTTGCTATGATAATGTTTTCATGTGGCATCTTGTCAGAAATAGCATAATTCAATACAAATAATGCTAACTTATTCAATACTGTTTGGGTGTTTACGGAAGATTGTTAAAATGCACAGTTTCTATAAGATCAGTAGTACAAGCTTGAGTTCATTTAAAATGGAACCCATTTGTCCTTGCTAGAATCAGTTATTATTGATAATTGAAGGGATATCGGTCCCTCCATCATGTGGCATAGAATCCATCGTCTTTGATACTTGAAGGGATATCAGTCCCTCCATCCTGTGACATAGAATCCATTGTCCTTGATGCTTGAAAGGATATCAGTCCCTCCAACCTTTGGCATATAATACATTGTCCTTGATACATGGAGGAATATCAGTACCTCCATCCTATGGTTTTAGACTCAATTATTATTGATAATTGAAGGGATATTAGTCCCTCCATCCTGTGGCATAGAATCCATTGTTCTTGATACATGAAGGGTTATCAGTCCCTCCATCCTGTGGCATAGAATCCATTGTCCTTGATACATGAAGGGATATCAGTCCCTCCATTCTATGGTTTAGACTCAATTATTATTGATAATTGAAGGGATATTAGTCCCTCCATCCTGTGGCATAGAATTCATTATCCTTGATACTTGAAGGGTTACCAGTCCCTCCATCCTTTGGCATATAATCCGTTGTCCTTGCTGCTTGAAGGGATATCGGTCCCTCCATCCTATGGCATAGAATCCATTGTCCTTGATGCTTGAAGGGATATCACTCCCTCTATCCTTTGATATAGAATCCATTGTCCGTTTACATGAAGGGATATCAGTCTCTCCATTCTGTGGCATAGAGTCCATTATCCTTGATGCTTGAAGGGATATCAGTCCCTCCATCCTGTGGCATAGAATCCATTGTCCTTTACTATGTATAGTTCGTATTACTAATAATAGTGACAAATTTCATTGCTGTAAAAAACAAAGTATATAGGCATTGATCTTTCAGAAAGCTTTACACATTAAAGGAGGGAATGCAGATACAGGTATAGGATTCAACCTGATACCAATAAAAGGGACATTGAATAGCAACATCTCAGCAGCTATGTTTTCCCTGTAATATTAAATACATTGGCATCATCAAACTTCACAGCCACAGTATTCTCAATGCTTTCATTTAGTAAATTGTTTCAGATAGTGGATACAAATCTAAAATTTTCTTAAGTTCATTATTTTTTTATGTAAACGTCATTGACATCATATATTGAATTGTTATATACATGTATATTTTCCTTGCACCATTATGTTTTTGAATATTTCACTTTGATATATTTATCTGCCACAGGAACATTAAAGCAACTTCCTATGCTTGTGATTGTCCGCAAATAGTATCTCAGCTTATTTTGATTCCTTTGTGCAGTGTTTTGTGATGTTAAGTTATGTACCAGAACAGTGCTTAGGAATATGTTGCAACTAGAAATTGTTTAGTGTATCCAATGCTTCAGAATTTTAGCATGAAA
Organism: Unio delphinus; assembly: GCA_029339505.1. Classification (NCBI taxonomy): domain Eukaryota; kingdom Metazoa; phylum Mollusca; class Bivalvia; order Unionida; family Unionidae; genus Unio; species Unio delphinus. The sequence goes on along the minus strand of JAQISU010001241.1, from coordinate 695,159 downwards.
ATGAATGATGTATGCTTTCTGTATAATCACTGTTTTACTGTACAGATTATGGCTTTTTTGAACATTGTATTGCATTATGATTGTGATGCTAACATTGTTATTACATTATGATTGTGATGCTAACATTGTTATTACATTATGATTGTGATGCTAACATTGTTATTATGTTATGATTGTAATGTTAAACATTACATTTTTACATTATGCTTGTGATGTTAACATTACATTTTTACATTAAAATTGTGATGTTAGCATTACATTTTTAAATTATGAATGTAATGTTAACATTACATTTTTACATTATGATTGTGATGTTTACGTTATGAATGCGATGTTAACATTATTCTATTACATTATGATTATGGTGTTATTGTGGCAGTTTTACATCGTGATTGTGGTGTTAACATGGCATTTTTACATTAGTGTTTACATTATGATTGTGATGTTAACATTACATTATTACATTGTGATTGTGATGTTAATATTACATTATTACATTGTGATTGTGATGTCAACATTACATTATTTCAATGTGATTGTGATGTGATGTTTGCGTGATTGCTGCTTTTAAAGAATAAAAATGTCTATAAAAATTTAAATCCTTGCAAGAGCAGTGCTTAGAATAAAAGTGATAGGAAATCATTAGAAACTGTCACAGTGAACATTAAATTAAACCTTAAGAAACTGTCACAGTGAACATTAAATTAAACCTTAAGAAATCCTTCGTAATTCAGAACCTGTCGTACATTAGCTCTACAGGCTGTCTGAATTATGATGAGAGTTCAATAACTGTATCATAGAGAAAAAAATAATTCACATAACCAGCAATGCTGATGATGAAGCCTGTGCAAAATTGAATTATTTTACATTACCATTTCAGATTTTATTTCGTGTACATTTGGCTTTTTCCTGTACATTTTTTGTTTTGATCCTTACATTACATGGCACTGGAATTCTTACATTGCACTGGAATTCTTACATTGCACTCTAATTCTTGCCTTCATCATTTTGGACGAGTTATGGCTCTCGTTGACCTGATTAACTGTTTCCTGTACTTTTTTCTGTTTTGGTCCTTACATTGAGAGAGATAAGTCAAATAGAGTACTTGAAAGTGTGCTTCAGACTTTTTGTCTTCAGGTTTGGATTGCTTGGACTCTTTAATTGTTTAAACATGTACACTTTTCAAAAAAGCTAGATACTCTAGCTTTTCTCTAGCAGTCATTCATGATTTTCACTATTGTCCATATTTAGAGATTTTACAATGGGGTCTCCTTTCAAAATTCTAGAATGCAGTCATCTTGATTGACACTGTATTGTCCATATTAAGAGATTTTTACAATGGGCTCTTTTCAGGAAAGCTAGAATGCAGTCATCCTTGATTGTCACTGTATTGTCCATATTGACAGGGTTTTACAATGGGCTCACTTTTCACATGACAACTTTGGTGGTGCTACTAGAAATTTGAAAGTTTTCAGAAGATTATGCTTGAACAATTTAAAATTGATATACAGGTACAGAAAATAATTCATTTTGTATGCGGTGAGGCTTAATGAGTTTGAATAAAAAGACAGTTATTGATGTCTTACACAGTTTGTGTTTTCTTGATATTGCTGTGTTATAAAAGTGTCTAGTTTATGCAGTAATTAGGTTGATAAAATAATGTGGTTTACATAACCATGATAAGTCCATGCTTTTTAAAGGTTTGTATATTAAGAGGAAATGTGTACATGTAATGTAAATAAATTTTACAAATCCTTATTTTTGCAAGGTTATGCTGGGATGTATGTGTTTTTCGCAATTGTAATAGGAGAGAAGGATGGAGCTTGCTCATTATTGTAATGTTAAACATACAGATTTTTCACATGATGCTGTTCCGATGATTTTTCACATGATGCTGTTCCGATGATTTTTCACATTTTCTTTCGATAAAACAGCGATAATTGGATAACATCTGGAGCATGCATTTTTTTTGGTTGCATTTTACATAATTGAATTGGTAATGGTGTATCTCTATGCTTTGTACCACCTTCTTAGTACCTCCTTAACATCATATTTTATTATCCTGAACTCGTAATAATTTGAATTACTTTTAAATATGTTAGTTCTATTTGAACACCTTATTCAACCCTGAACACCACCAAAACTTCCTAATTTTATATGAACATCTTAATAGCGTATTATTTCAGGAACAGCTTAATTACTTCTGAACATGTTTTTTTCTGAAACACTTCATTTAATGACAATTTTTTTTATAATTATAATGAATAGTGGATGGTAACAACATTGATGCACACAAGTGTATGGAAACTTTGTCTTTATTTTCTTCTTCTGAACTTAGAAGCAGGGATTTTAATTTTGGTTTGGTTGTTCATTCATCCATCTTGCATTTATTTACATACAAATTATTCACTTTTTATGGACACTATTGTATTTATGTGATGTATGATTTCATTTTGTTAAAGGGGCATAACTCTGAGAAAATGGCCGACTACTATACATGTTTAGCTTCTACATCCAGACTATACAATTTTTCATTGCAGTCTATTTGGTGTTGGACATGCCTTGTACTGTTTACATCTTTGCTATTTTCCAAACTAATGGGTGCCAACATTTGCTAATTTTATTTATAGCGCTTTTATGGCTAGAGAATGTAATGAAGTAGTTTGTATATTTTGACTCAGCTTTTTTATAACTTATATAACCCTGTCCATGTTAATGAGAACTTGTCTGAGTTTGTAATACCAGTGCCATCGATCTATATAACAACTAGTATCCAATGTTATGTTGACCTTTATAACAGCCAATATCCAATGTTATGTTGACCTTTATAACAACCAATATCCAATGTTTTCTTGACCTTTATAACAACCAGTATCCAGTGTTATGTTGACCTCTATAACAACCAATATCCAGTTTTCTTTAGACCTTTGTAACAACCAATATCCAGTTTTCTTTAGACCTTTGTAATAACCAATATCCAATGTTATGTTGACCTTTATAACAACCAATATCCAATGTTATGTTGACCTCTACAACAACCAATATCCAGTTTTCTGTTGACCTTTATAACAACCAATATCCAGTTTTCTTCAGACCTTTGTAACAACCAATATCCAGTTTGCTTTAGACCTATAAAACAACCAGTATCCAATGTTATGTTGACCTTTATAACAACCAATATCCAATGTTATGTTGACCTTTATAACAACCAATATCCAGTTTTCTGTTGACCTTTATACCAACTAATATCCAGTTTTCTTTAGACCTTTGTAATAACCAATATCCAATATTATGTTAACCTATAAAACAACCAATACCCAATGTTATGTTAACCTTTAAAACAACCAATCTCCAATGTTATATTGACGTATATAACAAGCAATATCCAGTTTTATGTTGAGCTTTATAACAACCAATATAAATTGTTCTTTTAAACTATTTAGCAGCAAATATTCTGTTGATCTGTATAGCAACTGTTATCCAGCATTTTTATTTAGCAGCAAATATCTGGTGTTTTCTTTAAAAGATGATCATATTTACCTGCATAGTGATAATGTAGAATCATTATTTCCTTGACAGAACTGAATTACATAGCATAATTACTATTCGAGTATGTATTTTTATTTTTTGATGATATATGATGTGTGAATTAATAATGTTCTATCACTCAGTTTTACGGCCAAGACATTAATATGTTGTATTGGTTGTTTCCATCCACTGTTTAAACAATAAACCAAACAAATGAACTGTATCATCACAGCGAATCATGCATCATATCACATTATGATGTAATGAGTTACCTTTTACAAGGCATTGTGGGTAATTTTCTGCAAGGCATTATGTGTAACACTGGTACAGTGTAATACTTTGTCTAGTTTATATTCATATCAATGAAACGTGGTGCATGAGAGAAATGTAATACCAGTGATACATATACAATGACTTGCAAATTTTGCGTATTTACTATCACCTGCTCTAAATAATTATCTTTTACCTACTTATGTGGTCATGGTTTCTAGTTATCATTTTTTGTATAAAAAATAGTTGCATTGTTTAAGAAAAGCCATTAGATCATGTTGATATGTGTTTACATTGCTTGCATTTGGGCATGTATGAGAAACGGTGGTAAATATTTATATTCTGTGATTGGCTTAATTATCTTTTGTAAGCTTTGCACATGAGGATAATTCAGTGTCACCGCAATTATAAACCCAAAGTAATGACAGTTTAAGTGTAGGGAACTTAAACGTAGTGACTGTTTAGCAATTTCAATGAAATAAAAGTTAATACCCTAGCTGTGTGTTTTTCAGTTTTAATTTTGTTGCGAGTGCATTTATAACCAAACATGCAAACACAGACAGACATATGTACATATATAATTACATCTATGCATGCACACACACATACAAACATACATGCATAATATACAAACACATACATACATACATACATACATACATACATACATACATACATACACAGACACATAGACAGACATGCATACATGCATAATTATATACATGCATACTGATATGCATACACACAGTATGTAGAATCTCACATGAAACATTGATTTTTCCATCTTCTTCAAGTCCTTCACTGCAATATATCATACCAAACATATAACAATTTAAGTGACATGTTGTATATAATAGCCACTCCTGAACATATAACAATTTAAGTGACATGTTGTATACAAGTCAATCCTGAACACATAACAAGTGACATGTTGTATATAATAGTCACTCCTGAACATATAACAAGTTAAGTAACATGTTGTATATAATAGCCACTCCTGAACATATAACAAGTTAAGTGACATGTTGTATATAATAGTCACTCCTGAACATATAACAAGTTAAGTAACATGTTGTATATAATAGCCACTCCTGAACATATAACAAGTTAAGTGACATGTTGTATATAATAGTCACTCCTGCACACATAACAAGTGACATGTTGTATATAATAGCTACTCCTGAACATATAGCAATTTAAGTGACATGTTGTATATAATAGCCACTCCTGAACATATAACAAGTTAAGTAACATGTTGTATATAATAGCCACTCCTGAACATATAACAAGTTAAGTGACATGTTGTATATAATAGTCACTCCTGAACATATAACAAGTTAAGTAACATGTTGTATATAATAGCCACTCCTGAACATATAACAAGTTAAGTGACATGTTGTATATAATAGTCACTCCTGCACACATAACAAGTGACATGTTGTATATAATAGCTACTCCTGAACATATAGCAATTTAAGTGACATGTTGTATATAATAGCCACTCCTGAAAATGTAATAAGTTAAGTGACATGTGTATATAATAGTCACTCTTGAACATATAACAATTTAATGGACAGGTTTAAAGTGACATGTTGCATATCATAGCCACTACTGCAATCTATTTTATAATTCTTCTAGACACGAGTTTAGTTAACAGTGTAAAAAAATCATTCTTAAATAGATGTTACACTAATATGATAGAATCACGTTTGTTATGGTCTAGATTTTACATTTGTTACAATTTCACTAGGGTGCAATGAGGTCAAAGTTTCATTCATCAAACTTGATAGAGAATCACACTTGTATTTCTTATCTACCTAATAGCTATGGTAGATTGATAAATATACTAACCGACTTTATTTTACCCCTTACAGGACTTTGACGTCTTCATTTGCTATCGTAGATGATAAATGTACTGACCGACCTTTTACCACCATGGTTAGTGTACGTTTGGCAATTGGATAGTTTTCACAAATCCAGAAAAAGTTTTTGGCGAAAATATATTGTGACTTGGTTAACTTTATTTCCCCGTTAATTAAAAGCACCAAACTAAGTGTGTGTGTGTGTGTGTGTGTGTGTGTGTGTGTGTGTGTGTGTCTGTATGTGTGTAACACAGAAAGTTGAAGTCCAGTTACGTTTAACTTTATTTCCCCGTTGATTCAGTGTGTGTGTTTGTGTGTGTGTGTGTATAACAAAAATAGCTGAAGTCAAGGTACGTTTTTGTTTTACATCAACAAATAACTCTCTACTGTACAGTATCTTATTTATTTTGCAACTTGAGCCCGTTCCAATAGGCATAGTGGCGTTAGCGCCCAGATTTTGATATTTTCATTAATTTTTTCCCTGATTTCCTTGAGGTTTTGTTTCTCCTCATTCCTTCCAAAATTTACTCCTAAGGTTTTTACGTTGTCTTTAATTAAGGAGGGAGGTAGCCCATGTTGCTTGCCTCCCCAGTTTCCTATTAGTAATATTTCTGTTTTGTCGGGGTTTATTATTGATCCCGAAACTTTCCCAAATTGCTCAAATTCCTTGATCGGTTCTTTTTAGCAATCTTTATCTTCTATAAAGTTAGTACAATCATCTGCATCTTGTAGCATTTCACTTCTTCTTTTATGTTTGGAACTTTAATCCCTTGGTTGTTATTTATTTTTATACTTAGTATTTCTATAGCTATTACGTATAATAGCATAGATAGTGGGCATCCTTGCCTCACTGATCTTTTGATATCAAATTTATCCGTTTTGGCTTCGTTTGCCTTTACACATGAGTTTATATCCCTGTACAGGATTTTAGTCCAACTTTGGAAGTTTATTCCAAGACCAAATTTTTCCAGTGTCTTCTATAGATAGTTTTGTTCAAGTCTGTCAAAGGCTTTTTCCTGGTCTATTAGTACAATGGCACTAGTTCACCCAGTAATATTTATGATAGTTCTAATATTAAGTATGTTATTTTGTATTCCCTCCCTTTCGGGCAACTAGTTTGATTTATGTTGATTATTTTATCAAGACAATTTTTCATCCTTTCTGCTAAACTTTTACTTATAATTTTATAACCAATATTTAGGAGGGAGATGGGCCTCCAATTTTTTAGATCTTCCCTATCCCTTCCCTTCGTATATTAGTGTTATCATACCTTCACTCATTGTGTTTGACATGTTTTGATTCCTTAGTGCAATATTATTATATAACCATTCTAAAACTGGTGACAGTTCTCCGCAGAAATGTTTATAGAATTCTGCCGAGATTCCATCTGTACCTGGTGATTTATTTTTAGATAGTTTCCCTATCGTCTCCACTATTTCGACTTGCGAGATGAAATCCTCACATATGCTACTATGTTATGTGTTTATTATCTCGCACTTTGTCTCTCGTAAACATGTCTCTTTATGTTCGTCTTCTGTGTCCTGTGAGGTATATAAGTCCTTGTAGTAATTTTGTATATAGTCTAGTATTTTAGATTTGTCTGTCGTGCTTCCTTCCCTCCCTATATTTAGTGATTCTAGAGTCCCCCCCCCCAATCTTCTTAATTTCTCCCGTTCCTTCCCTGTTTTTATATAAGTGTGAATTTTCCTGCTTTTATATCCATCTCCTTTTGCACTTCATTTTTTTTATTTTTACTAATTTTTCTTCTAATGATTTTTTTTGTGCCCTGTGTTGTTGTTTTTATCAAATTTTCCAAAGCTTCTTTTTCTAATTTTATCTTTCTAACCCTTAATTTTGAATGAAAAATAACTATTTTTTTTTAAAAACCCCTTTTTAGTTTATCCCACTCAAGTATTATATCCAAATTCCCTTTTGCTTTAAAATTTTCTATTTCTTTTTTTAATTTCCCTCCCAAATTCTTCATTTTCTAGTATTTTATTGTTTAGTTTCCATTGTCACCTTCCCCATTTAGTTCTTTTGTTTTTCCCTATTTCTACAGATATTAATTTATGGTTCGAAAGTTTGTAATCTATTATCCCTGCTTTAATGTATTGAATTGTTCCGGATGATGTACCCCATAATTTATCTATCCTGTTCCCTGTGTTTTCTTTGTAATCAAAAGTGTAATCTGCCCTTAGTAGGTTTAACTGTCTGTACATATCAATTAGTTTCTGTGATTTCATAATACATTCCATTTTGTCCTTAAACCGTATGTCTTCCGTTGTCAGTTTCCCGTTCTGTCTATGTCGTCCACTGCCCAATTAAAATCCCCTCCTATGATCAAATTGCCCATTGTATAGTTTTCTAAATATTTCGCCAGCTCGTCAATAAATTCCTGTTTTTTTGTATCTATTTGCTGGTATATACATATTAAGAAAATTGTTCCCTCCCATTTTTATGTGAATTAACCTTCCCTTAAAAACTCCTCTTCATCTACCCTTTCCCATGTACACCCTTGTTTATTACTAATTACCATAGCTTTCCCTCCCTTTGTATTCTTTCCAACAAAGTTGTTAGTTATAATTATACTATCCATGTCGCGTTCAATTTGTTCTTTTTAGTTCGTCCGTAAATCCATTGTGTGTTTCCTGTACAAAAAGTAAATCATAGTCCCCTATTTGATTCAGTTTTTGTGCTTTGTCTTTATCTATCCCATTTATATTAAAAGATAATAAACGGAAGTTTTGTCCTTCCATTTTTGTAGTGCACTAGGTTTCCGCATTATAAAGAGTATTGTTGGTTATATTTAGTTTTTAAATGGCTATTGTTCTTATATTCATATGATTTCCTCATCTAACCATTTTTCTGGGGATCCTGGTTCTTCCCCTAGTGTTTTGTTTGTGCTACCTGACTGTAAAAGTCACTAGTGACCTGCGAGGTAATTAGTGTATCCCTAGGGTCATTTAGGTTATTGGGTCCTCAGAGGGTCATTGTCTGTTTGTGTCTCATCTTCCTTTTCTGGGCTTTTCTTTTTAACCACTTCCGATCCTTTGTTTTCCTTTGTGGTATTATTTCCCTCCTTTTTCCTTTCCTCAAGTGATTGGGATAAAATTTTCCTCATATCCCCCCAGCAGCAGAAGGGGCGAATCAGACAACATTTTTAGACAAGTTTTCACTGAAATCACGCTTAAAATCAATGAAACCAATGACATCAGACTCCAAAGTCAATGACATCAGGTCCCAAATGTGTGTGTGAATCATGAATTAGGTCCAAAAAAAAAATTATGAAAAAATCAATGAAATTAATGAAATCAAAAACTTTTCAACTATTACATTTTTTGGGAAAAGGGACTACAACGTCTTTGTCACTCACCCTCTCTGCTGTTGGAACTTTCAGTTCTGGGTTAACCGAATATTTGATCAAGTCCGATACGATATCGTGTTCCAGACCTTGTCTGGGGACGAAAATCCTCTTAGGATTTCACAAATAGACTAATTTGTAAAACCTCCTCTTGTAAATCAATCAGATTATTAGACTGATCTGTGAGTTTGAAATTAATTTTGGTTAATGAATTATTATGACATCGCATATAGACTGGATTCACCGGGGACTCAATTATTAAAAACCCTGGAGGAGCTGTTGGTGCAAATGAATACAAAATATATCCTTGCTGAGCTTGATTTGATCGTTCTAAATTTATTTGATAGCTTCCTTCGATCACATCACATACTAAATTGAGCGCAATCACCGTTGAAATATTCACATTGAACGGAGCAATATGCCTGCCACCACCATCTGGGTCATTATTATGGGTCAGGATTTTTATTTCCGGTGATGTTGCTTTTTTCCACGCATCATGAATTATTTTAAAACCAATATCGATGGCATCACTGAGAGATTTTTGTAGTTCTGGTACGTTATATCCTGGTAGTTTGACTGTGGGTATATCCTTGACGGGGATGCCCTTGCCTCCTGCAAAAATTGTTTTTGTTGTAGGATTACTGTCACCTAATATCTCTTGAATAATTTGTGAATTAAATGTTTCCATGTCATTGATGATTTTGTTACATGTTTTTACGACACTGATAAATTCATCTCGGGTAAGAGAGCCGGATTTAAGGGGTATTAACAACAGTGAAAAATCATTATTCATTGCTGTGAAATTTTCAGCGATTTTAAGTTCGTTAACAAAAAGATATTTCCCTCCCTTATCTATAGTGCCAAGAGCAAAAAAGATGCTAGCAATACTGTAATCTCTATAACTCTTTACTGGATTATCAGATTTTATCCTGTCTGTGATATAATCGGTTTTTTGAGGTTCTGGTAAATCAACGGTTTCCTCCCTTGGTGGTAATTCAGGCCATCCTAGAACGGTTCTTATTGAGCTTTGATAGATATCTACGACGTATTCTTCTGAGTTTATTTCAATGGCAGATGATAGTGTTGGTTCATGAACTGTTATAGCGATTTTTGACTCTACTCCAGTAATCGATTTTAT
>JAQISU010001241.1:0-82500 GCA_029339505.1 Unio delphinus | reverse complement strand
ACCACGAACAAATAACCACACAAGATAATTTATATAACCAAAAGATTATTGTAATGAACTGGTCACATAATCTTATAATTATGGATTGTGCGTCCTTTTCTGTCCAGTGCAATTAAAACAATTAGTAAAATACAACAACAATAAAATAAGAAAACAACAAATGATTATATGTTCTCGTTGGTACGCTATTTATGTCAATGGCCCGAGACAATGTATATCGCGGTAGGTATCCTTCAACCAGTTTACGGTCTGTTGTATACAGGAACTGCCTTAGGCCAAGTCGAACGAGGCAACCGCCATGGGCCCCGCGCCGTTAGGAAATCAACTCCACAATGCCATTGTTTGCTTGGGTCCCCGCTCATTGCTTGCTGCCTTTGGACCCCGCATTCTGCCATGGAACTACGCATCCTGCCTTGGGACCCGCACATCTTAGGGCCGGACCTGGTTGTACATTTTAAGCAGGATATTAGAAACAGTGAGTACTTCATGCTTTCCATCATTCGACACTTTTCAATAAGTCTCATGGATCATGCTCCCAATGCGTACAGCGGCTACTCTAAAGCATTTCAATCTGTTTAGTATACTGCCGACTTGGGCATAAGATTGACCCAGAAACTGTAATTCAGTTTTAGCACATTACATATATATAGCCGAGGTGTTCTTATTGCTGTTACGACTCCATAGTCACAAAATCAGTAAGAGATAAAAGAAACACCAAAATGTGTTGTACTACTTAGAAAACAATTTAATTATCAAAGTTATAAGTGAAACTCTGACCGGAACTTATTGCACTACAATGTGAACCCAATATAATCCTTTTAAAAGTCGATGAAAGTCATAAATGAGAGAAAATTTCCTTATAACTTTCAAAACCGGAAATTTAGTGGTCCTCCTAGAACTGTGATGTTGTCAAGATGGCATTGTCCAGAATTCCTTCGAATAATTTACAACAGATCCAGAACAATAATATAGTCCAAATAATGAGCACCTTCTATTTACACTAACGATTCAAACAAATTTGTTCTCCTAAATAATATCAAAGTACAACATCAAACACGTCTGCAGAGTGTCACGTTGTAAGGAAAAAAACCAGATGGCAACATGTATATGCTAGACAGTGAGGCTAATAATTTCGCTTCATAAATATACGAAGGTCAGTTTTGCGAACAATGAGGTGTCAAGCCACTTATTTGACATAATCATATGAACTCGTGACTGGCGCTTTATTTTGGCCAAGCCAGTTACATAACATTGCCATAACACGATCCACAAGTAAGTGATGAAGTATTGTGCTCAGATCAAAGGAACATAATGTGGGGCTCGTAATTCCACCCATGCCAGAGTGCCGGGGAGGAGGCAGTATCTAGTAATTATGTGAATTAGGGTGAATCAACATCCACTCGGAGTTAAGCATGGCATGGACATCATTAGAATCACAAGTTTAATCTATTATCTTGAGAACTAAATACTAGTAGTCGCTAAACCATCATGCCGGAAGTATAAGAGAAGTTAAGCTACTCCGAATTCATTCGAAATTGGCGGAAAACTTGTTAATTTGGGAATATTAAAGGAGCTTCCCTACAGGTCAGTGATTATTTGCTCGATTGTTATAATATATTACGGTAAGGTAATTGTACTTTAATTATGTACAGTATGTATACTTCATTAATATATTCGATTATTACCGAGAGTTACCATTTGTGTATATATGTTTTCATCATGGTGTTTGGTTTTTGTTGTTGTTGCTCTTGATTGGTTTAACGCCATTGTAGCACAATATAGGTTATACATGACGGCCAGTATTAATGGTATAGGAAGAACCGAGATAACAACGGAAAAAACCACCGACCCACGATACGCCGTGCGTGCACAGCATGACCAATTATCAACTAGAAGTTCTTTTGGTGGCGGATAACTTATTAGTGTGTGTGTGTGTGTGTGTGTGTGTGTGTGTGTGTGTGTCACTTTTTATTGTAACGAGGCTAATATACTTACTGCGGACCCTTTAATATAAATTGCGTCCCGTAAGGAATAATTGCCAGTGCTAGAATGATTTGAAGCGTTAGTTGCCAAGGAATAATTCTGCATCCGACCATCCGACTACTGGGTCATCGAATAGCCTGTTGTATGGTGATTTGGCTGTAGTAATGTCTTTTCCATATAACTAATTGAAAAAATGGGTCTCAAGATCATCATATGTTGTCGTCATCGTCACCACTAATACCGCAACCACCAACCACCAGCATCACTAGTCCCCAACAATTGCGTGGCGGCAAGTATAGAACAACACTGAAAGTAAATGCATCGAGCTCATCACTGTTTTATGATAAATTGACTAGGTTCTTTGATTACATAGGAAGCATGTGTTATTTATATATTTATTTTAGGTAACAATCTTTACTTCTTGTTTCTGTTTCGTTTCAAAGGTATCCACATGAAAACCATTAAATCTAATATAAAGCGCAACCTTGAAACTTCTGTGTGTCTGGATTAGTATATCTGGTATTTATGTCATGCTACAAGTATATAATAATAAAATAAAGAATATCGTTGTATCCAGTATGGATTTGTAAACGGTATCGATTTGTATATCGTATCGATTTGCTGCTGTTCGGTGTAAACCAATAATATATTGTAACTGGGGCGGGTTGTCAACATTGTGCGTACATTATTCGAATCGTTATAAAACGTTGTTATTCTTAGATGCATACGGTATTTGAGTGAAATGTTTCTGACTTGTTTGCGTTTTCTTTACTGTCGGAGGACACGTACGGTATTTGACTGAAGCTTAATTAAGACTTGTTTGTGAAAACGGTCAATACCTTAGGATCGGATATTAGGGGTTTTATTTGTGAATACGGTCAATACCTTAGGATCGGATATTAGGTTTTTTTTTTTGTGAATACGGTCAATACCTTAGGATCGGATATTAGGGGTTTTATTTGTGAATACGGTCAATACCTTAGGATCGGATATTAGGGGTTTTATTTGTGAATACGGTCAATACCTTAGGATCGGATATTAGGGGTTTTATTTGTGAATACGGTCAATACCTTAAAATCGGATATTATGGGTTTTATTTATGAATACGGTCAATACCTTAGGATCGGATATTAGGGGTTTTATTTGTGAATACGGTCAATACCTTAGGATCGGATATTAGGGGTTTTATTTGTGAATACGGTCAATACCTTAGGATCGGATATTAGGGATTTTATTTGTGAATACGGTCAATACCTTAGGATCGGATATTACGGGTTTTATTTGTGAATACGGTCAATACCTTAGGATCGGATATTAGGGGTTTTATTTGTGAATACGGTCAATACCTTAGGATCGGATATTAGGGGTTTTATTTGGTTAGTAGTCTAGACATTAATCCTTTCTAATTGTAAGGAATACGTGCTATTTTGGACGGATCTGTTCAAAGGATATTCGCTTGTGTTAACCCTGATATTGTTTAAATAGGTAACATACGTGTATTGGTGTGTAAATAGGTAAGATACGTGTATTGGTCTGTAAATAGGTAAGATACGTGTATTGGTCTGTAAATAGGTAAGATACGAGTATTGGTCTGTAAATAGGTAAGATACGTGTATTGGTGTGTAAATAGGCAAGATACGTGTATTGGTGTGTAAGTAGGTAAGATACGTGTATTGGTGTGTATATAGGTAAGATACGTGTATTGGTGTGTAAATAGGTAAGATACGTGTATTGGTGTGTAAATAGATAAGATACATGTATTGGTGTGTAAATAGATAAGATACGTGTATTGGTGTGTAAATAGGTAACATACGTGTATTGGTGTGTAAATAGGTAAGATACGTGTATTGGTGTGTAAGTAGGTAAGATACGAGTATTGGTGTGTAAATAGGTAAGATACGTGTATTGGTCTGTAAATAGGTAACATACGTGTATTGGTGTGTAAAAAGGTAAGATACGTGTATTGGTGTGTAAATAGGTAAGATACGTGTATTGGTGTGTAAATAGGTAAGATACGTGTATTGGTGTGTAAGTAGGTAAGATACGAGTATTGGTGTGTAAATAGGTAAGATACGTGTATTGGTGTGTAAATAGGTAAGATACGTGTATTGGTGTGTAAATAGGTAAGATACGTGTATTGGTCTGTAAATAGGTAAGATACGTGTATTGGTGTGTAAATAGGTAAGATACGTGTATTGCTAATCATGATCCACACGTTGTACATTTGACTGATATTGTGCCCCCGGGTAAAGAAAACTTTTTTTGGGATCAGGATCATTACATATATATTACTTTTAAACAAGCTCTAACGAATCGTTTGAAATAAAAACTGTGAATTTTCCCTTCGTTTTTCATGCTCGGCTTCCTACATTCGTTCATTAGCCCTCCAGACTTTTAAAACTGTGTGTGTGCATATAATAATTCTTTACATCTGTTTTCGAAAGCATATCATTTTATATTTTTCAAATATCATTTTCGCAATAAAACTGATATTAAATGACCGTTTACGAACCAATACCAGAAAATGCGATGTATTAAGATAATGTTTTTTTTTTCAAAATAAATATAAAAAAATAATTTCAGTTCTGATTGTGGTTCTTCACTTCTTTCCGGAAAAAGCATAAATATTGATTCTTTACTTATTAATTAAGTTATGGTACCGAAATGAATCGCTGATTCTTTTCCGTTACATAGCGACAATTAATTCAACCAAACCAGTTAATAATTGGGGAAAATGTATTTTTCGTTTCTGCAAATTGCATTTATCGCGATAGTAGTCAATGTTCTGCTTCATACGATTGCCTTTGTCAAGCTTAACCATATTCTCCTCTCCTACATATATATTACTTAATGCAGTATAGCAAACTCGCTATTTTATTTCCTTATGTATGTTAAAGGACGAAGTTCACTAACTTTACTTTTGTTTTTGGCATATGTACAGTTCTGAGAATCAAGTAGATTGCATTAAAGGTTCTGTGAATTTCATGTGTGGTTGTGCGAATCAGATAGCTCTCATTAAGGTTCTGTCGATTTCATGTGTGCGCTGCTCGCATTTATAGTCACGATGCTCATACAATACGATGTAGATTAGCTTAAATTACTTTTCCATAGATGTCAATGAAATTAATATATAATATTGAGAATGTAAACAAAGCAGCGTATTTATTTTGGAGACGTTGGAATGCACTTGTAATGGCTTCAGAAATATTCCGTTTCCATTCGATACAGGAAGAAGGTGCTAAAATCCTGTTTTTTCAATCAGTACCCTTCTTAATCCTCGTTAGCGTTCAGCAAACTTATATATTAGTGTTGAAAAGATGGAGAAGGGATTCACCAAGCGATTAATCAAATAAGCCAGTAAAGGTAGTTATGCCCTTCCCCCAGTCCCTATCAGCAACAAGAAAATGTGTACATAGTGTCTTACGACAAAGCAAATACACGAACGTTTAAAGTCAGTACAATTATATAGGTACAAAGATACTTGATATTTATGGTCTCTAGCAACAGACCCGTACCTTTAGTGTAAGATAGTCTCTAGCAACATACCCGTACCTTTAGTGTAAGATAGTCTCTAGCAACAGATCCGTACCTTTAGTGTAAGATAGTCTCTAGCAACAGATCCGTACCTTTAGTTTAAGATAGTCTCTAGCAACAGATCCGTACCTTTAGTGTAAGATAGTCTCTAGCAACAGACCCGTACCTTTAGTTTAAGATAGTCTCTAGCAACAGATCCGTACCTTTAGTGTAAGATAGTCTCTAGCACCAGATCCGTACCTTTAGTGTAAGATAGTCTCTAGCAACAGATCCGTACCTTTAGTGTAAGATAGTCTCTAGCAACAGATCCGTACCTTTAGTGTAAGATAGTCTCTAGCAACAGATCCGTACCTTTAGTGTAAGATAGTCTCTAGCACCAGATCCGTACCTTTAGTGTAAGATAGTCTCTAGCAACAGATCCGTACCTTTAGTGTAAGATAGTCTCTAGCAACAGATCCGTACCTTTAGTGTAAGATAGTCTCTAGCAACAGACCCGTCCCTTTAGTGTAAGATAGTCTCTAGCAACAGATCCGTACCTTTAGTGTAAGATAGTCTCTAGCAACAGATCCGTACCTTTAGTGTAAGATAGTCTCTAGCAACAGATCCGTACCTTTAGTGTAAGATAGTCTCTAGCAACAGATCCGTACCTTTAGTGTAAGATAGTCTCTAGCACCAGATCCGTACCTTTAGTGTAAGATAGTCTCTAGCAACAGATCCGTTCCTTTAGTTTAAGATAGTCTCTAGCAATATATTCAGGTTTTTAATTTAAGTTATACTCTAATTATAGATCCACACATTTAGTTAAAAGTGACATTTATTAATAGATCCGTTTCTTTAGTTCAAGGTAGCCTCTAGCAGTTTGTTTATAACTTACGTTCAAGGTAACATCTAGTAATGGGTCAATATATTTAGTTTAAGGTGCCCTCTAACAATAGATCCATACATTTAGTCAAACGTGACAATTAATTATAGATCTTTTGTTTATGTTCAGCTCTAGCAATGGATCCGTACCTTTATGTTCCAGGTAGTCTCTAACAATAGATCCGTGCATTTAGTTAACAGTGACATTTATTAATAGATCCATACCAATTATTTAAATTCACCTCTAACGATAGATCCATACATTTAGATTAGAGTAATCAATAGTCCGCAAAGATGAGTTGTTGTTGTTGATCGTCTGTCGATTCGATGAGGACCTTTCTAGTCATCCGAAGGTTGGAGAGCTTGGTCCTTTTCTGTGTCCAGCTATATCTCTCACATCTGACGGAGTTTCTGCTCTACAGTTCTGCGTATATTGTTGTACGTATATTTCTTAGAGGTGGACTTCGAGATGTTGAGGTAGGTTTGAAGTTTGTGGTGTTTCTTATTAAGCAACTGTTTGATCTCGTCGCAGTTCTCATCAAACCAGTTTTGATGCTTTCTGGTTGAGGGTCCTGGGATTTCCGAAGCTGTGTCGTAGGCCAACTCTCGGAATGCCACCCAGTGGTCGCCACATTCCGATTGTCGAGAGGGGTGGATTTCAGACGTAATTCCAGGGCATCCACAAGAGACTGTTTTGTGTTGGTTCATTTCAGCTAGGTCATGTTTAGTTGTTGATGAACCTTCATTCCCTATCGGAGTCTTTTGGGCTGCATGTGGATGTTGAGCTTGGTGATGATGAGGCGGTGGTCTGTTTAACAGTCAGCGCCGCACAAGGACTTTGTCGCACGCAAATCTTGTCTGTCCCTTTTCCTGACAATGATGTAGTCGATGAGTTGCCAGTGCTTAGAGCGATAGGGCATCCATGACGTCTGGTTACGTGTAGGGAGGCAGAAGACTTTATTGGTGATCAGCAGCTCATGCTCGGCGCAAGTCTGGATGAAAAGAGAACATTGCTCTTACAGTGACCCACTTCGTGATTTCCTAACACTCCGTCCCATGCAGTGTGATCACAAGCTACTCTCTTGCACTGAAATCTCCAAGAATGACGAGTTTTTCTACCATTGGAACATAAGCAATGACTGAATGAAGTTCATCATATAATTTTAACTTCACTTCAACTGGGTTGGCCATGTTTGAAACATAGCAACTGATGATAGTAATGTGCTTTTTTCCAGACAAGAGGGAGAGTTTTATAGCCACGAGTCTGTTGCTTATTTTCTACGGACGTCCAGCCAATTTGCCAATCAGTGCTGTCTTCACTGCCGGCACCAGCATTACGGCGTTCTTCACTTCCTCGGCCGCTCCAAAAGAAAGTGTATCCGGAGCCCCTTTTACAGAGTTTTCCGTCTCCTGCAAGCCGTGTCTAAGCTCAAGACATCATTGTCCATGTTGTATCTGGCGAGTTCATTTCCTATTAGGGCGTTTTTCTTCTGGGGTCTTTTCACATAATCTCTGACCAGCAAGGTGCGCACATTCCATGCCCCAAGGGTGAGATGAACAATCCTCATTTTCCTCTTTGTATCTTGACCGCTGAAAGAGGGTTCACGTCAGACGTCGTATGCTGGCTAAGGAAGTTTATAACAGGCAAAGTTTAGGGCACAAAGCGAGAACCTGCTTCGATCATTTGCTTATATCTTATCACGAATATTACTTTTAGGTCTTCATTTGTGTTATCAGATTAATTATTAAATATATTATTAGGATAACTCTTGCAAAATAATGTTTATATAATATGTGCATGAATTGTTTGTAATAAATCACAAACTGTCAGTCCGTAATGAGTTTATTCACCCAATAGTCGAAACTATAAAATGGTACAGTTGAATAGTGACCGCGTCGTATGAGCCAACTTATGGTACATGATTGTAAGTGATAGCACAACATTAAACTGATTGATTTTTGTTTGAGTGTGGCAATCATGTTTTGTTTTTAAGAAAAGTTACATTTCGATTTAAAGATCATTACAAAATATCAGATGATGAC
This sequence comes from Unio delphinus, assembly GCA_029339505.1. NCBI lineage: Eukaryota > Metazoa > Mollusca > Bivalvia > Unionida > Unionidae > Unio > Unio delphinus. Next base: position 74,079 of record JAQISU010001241.1, on the reverse strand, counting down.
AGTTGAAAAACTTAAAACCAGTCCCAAACATTCATCTCTTTAGAAGTGGTATTTAATATATTCTGCCACAATTAGAATGGACCGATGAGATTACATAATCACCGTCTCAGATTACCAAACCCTTGAAAACGTTTTATAGTTATTAATGTTGATCTCGAAGTAACTTATAGTCTATTAGATAATTCACAAAAATACACAATTATATGATTTTGTTGAAGTGTCTATACAGTTTTATGAATTGTTATGTCCTCATTTTGACTGACGCAAAGCAGAGGTTTACCAGTTTATGTAATGTCGATCTCTCATAAAATATTTTTTTATGTTTTATAAGTGTAAAAAAATATCGTAGTATAGAAACTGCTTTTGACAATGTTCAAATTTTTGGCACTAAAGTTTAGTGGTATGACGTCACGTAAACATAAATCCCCTGACCAATCGTCGTGACCCATTAACTCTAAACACTAAGAAATAATTAAAATTACATGAAGTTGTTTCCTACAATAGAAAGGCCATCTCTTGTGTCAAAATAATAGGTATAGCATCACGTTAGTAATTGTAACACGTTTTGAGAATTAAGATCATTACTTTCAAATTGTTTTTTTTTGTGTGTAACTTTAAAGTTAATTTAAGTGTGTTCTTATTGTCAAAAAAGGCAATTAAAGCTCGGCAGCAAGTTATTTAACTTAAATACAGCCATTCCAATCGCACTGTTTTTAACACAGCATATGCATTATATAAATGATGCAAAGACGTGATGTGCAGAGCACTGAAATATATACTAGATAAGGAAATTCGATCTGTTAATCGCAAAATATTTGCTTATGTTTGATGTGATACAGCACACACGTGACCATATCTTCGATAATAATAAGCACACACATTCACCATATCTTCAATATAAAGCACACACACACCATATCTTCAATATAATGCGCACACATGTCGGCCATGATTCTAATATGATATGGTATACCTGTAGACCAAACATTTAACATGATAACAAAATATTTAATATGAACCATAATTTTAGTATGATACATTACATATGTATACTATAATGTTAATATGATACAGTACATCTGTATAACATAATGTAAATATGATACAGTACATCTGTATAACATAATGTAAATATGATACAGTATATGTGAATACCATACTGTTAATATGATACAGTACATGTGTATACCATAATTTTAAAATGATAAATGACATATGTATACCATAATGTTAACATGATTCAGTACACATGTATACCATACTTTCAATATCAAAATATAGTTTTAATCATTATCCTACGCATATAAATAAAAAAATTAAATATGATACAGTACACATGTAGGACATAATATTAATATGACTGAGTACATATGATTACCATATTGTTAATATGATTCAGTATACATGTATACCATAATGTTAATATCAATTATAATTTTAATATTATATGGTTTACATATAAATCATACAATGATAAGTACACATGTAGGTCATAATTTTGATACGATACAGTACTTATGTATACCATAATTTTGATATGAAACAGAAAACCTGTTGACCGTGATTGTATCATTTGTATATAATCGCTAGAATAGGATCTGCATCGTTAGGTGAATCGTCTTTTGTTATCATAAATAATAATTATAAAGTATCACAGTGGTCTGTTTTTTTATATCTGTCCAATAGTACTAATAGCGGGAAACTTAGTCGATTTATGGTAAGGAACTAAGGCAAGTTTCCCAGAGGTGCACTGGTTAACGCGTTGGACATACGATCATAGTCATGAAGATTCCATTCTTACCATCAGATCAGTCTGGTTTGGATACTCTATCGTATCCCAGGGCAAAGCACTTTAATCAAATGGCCTTGACACGGTACATTCCTAATGCAATGATGTGCAGCAACACACAAAAACAAATTATGTTTTCACACCAAGCTATGTATATTGTAATGAGTCTATGCTTTTATAATAAATAATAAAACATAGTGAAAACAAGCTTCGTAAAATTTAAAAAATAATTTATTTTCCTAGACTACTAAGTACAAATAAATGAGAAGACAAATTGTACTGTATTGCGAATTAAATCCAAACTGTAAATCAATCGTTAAAATACAAGTCCTATCAATAAAAAGTTCTAAGTGAATCACATTTAAAATCCCGATGAAAACTCAAGATGGAAGGCGATGACGCCTCTAATAATGTACGAAGTGCATAAAATGTTTCCAATTTTTGATTCCGTATAAATTCCAGTAAATGACTTTGTCTAAGAATTATCAGTGCGCTTTTGTATTTCCAGAGAAAATAATCACTTGAGTTCAATAATTGGAAGAAAATAAATAGTATGCCCATATTAGGCACAACATCATACAAATTAACATGTCAGATGTTAAAGCGCGACTGATTCAACTTTTATCAGAACATCAGTTATACGCCTAAGAGGTAAGACAGATCCCCCGATGGGGGTCAAAAGTTCAACTTTATGGAAAACAGAAGTTTGTTTACCAGTTCACACATGCGTAATGACACTTAGTCCAGACATGACCTAGTCTGAACTTAATCGTCTTACTTTGAGAAAAATACTACAATATATAAAGAAATAAAAAATATCACTGATTTTGTAGGTCAGCAATCAGTTACAATGCTTCATTTCTGGATAATGTCAAATCAATAAAGCAATGTTGTATTAAAATGGTTATGGACTTAACAAACATCAAATCTAAATTCATTTAAATTATATTTACATAACAATAATATCCACAGATGTATAATACAATAACTTCTAATCCGTCCTATATCAGGACTCTCATTATACAACACAATTATCTCATTGAAATAGTTCTTACTCTATCCACAAGTATATGGGATATTACTTTCTCATGCTTTTCAGATCCACGTGGGATATTATTTTCCCTTGCTCTCCACAACCATAAATAGCTATTTTTGCAATGCTTTTCACAAGCATATGAGATATTGTTTTGTATGGTTTCCTCGCATATATGATATATTGAGTTGGCTGTTGAGTTTAGGACATTGGTTTTTGCACTGGCAACAGTCTGTATATAGAAAAGGGAAATTTTGCATTCATTCTTTAATATTAGTCTGTATTGGAATCATTTTTGTTTAGTTGTATGCATATATAATGGATATTTGGACACTCCATAATTGTCAGTTTCTCACAGATGATATTTGGACACTCCTTGATGTTATTTAGACACTCCCTGTCTCTCGTCTTATCACTGGTATTATTTAGACACTCCCTGGGTATCTTCCTGTTACCGTGTTCTCAAGTTAAGCAATATGATACGTCGAATGAAGCTGCATACTTACTAAAACGTTGATGACCACTTACAAATGTATCGTGTTTCCATATTTTCTAGTAGTTTTGGTTAATGGAAAATGAGTACTATTATTTCTAAATAAAATTGACTGATTAACAAATCTAACATAAATACACCATCAAACTATGGATTACAAAGTCGACCATCAGTACATAAACTACTGATTTCGTAATCTAACATTAATACACAATATAACGAAGGATTGTACACAATATAATTGCCCTCTCGACCTCATGCTTATCTCCTGAGTAACAATTCTTTAAAATAAGTGTGGAAGAAATGGTTAAGTCTGAAATACAGTTCATGAACCATGTGCTACAAGTAGACAAAAAAAACTATTTATAATCCTACACGACTATGGTTGGAACGTAAGGTGATACCATAGTCTCTCCGTCCGCTATAAATTTGTGTTTCTATCCCTTAAATATCGTTATGTTTTGTTTCTTTTTAGAGATAAAGTAAAAACACTCAAAGTAAAGGGTATCGTCGATTTAACATTTTCAAGCGTTTTCTAACATGTTCGCATCAATCTGAAAATTACCACTCACATCCTTAGGGATAGGTTCTGATGAATACATTCGCCATTGCAATTGTCTGATTTCCTATCGATTTTACAATTTAACAGAAAAGAAAGGTCAGCCGTATGAAATGCCGTCATTGTTGTTTCTAAGTCTATTCGTCTTTCATTTCCAAGGCTGCACTAACGTATTAAGTCATCAAGTTAAGGTAATTAGAATGGAACCATCGCCTACGTTAGGGTTTCGTCGATATAAAATCGAACACTTATCATGGCACATGTATTTAATAGGACCTCTCCCTAAAGCTGATATGTATCAGTTTCATTCAAGCAGATTTTGTATATTTCAATCATATAGAAATGTTCTGGAACATATCTGAAAATGCTGGATCGTTCAACAGAGATCGGAAAGCTCTGTCTCTCTTTATAAGACTTGAAATGTTGGCATATGAATGAAATCTACAGAACCAGTGGTAGGAAGAAATTAGAAACATCTACATCGACATCCATGCACATTGAATATAAACGTTATTATATTGGTCCATGATAATTTGATAATTTTAAAACCATACATGCATCATGATGTGTCAACCATAGTAATCTCGTAGTAGCTTCCAATTTTGTGCGGTCTACAAAAAGATTCGTTTCAGTTAAGCATCAACCATATAATCCACGTTCGACATGAACTGAAAAATGGGTCATAATTAAATGTAATGATTGTAAGAATAGGTCATTGATTACATGCAAGGATTCTAAAATTGGGTCATTGATTATATATGTAATCATTCTCAAAAGGGGTCATTGATTACATGAAATGATTCTAAAAATGGGGCATTGATTACATGCAATTATTCTAAAACATGTAACATACAATTTAAGAGTGATTTAAAATTTATGTTAAATCACTTTCATCCCTTCGTCCCGTCCGCAAAGAGGAACAACCACAATTTCAAACGAATTGACAGATCTGCACTGACAGCCTTATCACTAACTCAGCGTTATCACTGACAGCGTTATCACTGACAGCGTTATCACTAACTCAGCGTTATCACTGACAGCGTTATCACTAACTCAGCGTTATCACTAACTCAGCGTTATTACTAACTCAGCGTTATCACTGACAGCGTTATCACTAACTCATGTCATGTCACGTGTCTAGCCCTAACGTGGTAACCTTGATGAGAGAATTTCAGCTACCACGTAATAATCAGCTTCATCATCCAACTATCTGTGTTGATGTGCAACAAAACACAAAACCAAATAATAATAATCCTAATTTGTATCGTCCATAAATCAGTCTATCATAAACCGTATGCTTGGATATCTATAAGCCAATGTCGTGATAAGCCGTATATTTGGATATCGAGAAGCTAATATGTCATAAGCTTTATATTTGGATATCGACTAGCGAATGTCGTCATAAAGCCGTATATTTAGATATCGACAAGCCAAATATGTCATAAGTCTATATTTAGATATCGACAAGCCAATATGTCATAAGTCTATATTTGAATATGGACAAGCCAATATGTCATAAGTCTATATTTGAATATGGACAAGCTAATGTCATAAACCGTGCTTGGATATCGACTAACTAAGATCGTCATAAGCCGTATATTTGGACATAAACAAGCCAGTATGTTATAAGCCATATTTCTGGTTATCCACAAATCAATGTATTATAAGCTGTAGGTATGGATTAAACAAGTTAGTCTAGCATAAACCGTATTTTTTTTCAATCCACAAGTTGATTTATCATAAGATGTATTTCTGAATATCATTCCGTTTATAAAACATGAACTATATTTCTAGGTATCCACAATTCAGTATGTCATAAACTGTATCCCAGTATATCCACAATTCAGTATGTCATAAACTGTATCCCAGTATATCCACAATTCATTATGTCATAAACTGTGTCCCAGTATATCCACAATTCAGTATGTCATAAACTGTATCCCAGTATATCCACAATTCAGTATGTCATAAACTGTATCCCAGTATATCCACAATTCAGTATGTCATAAACTGTATCCCAGTATATCCACAATTCAGTATGTCATAAACTGTATCCCAGTATATCCACAATTCAGTATGTCATAAACTGTATCCCAGTATATCCACAATTCAGTATGTCATAAACTATATTCCAGTATATCCACAAGTCACTATGTCATAAACTGTATCCCAGTATATCCACAAGTCACTAGGTCATAAACTGTATCCCAGTATATCCACAGGTTAGTATGTCATACACTGTATCCCGTAAAAATGAATCATGTCCCCGGGCTCTAAATACACTAGCTAAGCCTCTGGTCATATCATTGTTATGACACGGAAACCTTGTCACTGCCCAGAATAGTCCCACTGTGAGCTCATGTCTTTGACGTGACTCCACTCACCACGACATTAAACAGGCTTTGAAAGTTATATTTGAATGTAATTTGTTTCATTAAAACCTATTCTATCTTAAAATAAATTCATATAATTGACTGAAAGATTAATATCACCGGTACACGAGTACATGAAAGATTATTCCGTGCCGAGGCTATGAGGGTGTAGTGTTTGTCCAGAAATGCAGGCCATGGTAATTGACCTAAGCTGTAACCCTTATATCCCTGGTTGTCAGCCAACGCAGTTTATTATTGTTTAATTGGAAGTAAATTTGTATCGATGAACATGAGCACAATATTACATGTGAATCACTGGAAGCAATTGTCAACTTTGGAAGCCCGTGCATTGCTTTTTTGCATGATGAATTTTTTGCGTCATCGTAACAATAGTTTTACTTGCATACCCTCACATCTGTTAAGTGTAGTAACACGTGTATTAAATTGCGCATTTAAAAAGGAGGTTTGCTCACTACGATATTACATCTTTGTTTTGTTCTTTTACTTGTACAATGACAATCTCGTTACCAAATACGTAGATAGTGTATTGCGAATTTAAACATCTCCAGAGTTCAGGGCTTTATTATTTATGATGTATTCATTCATTAGACACTGTATGATAGTAATGACCAAATTATGAGACAAATATCTCGGTAACTCCGATAACCGAATATGTTTCCGATCGGAAATATGAATTTAGGAAAATCATGTACATTGATTGTATGGTGTCGTTGCTTTTGACACTGATACAGTCTAAAAATTATATCATGTTGAAGAAACAATAATGGATTGTCTTGACATCACCACACCAGCCAAGATGGTCTGATTCGATGTGCGAATGGTTTTGTTTGGTCACGTGTCCAGCAACATATGCACTGAATCACCTCTATACTCGTTATTACCTGTATAAATACATAAGGCCATGAAACATTTAAGTACATCTCTTGAATGCAAACGGAATGATGAACGAAAAGTAAAATAACGGAATGGCGAATGTGACACTTGTTCTTTAATTTATAATTTGTTAAAAAGTATAATCTTTTAGACAATAATACTAGTTCAACTTCGTTTGGGACGTTTTGTTTACGCACAAAAAATGGCAGGTGCATCATCTTCGTCAGATTAAACGAAATCATGCCTTCTTTCTAAATGATATTCACTGTAGCAAAAACCGTGTGCTGAAAATAATCTCAAATAGGTATATTATTACACATTGGAGATCATCTATTTATCACATCGTATGTAGAGTTCGAATGTGTAGTTTCATATCTTTTATTACCACACGTTAAAATATCATTGTATGTGATTCTTATTGGTCCAAATTAGACCATAATATTATTGACTGATTGCCTGGAAACGTGTGAAAACGTTTTTAATCCCGCCTTCTGGAATATTTGGTTCTGAATGAACTTTTTTGGCGGTCATTTTTTTAAAACTGGACTCGTGAACGGAAATTGAAATTTCAGCAGTTTAAAAATCGATAGGTAACCATCTCAGAAAAAAAAACTACATTGCAGAAACAACAATTAGTAAACCTAAGCGTATTGCTTATTTAACGGCCGGGGGAAGAGGGGGGCTTTATATTTATAGCATAGATATAAAATCCACCGTACGTACAAACATACAAGTGTGGTTTAAATGTTAACTTACATAAGTAAAGAATTTGTACATAAATGGGGTCTCCTATCTGACATAACTTTATTTAACCACATCATCAATTGTTCCAGTAAAATGCTTCAAACATCCGGTCACAAATGCATTGCAGTAAATATGGGAATTTCTGTATCCAGTAATCCTATTTTACATAGAAATCGCAAAAATATAATGGTTAGTTTTGAAAGGGACATTTTAGGGTAAATAAACATGCACTCTAGGCCTACTGATTACCATGTCAAAGGATGTGAAATGATATCGCATTGATCATTCGGATTTGAAAATAAGATTTTGCCTGTTATGTTTATTCTTCTTTAATTTATAGTTTGTTAAAAGGCGCAATCTACTTTTACCAGTTCAACTATGCGACTATATTTTATGCACCAGAAACGAAAGGTGCGGCATATGTCAGAATGAATGAAATTATTCATTCTTCTTTCTATCTAAATAATTTCCACTAAATAAAAACTATGTGATGAAAAGAATCTCAAATGGGTAATGGTTTAATATTAAAGTTATGAAACTCGTTGAATTCTCACAAGGCTCGCAAAAGCTGGACATTATTTAACTAGTTTCATAAATTCAAAATTTAATCATTACCTATTTGACATCCTGTATTAATCACATTACTGTGTTTATTTACGCAAATATACCCCATATGTAATACGTGTAATAACCATATGATATCACAAATTGCGTCATAATTTCATGCAACAGAAAGGAGTAACGACAGAGGTATCCGAATATACTTTACGGTAAATATGAAGAATAAGAGCTAATGATAAGGGGGCGCTCACCAGTTATTATGTACTTTTCAGAGAGTGACGTATGTAAGGTGAAGTTGTTTGCATTTGTAACATGCACAGTGGAGATAATGTTGGCATTTCTTTATGCTACTTTGATGTAATGTGCTGGCATTTCTTTGGATACTGTACTTGTGGAAATTGTACATGTTGTAAGCACATGGTATAACAAAATGGATGCTCGCATGTGCTTGACAAATTAACAAGAATTAATCAAAAGTACACTAACGTTAACAGTTATTAAAATAGAAGAAAAAAAACAAAAGTTTTCTGAAGTAGGCAATAACAGCTTCCGAAAGTGCAATGAACGAATTGCAAAATATCTGAAAAGCAAAAAGAGTTAACGACTCTTTCTTATACAATTTAATATAGCAACGTGGTCCAGGATGTGAAACTGACCATGCGCGACCAGCAGTTTTTGTATTATACGCACACATCTTAAATCATCCCAAGCTAGCGAGTTAAGAACGTTATTACACAAGTTTGATAAGAAAATTATAATACGAATTCAATTCAGCAGCTGATATGTAATGCTAAATATTTTAAATCAGAAACGTTGTTGTTGTTTTTTTAAATTTTAAAAATGGAACAGTATATTATTGTATTCAGATGAATTTGATAAAGCAATAATTACATTGTTCGATAAAGGAGTGTAATTTATGTTGATGGAATATTTTTTCATATTTGGGTGTACAAATTATACAATTTTCAGATTAATGATGTTTTATCTTGTTTCATTTTCGTTTAGAATTTTGAACATCAAGTATCGGACGGTACATGCAATAGCTGTCAAATCTGCTAGGGTCTTTAACAAGATTTCAGATTGACACCTGCAAATTCATTTAGAACAACCTTATTAAAATTAGCTTAATTCTGTTTAACTTTCCTTGCATTAAAGATGTAAGTTTTAAAAATACAATTATTTCATAGATTTCGTCCTACTACTTTGGTTCAATATTAATCCACGTAACCGGATGTAAAATTCAAACAGTATTATTTTAAAAAATGACACTGCTTGTAAGAAAAAGCCCTACAAGTCAATAATAAATAAATACTCACAAATATTCATCTTTGTTTTTTTTTCTATCGGTCACTCCTTCTTTTTTAGTATCAAATTATACTCATTTTTCACCTGAAGTACGTTTATGTAATATACGTATGCAAACACATTCATTCGAGGATATACATACCCAATGCACCAGATGAAATGTGATAGACACACATACAGAAAGACAGACAGATAGGTGAGAACCACAAATGTCCTTTACATGCATAGTGGGTCTAACATAGATATTTCTCCACATTATATACTCTAATATTTCCATCCGTTCCAGGAAATAAAATTAGAATAATCATCAAGGAGACTCGTACGTGCGCCTGTCTGTTCAAGCGCGGGCGACATTTGTGCATTTAAAATATAATTAACATTAATAGAAATGCAACAGTCTAAATCAATAATAAAAGAACTTTAAAAAGTTTGAACTTTTTTGTTGTCGTTCAACATAAATTTACTGCTATGATTAAAACTGTAAAAAAAAATAAACATCTTTTCAATATTCTTAAAGCGAGATAAATTGCAAGAACTTTTTACGCAGTGATACACTTTTGCACAATCAAATAACACAAACTAGTACATAATGTAGTACTGGAAAGATAATGAAGATCTGAAACGGGCAAAAAACATGTATTTAAAAGCTGGCTGCAGCGCAAGTTAGTGAGAAAAAAAAGATGTAACAACAATTTATAAAATGTTGATAGAATTTCATTTTAAGATAGTGAGATATCGATCCTGTTTGCAAAATGTGAGCGGTTTGTCAAATTTTCTTGATCTACGTCTGCCATCTCTTATTATTGAACTATCCGGAAGTGGGCTGCACCGATACGCCCTCTGGTGAGCTAGTAACCGTGAAACCCCCTATACTCTAGACCCTAAATTGCACCTGTCATTCATACATCAAAATAAAGGGAATTAATCGTTCATCTAACGACAACTAAGATACGCAATTTTTTGTTTACATAGTATAATCAGTTAAGAAATCCTGGGAATTCTTTTTCTTTGAAATTCTAAATTTGCAAAACGTGAAACTGTAGAGCACCACCTAATGTCTTTTGTCAGAAAGCGTGGCTGTTATTTGCATTATTCTGTGAGTTTGCTGACTACCTGTGATTTTATAGTAAATTCAAAATCAGCTTCAAGCAAATAGCTCTTGTTACACGGTCACTCCAGAAGAAGGTGTAGATGACTCCCATTTCGGTGAATTGTCCATCATCGCCTAGGCGAGTTTCACTTATGAGTACTGTCTGGATATTGATTCTGCCCAGTTCTCTGCCAACTAGAGCCAATCTTCTCGCTGGTCTAATCGCTTTTCTACTGTTCATGAATGATTGAATAGCTATGAATGAATGACTGCATAACTAGGAATGTAGGACTGTATGACTATGAATGAATGACTGTATGACTAGGAATGTATGACTGTATGACTAGGAATGATTGAATGACTATGAATTAATAATTACTTTATGACTGTAAATGCATGAATGAATGACTATGAATGAATACTTTATGAATATGAATGTATGACTGTATGACTATGAATGAATGACGGTATCACTATAAATGAATGACTGTATTGAATATAAATGAATATCTAATGTATGACTATGAGTGAATATCTACTGTATGACTATGAATGAATGACTGTATTACTATGAATGAATGACTACTGTGTGACTATGAATGAATTATTGTATGACTATGAATGAATGATTGTATGACTATGAATGATTGTATGACTATGAATGAATGACTACTGTATGACTATGAATGAATGCATGCCTATGAATGAATAACTAATGTATAACTATGAATGAATGACTGTATGAATATGAATGAATAACTACTGCATGACTATGAATGAATGACTGTATTATTATGAATGAATGACTACTGTGTGACTATTATTGAATGATTGTATGACTATTATTGAATGATTGTATGACTATGAATGAATGATTCTATGAATATGAATGAATGAATGAATGAATGAATGAATGAATGAATGAATAAATGCATGAATGAATGAATAACTTTATGACTCTGACTGTCTGAATGAATTAATGAATGAGAGAATGAATGAATGACTGTATGATTATGAATAACTGTATGACTGTGAATGAATGGATTGATGAATGAATTAACTAATTAATTAATGATTGTATTAATTAAATAATGAATGAATGAATGTATGAATGAATCACTACGAATGAATTACTGTATGAATATGAATTAATAACTATTACTATGAATGAATAAATGATGCGTAAGATCCTGAAATTAAGCCCATACACAGAGAGAATAATGTAGCTTAGTATTAATGGTTAACAATTAATACAATAAAAAACGTCAGCTTGGGTCAAGCAGAAATGAACTCAAATTTGACAAGGTTAAGTCCAATATACTAGACTACATTACAATAGCATGATATAATACAATTTTAAATATAAATAACAAACACTTATATTAAATATACATTTCAATCTAAATAACACCCAACCAGCTTATCTATAAGTAAACGCAACCGGCTTATCTTAATAACACCCAACAAGCTTGTCTATGAACATCCAACCAGTTACTTAAACAACATCTAACCTACTTGTATAAGTACCCCCACACAACGTATATAAACAACATAACCAGTTTATCTAATTAATACACATTTTTTTTCTTAACATCAAACCGGCTTAGCATCCCAGCGTATCTGAACAATACCATACCAGCTTATCTCAACAACACCATAACATATTATCTCAACAACACCATACCAGCTTATAGAAACAACACCAAACCAACCTATCTAAATAACATCAAACCATCTTATCTAAGCAACACCATACCAGCTTCTATCAACAACACCATATAATATTATATAAGCAGCACCATACCAGCTTATCGAAACAACACAAAACCCGCTTATCTAAACAACAACATACCAGCTTATATAAATAGAACAAAACCATAGTAACTTAAGAACACCATAACCGCTTATCTAAACAACACCAAACCAGCTCATCGAAACAACACCAAACCAGCTTATCTAAATAACACCATAACAGCTTATCTAAGCAACATTCAAACGGATTATGTTGAATACCCTCTCTACAGCCGCATAAAATGTGCTTCTTCTTTTCTGAAAAAAGAATGGCATTTGTCTATATTAGATGTAACACTGATAATGGAGATTTGAAACGAAAAAAAATATTTAACACATTCAGTCACATCGCAAAGTTCAAACACATATTAGGGAAGTATTCTGAATGAAGCAATTGACTAAAAGAGTTTCAGAAATTTCGCAATAGAAAGGTTAATAACAATATACGGAGTGGCAAAGCAGACAGATTTTTGGTTCTCTACGTCAATGTATCCATCCTAAAAGGTCATCACATGTCGCAAGTTTTCATTGGCTGGATGCCTTTGAAGATGGTAATTTCCTTAAAATATTTAACTTCTCCTGAACAACGTGGAAATGCAGATTCAAGTCATCCGTGTACTCGAACAAATAGACAATCTATTTATCATAAAATGACGAACCTTTGGTAAGAGGTTGGTACAAATGTTTTCACTTTCTCCCTGAATTCAGACATTGAGCATTCAGGAACTCGTATGCATAATGTTGGGAATGCCCCACATATTAAACTGAGCCTCAAAACTAAATCATTACAACAAAAATAAACAATAAAATAAGTACAATAACAATGCAAACACGCAAATCCCCTGTATACTCGGAGAATTTGAATTTCATTAGACCATTTTTTATTTGTGTGAGTTCAATGTTTGTGGTAAAACTGTTTGGTGACTGAGGTGATTAGCCTTCTAATTTTATGATTTGGAAATCAGTAATCCCCATCTCTTCATTGTGTTTGATAAAAGAATTTGGTGGTGAAAAAGCTGTCTAAGTTTTTCATGTTTGATGTTTTTCATTCCATACAATTGTAAAGAAAAGAATCTGTACATTATATCTGAAAACTCATTGTAACTGTTTTCCGATATTAAACTACTTCTTAGCCGTGTTATCTTGAATATTCACAACTGACATTTTGAAATATTGGATAGAATACATGTTCGGTTGTTTAATTTGTAGTACGTGAAGTCAGAGCTTGAATTTATCGATCTGTTGGCTTGAAATTCAAGTCTGACTTTGTCATAACCCTTTAAAATGTCTTCAATATGAACAAAATAAATATGGATTGGTGGCTTCTTCCGGTTCACACAACTAGACTGTGTATCTGCACTTTTCAAAAAGCAAGGTGAATAATATGACAACAACATGAACAACAGTGGAAACATCCAACATATCGATCTCAATTACACTAGCTAGTGACAAGGATAGGAATGTGTCCAACTATAGAAGTGATGTGTGTCTACTAAGTTAAAATGTCAGAACGACATTATAGTGGACTGGGCATGCGTGTTGGATTTTTAACTTAGCTTCATCAATTTTAGTCATATCACTACGATGGCTGTAAGGTGGCAGTATATACTGATGTCTACCACTGGGGCATCATGCCGCAGACATTATCATTATGTCCCAGCCAATCACATTATCCTAACACTTGGCCGACCAGTCCTAATACGAACCTCTTAATGCTAAGCGCGTAGCGAAACAGCTTTTAGTACCATGTTTGTAAGTCTATGGTACGTCTCGGCCGGGGTTCGAACCCCTGAACTACCGCATCCGAAGCGGACGTTCTAACCATTAGGCCATGCAGTGGTCAATACGATGGAATAAATTTTTTAATCTGAGAAAAAAAACTTTGTTGAAATAAATGACGTTAAAGTGAAGTACACAATTAAATCGCATGTGGGATCATGATAATATATGGCCATACTGACTTTTACCCCCCCCCCCCTCCAAAACCCCCTCCACGGTTGGGGAAATGAATTTAAATTAAAATTAGATACAAGAAACTACAAAATAAATTAAATATATTGTACGCCGCCATCCCATCCCCGTCCATGTTTGTGCAAGCCTTTGAAGTAACTCACATGTAGTGAAATAAGGCACTTTCGACGATAAAGACACCTGTGTGAGAAATAGTTATTTGAAGAAGCAATCGACAGATACCACACGAAGGTGGAAATAATGAAACAGCAAAATATCACAAACTCCACCAATCAATAGCTTTTGTTTACTTTTCATCTTCTGACATTGTTAAAGCAACATTTACCTATTAGAGCTTTGAAATGTAGCAGGTTTGAAAAAATATTAGCTGTTCAAAATTTACACTGCGCAGCGTGCGTTGTAAATTGACGGCGCATTCCCATTTGTCGCACTGACAGCTGTCATCTACTAAACGTGTGTATCAGCTATCTGGAATACTTCGCTGTTTTGACTCTGTTCTGAGAGTTTAGACGGCATATTTCTAGGAGATAGGGAGGCAAACATAATTACCGTGGTTTATTATCTATTTTGTAGCAGAATGCAGTTGCTTACATGTATGTGTATGTTACAATCCATGTGCCTCGAACAACTCATCCAACCTATCATAACGCGCTCCTGAGTCAACATTGTTTACTCAATTCTTGCTGACACTGAAATATCGAATAGCAGTACAAAACGTCAGGCAAAACTGTATTAACAGAGACAGACTGCAGGGCATATTTGTAAATAAAAAAAACAGTCAATACACCTGTCTCTTGTATTACACGAGAAGCTTCAAAGTGAGTAAATCTGTAAATAAGTTATTGATTGGAAATAGTGAAAATACGACTGCGATGACCGAAGAAGCGTCGAGCACCTTTTTATGATCAGGACACCGCCTTTGATGTGTTAGTGAAATTGGACCTAAAATAATTTCAACGGATATACTTCGGTTAATCATTACTCGGATTCAGCAATGGAGAAACAGGATACAGATAAACTGGAAAAGCTGCAGAGAACGCCGAAACAGTTCAGGAAGTGTAAGAGTGCCACCTTCACGTTGGATGGGACATCGTATCTAATAGGTAAGCAATGTATTCGTATACTTATTTATTCATTTTTCTTGTCTTGGCCATTTTGGTGGGAAGCGAACAGCAAGCGAGCAATAAGTCGCTTGTCCAGCGGATGCGTCAGAAGTCCTTTTATTTGATTGTATTTGCTAAACCATTTAATAAACTGTCGTCACGCTTGACGTGCATCGTTCTGAACCAAGATAATTCGCTCCACCACAAGCTCGCTCGCCTCTTTGACTTGTCAAAGGCACGGTCAAATAATATTTTCATTAATATTTTGGGGTAAGTGTTTTCATTCGCTGACATATCCTAAGCTCCATAATGGGTTTGTATTCATAATTGGGATACTACATTACATGGGATACTACATTACTTGGGATACTGCATTACTTGCGATACTGCATTACTTAGGATGCTACATTACTTAGGATACTACATTACTTGGGATACAATATTACTTAGAATGCCACATCACTAAGCAGAGTTAATTGATTCTGCAATACACTCACTTGTC
Organism: Unio delphinus; assembly: GCA_029339505.1. Lineage (NCBI taxonomy): Eukaryota > Metazoa > Mollusca > Bivalvia > Unionida > Unionidae > Unio > Unio delphinus. The sequence continues at coordinate 57,872 of JAQISU010001241.1, read as the reverse complement.
CCTTTGCGTCGTGATTCAGGTCAGTCCGAAAATCTGGTTTACGTATTTTCTTTAAGGTTGCCTATATTTTCCAAGCTTCCATAATGTTCAGATGAACCAATATGAAGCGCATTAAATAATTCTGCGACACGCTTGTTCCTTTTCTTAACCTTGGGGTCAAAACAGGCTCTTAAACAATCGAGTAGAGGTTTTCATCTTTTTATAAAAGTAACGAAAATAATTAGTTGTTATTGTTTCTAAATCACCTGCTAGCTTTTAATCGCACGTTGGCTAAATGATAATAAAGCTAAGACAAGTCATTATGAGACACCTTCTCTCGACCTATTGACCTTGATGTCAATTTCACACGTTTTACAGCAATGCGTGTGGTAGTGGACTACTGGACTTTATACTCGGGCCGTTAACTAATTGTTTTGTCTTTCGTAGTTCATTCTCGTAGTCTTACTGCATTTCTTTCTTTCTTTCTTTCTTTCTTTCTTTCTTTCTTTCTTTCTTTCTTTCTTAATTAATGAATTATTTAAACTTACTTTTATTCTCTTTCTGAATGTTTGGCAGGTAGCTTTTATATACGGCAGGCCGTTCGTAATAAAATGATCTCATTTTATTAAAAGAAAGATCTTATCAGATTGCATGAATGAAGATTTTATTTGACAGAGAGCCATAGATTACTTGCAAAATTAATCAAATCGTTGTAATTTTTCACACAAGTTAGTTTTCTACAGTGCACAGTGCATTAGTCTATACTTTGTTTTGAAACCGTGCAGATACCCAATACCTTGCCATGTGTGGATACTTAATTTTAAAGCCTAGTCTACAGAAGACTATTATTAGACACGTCATATGTTTCAGTTTAAATAATTACACGGTTACGTTTCCAAGGTTACGTTTCCAAGTTTACGTTTCCAATATCTGATGCAAGCAATTGTCAAATCGCCTTCAGTTTCACCTTAGAATATTAAAATATTTATTTTTATTTTTTTTAAATACGTATTTCCTGACTTCCCTTCTGTAATGTCTTCTCCGCTTACACAACACATTTTTCAGGCATGGCCCATCGATGGGTCAAAATAATTACCGATGTCCACCCGTAGACTCCTTTCATAAATTAGATTTTGATATTTGGAAGGATTCCTTCTTCATACAATGAGGAATATAAAAGAACAAAGAACTTGAATTTAAATTATATCCAGAGTCATAACACAAGGGAAATTTTACATTTCTTTAAATACAGAATGTCAAATAAGAAACTTACTAGTCCAATTATGATGTTCACCATAATTTTTTGATACTGTCAGCTTGCTTGAATAATTAATATATTTTTGATAATATGTACCTGCTTGAGAAAGAATATTTTTTCGATTCTGTGTACCTGCTTGAATAACGAATATTTTTTGGAACTGTTTACCTGCTTGAATACATCGTATTTTTGGATACTGTGTACCTGCTTGAATAAAGAATATATTTGGATACTATGAAAAAGTAAAATATCATTTACATGTTTGCAACGTACTCAAAACAAGACCCGACACTGATAATAGCTCAACAGCTGCAAAAAAAGAAGGTCAGAGCACATCTTTGGACATCAGTACGCAACTAAACGTATCATACATGTTAAATACATGCATCCAGTTCTTACAAGAACATGTGTATGGCCTGTACAGATATTGAAATATAAATGTTCTTGTAAAACCTTATATGAACAAAATGTAGGAACCTTCGTTCCGAACATAAAGGGCATCTGAAAAATCAAAACAATGCTGAATGTGGATGTTAAACTATGTAACTACGATACTGATCTCATAGACCCGTACCAGGAGTGAATATTTTAATCGTATAGCGTACCTCACCGTACCTATGATACATGTCTTAATCGTATATTGTAGCTCACGTTCGGGCATAAGTGTCATAATCGTACAGAATACCTCACGGTATGGGCAATACATGTCGTAATGTATGGCGTACCTCACCGTGAATCAATAAATGTCTGAATGTATTACGTACCTCACTGTGAAGCAAGACATGTCTTAATGTATGGCGTACCTCACTGTGAAGCAATAATGTCTCAATCGTATAGTGTATCTCACTATACCGGCATTAAATGTCTCAATCGTATAGTGGATCTCACTATACCGGCAATAAATGTCTCAATCGTATAATGTATCTCACTATACCGGCAATAAATGTCTCAGTCTATAGGGTATCTCACTATACCGGCAATAAATGTCTCAATCGTATAATGTATCTCACTATACCGGCAATAAATGTCTCAATCGTATAATGTATCTCACTATACCGGCAATAAATGTCTCAATCGTATAATGTATCTCACTATACCGACAATAAATGTCTCAATCGTATAGTGTATCTCACTATACCGGTAATAAATGTCTCAATCGTATAGGGTATCTCACTATACCGGTAATAAATGTCTCAATCGTATAATATATCTCACTATACAAGCATTACATGTCTTAATAATATGACGTACCGCACCGTACCGACTTACATTCAGCCCTGATACAGATTGAATGCACGTTATTTCAGTATAATTCATTTTAATTGAGTGCAAGTTTCGGACCCATATTTCATAAGATGTTTCAAGTTCAAAATCACAATAATCATACCTACATAGCTACCTATCTATCTATCTATCTATCTATCTATCTATCTATCTATATATATATATATATATATATATATATATATATATATATATATATATATATATATATATATATATATATATATATATATATCTGCAATCGCATGTGTGTATCGGAATTTGGACTCCGGAGTCACATGCGCGTCCATCGTTGAAAGAAAGTGCACAACTTGTCTTCCTCGACTCGAGAGACTACCAAGAAGATATATATATATATATATATATATATATATATATATATATATATATATATATATATATATAGTCGGGTTGGATCAAACAAGATTCGATCGCCATATGAATTGATTATGGTTTCGACACGCTAACCTCATGTCCTACGGGTTTCTGGACTATGCCAGACGTCACGAAGAAGCGGCACACGTGCGATAAAATTGAACCATCTCTCTGACATTATTAATATCAAAATATCTGAATCCTTTACTATATAACGACATAAATGATGCCTTCAGGATCATTATGCAGAAACCCTCTTTTGTTCCTGCTGCGTTTCTTATTTTAAATTGTTTTTATATTTCTAAAACTGTAGCCCATTTCTATTTTGTAAGATACGAGGACATGTTTGTTTTATAAATGGACGGATGGATTGGTGGTTGTGTGAATGGATGGATGAATGATGAATGGGTCCATGTATGTTATCACAGACTGATGGAAAATAGATTGACGAATGAGAAAATACAACCAATTACGCATACATTCTTCCTTAGAAGCTATTTTATTTGTTACAAAACATAACAGTAAGAATACGATTCGTTATTTACCACAGGAACCCTTCCGTGTGTGCTTTCATCCTGTGTTGGATTGAATTAAAATAATAGACGAAATTGGTGTATTTTCCTGTGTACATTCGTAGTGTTGTTACCCTTTGATGTTCACATTATCATGTTAACAACAACAACATACCACTCCTCGCAATGAACACATTATCAAGTTAACAAAAACAACATACCACTCCTCGCAATGAACACATTATCATTTTAACAACAACAACATACCACTCCTCGCAATGAACACATTACCATGTTAACAACAACATACCACTCCTCGCAATGAACACATTATCATGTTAACAACAACATAACACTTCTCGCAATGAACACATTATCATATTAACAAAAACATACCACTCCTCGCAATGAACACATTATCATTTTAACAACAACAACATACCACTCCTCGCAATGAACACATTACCATGTTAACAACAACATTCCACTCCTCACAATGAACACATTATCATGTTAACAACAACATAACACTCCTCGCAATGAACACATTATCATGTTATCAACAACAACATACCACTCCTCCCAATGAACACATTATCATGTAAACAACAACATACCACTCCTCGCAATGAACACATTATCATGTTAACAACAACAACATACCACTCCTCGCAATGAACACATTATCATGTTAACAACAACAACATAACACTCCTCGCAATGAACACATCATGTTATCAACAACAACATACCACTCCTCCCAATGAACACATTATCATGTTAACAACAACAACATACCACTCCTCGCAATGAACACATTATCATGTTATCAACAACAACATACCACTCCTCCCAATGAACACATTATCATGTAAACAACAACATACCACTCCTCGCAATGAACACATTATCATGTTAACAACAACAACATACCACTCCTCGCAATGAACACATTATCATGTTAACAACAACAACATAACACTCCTCCCAATGAACACATTATCATGTAAACAACAACATACCACTCCTCGCAATGAACACATTATCATGTTAACAACAACAACATACCACTCCTCGCAATGAACACATTATCATGTTAACAACAACAACATACCACTCCTCGCAATGAACACATCATGTTATCAACAACAACATACCACTCCTCCCAATGAACACATTATCATGTTAACAACAACAACATACCACTCCTCGCAATGAACACATTATCATGTTAACAACAACAACATACCACTCCTCGCAATGATTATCATGGATACTGACATCTATCACACATATGAAACACATGTTCAGTCAAACGTCTGATTATTTTCGTGTACGTTCAGTCAAACGTTTTGTTGTTTTCATGTACATTAATTCAAACTTTTGGTTGTTTTCATGTACGTTCACTCAGACTTCTTGTTGTTTTCATGTACGTTCATTCAGAATTCTGGTTGTTTTCATTTACCTTCAATCAGACTTCTGGTTGTTTTCATGTACGTTCAATCCGACTTCTGGTTGTTTTCATGTACGTTCAATCCGACTTCTGGTTGTTTTCATGTACGTTCAATCCGACTTCTGGTTGTTTCATGTACGTTCAATCCGACTTCTGGTTGTTTTCATGTACGTTCAGTCCGACTTCTGGTTGTTTTCATGTACGTTCAATCCGACTTCTGGTTGTTTCATGTACGTTCAATCCGACTTCTGGTTGTTTTCATATACGTTCAATCAGACTTCTTGTAGTTATTATGAACGTAATTTTATGTGAAGGTTTACCTATACCAACGTCTTAAAACCAAAATAATAACAACAAGAAGCCCCACCCACCCAATTGTGTAGTTTTCGACTTAAATGCGCAACACCCGGATTAAAATCGACTAATATAAGCTAAAATATTGTAATTGTACAGTCATTCCTGCATTTCAACACTCATCCCTTTTGACAATGAAAGCATAGGACATGATCTCCAAGCCAATATTGAGACATTATTGCATTTAGCTTTGATAATGCTTCACCGGCAGCTATTAAAGGTCAGGGTCGTATGTCTAGCAAGGGATGTCACTGGTAATAGACGTGATTGGAAAGATTGAATTGCGTAGAATGCAAACACAACGAGTGCTATTACACTACGTGTCGTACAAGAGAGTAATGTTAGTAGAAGAGAAAAAACTTCACTGGTTTAAACAGCATGAACCAATATATATATATATATATATATATATATATATATATATATATATATATATATATATATATATATATATATATATATATATATATATATATATATATATATTATAACAATACACCACCGACATGACCAGCTATGACATTCTACCCTTTATTACTGTATTAAAAAAAATATCGACGACTCTGTCACAGTTAAGATGTTGATAAAAGGAAACTTTGATCTACCTAAAATGGTAGATAAAATGGAATGTTAGTTGGAAGGTCGGCTGATCCGATGGCATAAATAATTAGATTAGAATTATAAAGATTAACTGATGATGATTAGGTGTTTATCGATGTGCAAATTGTTACCTAATTATTCACAAAGTAAAGATAAAAATAGTCGTGCCGACTTTATTTACTTTGTTAGTAATAAGATCTTTTGTTAATGTTATAAGCGACAGAGTAAACTGTACATATCTATAAATACCCAACTATGAGTATTTAATCGTATATACACACACAAAACACACACTGTTTCATATATCTGACTTAAATTATATTTAATTGTTTGTCAGTTTTAAATAATTTTATTTTTCATTGCATGTTATTGTAATTTAAATTTAATCCCTAGAGATGATGTGTTTCTCTTCCAGAAAATTGGTTGACCTGAATTATTCTTTGCTAAATAAGTAATGTTGACCTAGATCCTCGCCGTGATTAAATGTTAGTGGAAACCACGTAGACAGGTGTTATTAATAAAATAAATGATTTGCTGTTGTCAAGGTCAAAACGGGACTAGTGAGTTAAGAAGTAAACAATTTTGTATTCTTAAAGTAAAAATGATTTGTTCTTTTCAAGGTCGTGTTAAGAGTACATTATATAAGGATCACGTGACTCATTTTCCTTCCTTTCGTGATTTCGCAATTTGGGGAAATTTGTTGAAAATGCGTAATGTGTTAGTGAACTATTCTTAGTTTGGGGCTTTTGCATCTAACGTTAAGTCATTTCTCTTAAGTAGCCCATTTTTATATCCATGTGAACTCTCCTTCAGTTCAGATGGATTTTAAAGAATTATTCGTATTTCTGGAAATATTTGTTGTGTTCATACGTAATTCTTAAACAAAGACAGTTTATAAAACTATTATTCAGATTTACAACACTGGAGTGTTAAATATTGTGTTTCTACAATGGACTGTAGATAAGCACAAAACAAACTTAATTATACGTAATCATCTTCCATCTTGGATTTTCCACCAGGACTCGAACTTCATTCCATTATATTTCATTACTAGGAGACTTGTAATTTAATTCGCGGCTTATTCTTTAATTTGAGTTTGATTTGATCCTTAAAACAGTAAGTTCTTTTCTCCATTTTTACAATCTTTTTCCATTGAAATAAATTATTTGCTAAATGTTCCAAAGCTTGTTACTTTCACTTTTTCTGTTACATTTTATTTGAGCCAAAACACTGAACACACATATAGGAGCATCACTAGTCTGGACATTGTCTATCCGGGATCCTGCTGTCCGGATATATTTCAGTGCGAACGGAATTGCTAAACAATAACTAGCTCCGTTAAATCCGGAAATCAAAATCCGGGATCAAAGTGTAAAATTAATATAACACCTGTCTCGATAATCCCGAAATAATCTGTACTTAAAAAGAAAATTCAAACTCGTATATGAAAATACAGCAGACGGAAAACAGTTTTACCTGTCCAAAATTGGAGGTGTGTCATTTTATCATTGTATTGAATTATAGTGTATATATGTATAACTTGTGTCTGAGTCTTAATCTTAAAATGTTTTGATAATTTTAAGACACATTTTACTTTCATAACTATATATATATATATATATATATATATATATATATATATATATATATATATATATATATATATATATATATATATATATATATATATATATATATATATATATATATATATATATATATATATATATGCCTATTATCAGAGTACATATGCATGCAACATAACTTTCACCAGCGTACATCGGCTTACCAAATAACTATAAGCTTATTAAAGTTCAATATAGAACACGGGCTTGCCAAATAACTGCATGCTTATTAAATTTCATCTGCGTAGACGGTCTAGCGAAATTACTGTATGCTTATAAAATTTCAGAGTACACGGACTTGCCAAATGACTATATGCTTATTAAATTTCACTCGAATGCAGGGACACGATAAATAAACATACTCTTATTGATTTTATTCGAATATATGGACTTGCCAAATAATACTGTCTTCATTGTAAGTCGATATGTTGATGTGTAAAGAACACAGTCTTTGAAATTAGTATGCTTTACAATCCGATAGAAAGTCTTTATCTGTTTCGATGTGTCCGCGTATACATTACTTATCCTTGGAAACATGATTTTAAACTGAATGTTTGTTACATTTATTACATTTGGTTTTCAATCGTGTATGCTGAAATTGATCCACTGGGTCCGTGCAATGACAAAGGTAATACAATGAAGAGATTGTATGTTTGCTTCGATTGAGGTAAAATTTGGAGATCAGAAATACGGTAGATGGCTTACTTCATATTTCTACTGTAACGTGTTCCAAATATATGTTTTACCATGCACAAATAATATTTCATACATTCTAGATTCACACAAAAATGACTAAAATGTAGTCCATGATTGAGTGGTGTTATTCACAATGTTAATGACTAAGACATCTTTCAAGTGGTATTAACAAAATCGCGGTACATGTTAAATAGCCAAACTAAATCCCCTTGCTGAATTTCTGATAATATATTGTGGGGAATTATTGTTTACATGTAAATTTAGAATTTCAGATAGATAAACTGTAATCAATCTATTTAAATGTCAGTATTATTTCAATTAGTCACGTGTTTTCAGTGGTCTAAATTCATTTAATCAGCCATTCGTCTAATGTCTTACAGGCAATAAACGGTTTGAAATTAATTGGACCGTACTATTGCAAATTTTGTCAACAAATACATATTACAGTAGAATTTATACACAGATCTTCCTATCATATTTCTTAAAGCAGTTTTTGTATGACTAATTTTTAGAACATGACTATCCAGTGATGATATTGGGATGGAATTTTTCTCCTTTAGTTTGGATATCGCAAAGTGATATTATACTGCAGTTATTCTCATGGGTAATCAGTATAGTTCAAGACTAAAAACACATAACGATATTCTCGTTCAAAGTAATCTGGTTAGGATGATTGATTCGCGACATTACTTCACACCTAATTATTTGATACTAGTGCACGAACTTATTTCACAACTCATTATTTGATACTAGTGCACAACCTTACTTCACATCTTATTATTTGATACGAGTGCATGACCTTACTTCACACTTCATTATTTGATGCTAGTGCACGACCTTACTTCACACTTCATTATTTGATATTAGTGCACGACCTCACATCGCACCTCATTACTTAATACCCTGATGTATAACGTTACTTCACACCTCATTATTTGATACTAGTACACGACTTTATTTCACACCTCATTATTTGATACTAGTTCACGACCTTATTTCACACCTCATTATTTGATACTAGTGCACGACCTTACTTCACACTTCATTATTTTATACTAGTACACGACCTTACTTCACACATTATTATTTGATACTAGTGCACGACCTCACATCGCACCTCATTACTTAATACCCTGATGCATAAAGTTACTTCACACCTCATTATTTGATACTAGTGCACGACCTTACTTCACACTTCATTATTTGATACTAGTGCACGACCTTACTTCACACTTCATTATTTCATGCTAGTACACGACCTTACTTCACACATTATTATTTGATACTAGTGCACGACCTCACATCGCACCTCATTACTTAATACCCTGATGCATAAAGTTACTTCACACCTCATGACTTCATTCTATAATGCACGATCTGACATAACACCTCATTATTTGATCCTATTATATTATCTGAGACAACCCAAGTTTAAAAGAATTATTTTTGGGGACACATATTATCGTTTATTAAGACACATGCATAAGATTGATTCTGATATAACATATTCATATCCAGTGTTGTTTGCTTCAAATTGATTGTATACAATTACTATCTATCTATCTATCTATCTATCTATCTATCTATCTATCTATCTATCTATCTATCTATCTATCTATCTATCTATCTATCTATCTATCTATCTATCTATCTATCTATCTATCTATCTATCTATCTATCTATCTATCTATCTATCTATCTATCTATCTATCTATCTATCTATCTATCTATCTATCTATCTATTTATTGTAATACCCAACTCAACACACCACAATACCTGGCACTACTAAGAACAACATTCCATTTCCAATGGTAATACTAATAATGATAATGTAAACACATGATGAAAAAAACATGAAAAAAGTCAGAAAGCACGAGGCAGTTCAATATGTTGTAATACATTAATGGTTTTGTGAATGAAGTTTTGCATGCACAAACATTGACCATTTAATGGGTGAAGATTACTTGATGTTAAATTCTGAGATGTGAGATGGTGTCCGACCTATCAAACTTTGGCATATTTGATCATGTCTCTTTTACCTGTCACTGGAAACATCTATTACGCGTGAACTAATTCTTCTATTCCTGAACGTATGCCTACCACTCAGCTTTGTTTACATCGCCGTCTGCATCTCTTATAGATGTGTACTCTGTGTTTTATACTAAATATTGAGTATAACACCCTGTTCTGGTCCTGGTAATGCCACACTGTGCTAACGAGAATTAATGAATTCGTCAAGGAATTCGTCTAAAGACATGAGCAGTTCTACAAGCCTTGGGACACCAACATTAAGTAGAAAGAAGTTCCCATGTTAGCAGTTATTGTGGCATATTCATTTCCTTGTTGGACCATGCTTGCGTCGTGCTGGAATCTCACATGACTAGTTTAGGAAATTAATTATCTTACCTTGCATGATTTTGGAATATCAAAATCAGGGATATGAGGTTAGTCCATAAATTAAAGACAAACCAGCCGGTGGAATTTTATTACCGAAACAGCGGAGATGCAGGATATAGATAGAATCGATGTGCCCAGCCAAAGAATTACATTTCTCTTGTCTGACATTTGATAAACAATAAGTTAGATCTAATGGTGCTGTCGTAAGTTCTTGGTTATGTAGAACCCGTCATTTTATCTTAATGGGCAAAATCGTATGCATTGGATATGGACTATTTTTAGCCTTATTTATAAACGCAAACCACTGACATTGAGAGGACAACTTAATTCTATCTAAATTTTGTGTTCAGCTGGATTTTTCCATGCTTTTTGAACAATTGAATTGGTTATCGTCATGGCTATCCCTTAAAAAGACAAACATTGATTGGCAAACTACGATAATGTGACGTAAATAGGGGTCTATATAAATGAGTGCTGACAGTGATTGGCAGATAGCTGTCAGAGCGGTAAAGTATGAACATTTAAGTAGAAAAGAATTTCATCCATGTTTTCTAAAACCATCAATTAGATAATCCAAAAACTGAATTTAATAGTTATGAGAAATATTAATTACATTAATTACGTGATTGTTATTAAATTTGAATGGCTTATAATTATTATATAATTAATTATAAAGCCGCTGCTATCTCCCACCACACTGCTCAAATACAGTGGTACTAAACTTATATTTTTGTCATTGATATCAGAATGTGTTACAGTCAATATAATAAATTTAGGTGCTAATATGCACATGAATATAATACTATAATTGATTTCACCATATATGCTGTATTAGAACATCTCTATAAATTTAGACAAACAATTGTGTTCTCAACTTTATTAGCAATTGATAGTGTTGTGACATACACTGTATCACTACTTTGCGAGACTAAAAAGCGTGTTCTATCTCACCTTTTTATTTATAATAAAATTATTTCTATGTCCGGTCTGTTCGATATAAAAATCACATTTACTTATATTTGAGTCATATGATCATTTCTTGTATTTATACTTAGTACATTGTAGAATATGCAGTACACCAAAAAAGACAACCTCACCGTTCCCCCACCCCACCCCTCAAACAGAGAAGGCTGGGTTTGACGACTGGGTCTCACTGATGGTCTTCACATTACTAGTTACATGAGCCAAATCAATACATGACGTGTCGATGATTCACAATCCATGAAGATCTTCACATCACTGGGTACATGGGCCAAATCAAAACATGACGTGTCGATGATTCACAATCCATGAAGATCTTTACATCACTGGGTACATGGGCTAAATCAAAACATGACGTGTCGATGATTCACAGTCAATAAAGGTCTTCACATCACTGGTTACTTTAGCCAATTCAATACATGACGTGTTGATCATTCACAATCCATGAAGATCTTCACAGCACTGATTACACGTCCTGCCAAATCAATACATGACGTGTCGATGATTCACCAACCACGAAGGTCTTCACATCACTGGTTACATGAGCCAAATCGATACATGACTTGTATGTTACAATATAAAGAACTCATTACATGACGTGTATGATATACAGTGGGACCCAACTAAAACGCGATAGTCGGGAGCCAAATAAATTGACCGTGATATAGACCGAACCGTGCTATAAGCAACGAGGTTAGTTAGCTGAAGAAAATGATGCACGTACTCCAACAAAGTGCGGGGAGGGTGTGTAATAAATGCGGGAGGTAAAATACGTGCTTCGTCGGCACAGTTACCATCTTAAATTGATGAATATTAGACGAGAAATACACCTTTAGTGAAGACAAATAGTTTACTTCATTTAGAGAACCACGAATTGGTACATACACGTGAATACTGTTTATATATACATGTCTAAATGTATAGCAGGAATAAGAGTATCAACACCATGTACTCACCGTCGAACCTCATCATATACGTTGAAACCACAATACAAGTGATTCCATCGAAAATATATACACACACACACACACACACACACACACACACACACACAGAGAGCTTTAAAATATTCAGTAATTTTGTCACAGGTCATATTGATCTGAATTCATTGGAAAAACGTGGCACATTCACATAATGAATGACGAAGCACGTATACTTTTCAGTACGTCCCAAGTCGGTAATAGTTAGTTTGCGTTTTAAGCAGCCATTGGTAGCATTCGTAAGCATAAACATTTTCCAAACAAAAAGTAAACTTTCACGGCACAGTTAACATATTCCTGTCACTTTGAAAAAAACAAAAACCCATCAGATTCCAACACTTTTATTTAAGTTTGATACTGACTAACTTTGAATAAAAAGCTCTTGGTTTTTATTGAAAGATTGTAGTCAGCTTTCTTTGATGACGGGTTCATGTGTTATTGAAGTTACCGCTAAAGGACAATCTGATTAAAATCAGCTGTTACGTACTACGCCACTAACATCTGAACTAACTCGATACGGGGTCATGTCCAGGCGACCTTTGCATTAACCAATCAAAACACGACTGGCAAACCAGTAACAGTATTTCGCAGACATCGTGTCGGATAGAAAGAAACCGAGAGATATCGAAAGACAATAGAAAATGGAAACCCCCTCGGTGCAAATCATAACACCAATAAAAACGTATTTTCTTGGAAATATTTGTGTTTTGTGGGGGTTTTCGTTCATCCAGATAGAAAGGCTTGAAGACGGCAGCGATATTAAAAAGAAATTTCTGGACAGAAAACTTAAGTTAAATTCGGAACGAGTGGAAAACATCGCGCGAGTTACTGAAGTAAGAATCGCTGCAGATGACGAAAGTGGAGTGTGCCAAAAATGTTACAAATCAGTTGAAAAAGTGTTAAGGTCAGAAAAGGAAGTTTTAGAGGTAAAGAAAAGGCTAAAAGAATCCGCAGAAACTGTTTCAAAAACTTTACTTTTAAATCTGCCTTCGCCGAAACGAAACTCCATCACAAAAAGGATGCTCAGAAGTCCAGTTTGCTTCGCTATCGAACTGATGTATGAAAGGTCCAATCCGATTGGTGGAAATTTTAATTAGTATGTATCATGCAAAGGTCGCCTGGACATGACCCCGTATTGAGTTAGTTCAGATGTTAGTGACGTAGTACGTAACAGCTGATTTTAATCAGATTGCGCTAAATGATAGCTTTGGAGAACCAAACAAATGCCCATTTCTTGTTGTGGCGGCAACATCAAATAATTGTATTGCATGACTGAGACGAATTTCGTTTCCATTTGCTGAGTACCTTTTTAAATCGGTGTTTCAAAGGTAATCTGTTTCCTTTCAAATTTCAGCAAACTATTTTATCTGGGTGCATTTTTAAAAATGAAGTGGCCGTCGTTTGGTAGATTGTAGTTACAGTTCCTCCTGCCTACTGAATAGACTACAAGATGTTTTTTTTTAACATTTTTTGTTACATTTGTGGTAGCGGAGTGATGCGTCCTTGCATTCATGCGTTAGAAATTTAACAAAGGGTCAACAGATGATAGAGACACATGTGCTCTGGTCTGATGACATGGATTATTTTTAAAAAAATGTGGGTGTTCTGAAGGATTTAATTCTGAATGGAAAGAAGAGAATTTTACCTACCATCCACTTACAAATATCAGTCTAAGTAAATATATATTAATTACTAGCGAGCGGACGAAAATCCGACAAAGTTAGATTACGAGACAATGCTTAGTCCGGTTGATCTCCGCTACCAGAAATGTCAACAACAACAACAACAACAACAACAACAACAACAAAATATCTCAAAACATAAAGTACTCATGCTTGATGTTCGATATCAGCATAAGCGGATTATGATGTAACAATACACTGTTAAGATGGTTTGTCAGTATAGACAAAGAAATTGTTTTCGTAACAATAGATAAATTTCAGTGTATTTTATATAAAGTTTGCGGTTACCTTTCATGGGGCCCTTGAATTTCTCCACTCCAAACTAATGGTTGTATATAAAAGTTTAAACAGCCAACAATGTCGATAATAAAAATGTCACCAGATGGTATATTTTGCCGCCAATAAGGAAAATAAAATCATAGTTTGCGACATTCTCGAAGCCCTTAGCGATCCTTAGAATAAACGTTTTGCACTTTATTTTTCGTACTTTCTGTTTGGTTGTGTATATGTATGCAGTGAAGAAAAGAAAAAAAAAACACATGTCGATTATTGTTTGTGCAACGATTGTATACAGAATTAATTGAAGACAATCACAAAGACGACTTACTGGCTTTACTCATGGATCAAAAACCAGTAACATTTCTGATAATGTTTATGTTGGCATAACACTTAACAAAACTAGTGAAATTGTTGAATTTTGGAAGCTACGCCACGATCGTATTATATTCGAATTCATACTAGAACTCTTTTTCAAAATGATATTCAACGTTTTACATTTTTTCTCGTATTAAACAAAAAAAAAATACACATACATATAATCAAAATTGCAGGGACCACACCACAATCGTATTAAATTTAACCTCATCCGCGATCTCTTCCCATAATAATAAACTTTCAATCCATAAATATTTTTTCATGTGCGAATGAATATACGAATTTTCGAGAGCCACGCCACGACCGCGTTATATCCGAATTCGCGTTATAGCGGGGTCTTACTGTACTATGAAGAATTCAATACATGGCGTGTATGCTATCCTGTGAAGAACTCAATACATGGATTGTATGTTTTACTATGAAGAACTAAATGTTTTTCGTCCTTCGATTTAACGAGGACCTTTATAGTCATCCGAGGGTTGGATGGGCTGGTTCTGAATGTTTGTTTGCATAAGGGACAGAGGATGAATGGAACATCTCCAGGAGGGTGAATGGCAAGTGCTTGTCTGGCTGCCTCTTTAGCACTGCAGCTGCTGTCCTGTTAAATTCCTACAACTTGGAGCCTATGTGCACATATGAACGTGACACGTATGGCATGCTGTAAAGGACTCAATACATGACGCGTATGGTATTAAATGAAGAACTTAATACATGTCGTGCATAGTATGTACTAAATAACACCATTCATTGCAAGTTAGAAATCGATACATGACGATTATGAAATTCTGTAAAAAAAATAAATACATGACGAATATGATATTCATTGAAGAATTCAATACATGGCGTGTTTTGGTATGCTACGAAGAGCTAAATACATGGCGGGTATGGTATACTACGAAGAACTCAATACATGGCGCGTATGGTTTATTATGAAGAACTCAATACACGGCGAGTATGGTATTCTATGAAGAATTCAATACATGACGCGCACGGATTACTATGAATAACTCAATTCATGGCGTGTATAGTATACTACGAAGAACTCGATACATAGCGCGTATAGTATTATGTGAAGAACTCAATACATGGCGTTTGTAATATTCTACGAAGAACGTACTTATTAGCTTGAAGATGGAGCAAAACTAAACCTTCCATAATCAGGTCCTACTAGAACGGTGTACCTATCAGACGCCATCGTAAAAGCAAAGTCCTTATCCTTAATGGATCTTTATTGCAATAAACCATTTTCAGATTTATATCCAATACATTATTTGCCAATTTTGTATATTTGCATTTATTTCCTAATTATTGACACTCATTTCTTCCTTCTTTGTATGTGTCAATTCACAATGATGCGCCACAAGTAAATGAATACTTTCCAGACTCTTCAATGTAAATTATTCAATGTCTCATTTTCTGCCATATTTGCTTTCTTTTTGTTTGTTTGTTTGTGTTAGGGTTTAACGCCATTTTTCAGCACCCGTTAGGCTATGCATGACAGCCAGTATTATTGGTGCAGGAAGAACCTGGGAAAATCCCCGGAGAGAACCACCGACCCACGAGAAGCTACTGGCTGCCTGCCATATTTGCTACATTTGCAAACGAAATCGTATGATGGAAACGCAGATCGATTAATTGTTCATATAACACACTAAAAGGAATATAAATTAATAAACACTTATCAGGACAGATTACAAAACTCAGATGTGATTGTAATCCATATTTTCTCTGACTCGAGCAAAATATATTTGTATTGATGCTTGGGTTGGTTGGAGTATCCTTGGACCTTTACAACCAATTTGAGATATTTCCCTGCCGAAACTTGAAATTCACCGAAATGCGCGTAGTGATACAACATAGTAGTTTTGAAAATGGCTAAGAAAATTACGCGAATTCTTGCGAACTCAAGATGCCGGATTTCGATCAGATGAAAATCAATATTCTCATTGAAAAGAACTAAGACTATTTTTGTATCTTTAGTAAGCTGGCGTTAGAGAAAAATGTACATCTTTTACAAACTGAACATTTCGTAGTGCCATAATCCAAATCTCGCGACTTAAATGTTCCGAGACTTCAGAAGCCAAAAGATCGCCTATGTGTCTCCAAGACCATCTGCGATAGAATAATGATGATCATAAGACTCAGCAAGCGATAAATCAGCCCTTCACCCATGACGATGTTGATTTTTGGTGCAGGGCTGATATCACCTATTCATTCAAAGCTCCAATGTTATGCCTCAAAAATTTGGATGCATACATCAGTGTACATTTTGTATCTTTACCGGTCTTTCTCGTGGCTGTGCAGCTACCTTCGGCTGAAAGGTTCTTTTGGCGACAAGTAGATTATATTTCCTGCGCAAATCATTTGTTTGGTAACTTTTAATTCCAACGGGGGGGGGGGGGGGGGGCGAGTGGCCGAGTGGTCTAAAGCGCTTGCCGTTACGGATGACTGCCGTCTCACCTCTGTCTGCGTGGGTTCGAGTCTAAGATTCGGCTAATGTAGTTATGTGAGAAAGCTTGCCAGTAGCTTCTCGTGGGTCGGTGGTTCTTTCCGGAGGTTTTCCCGGGTTCTTCCTCCACCAATAATACTGGCCGCCATGTATAGCCTATCGTGTGCTGAAAATGGCGTTAAACCCTAAAACAACAACAACAACAACAATAATTCCAACTGGAATAGAACAACTATCTGTCATGTGGCCACTTTGAATGTCTCGCTTGACATGGCTGTAGCCTGTTATCAATTACTGGTATGTGTCTCGTTATGCAAGTTGAATGGCTGTGTCGTCTGTTGATATTTACCATATAATTGACTCGTTTTTACTGTTATTAAAGTTGCATGGCTGTGCTGTCTGTTGATATTTACTATATAACCAACTCGTTGATCTCGTTATGCAAGTTGAATGGCTGTGTCGTCTGTTGATATTTACCATATAATTGACTAGCTTATCCCGTTATTAAAGATGCCAAGTAAATGTTAATTGTAGCAAAATAGTAGTTTGCTCCGCTCCAGTGGCCTAGTGATTAAAGCGTCCGCCTCGGATGCGGTAGGTCGTGGGTTCAATCCCACGCCGAGTCATACCAAAGACGTTTAAAAAAAAATGACACAAACATCTGCCTCGCTTGGCGCTCAGGGTTAAGAAGTTAGTGTTATTATTGGTCGGCCTGATGTCAGGATACTGTGATTGGGTGGGACATCATGCTTCATGTCTGCGGCATGATGCAACAGTGCTATAAATCGCAATAGACTGTCACACTACATAACTCGTAGCAATAGGACTGAAAAAGTGTTAAAACTACGTTAAAAATCCTAACACAACACACACACACCCCCCTCTCTCTCTCTCTCTCTCTCTCTCTCTCTCTCTCTCTCTCTCTCTCTCACACACACACACACACACACACACACACACGCTGTTTCTGGCATACAGAGCTAGGTTTAAAAAAATGTATTTCGTTATGGAAGACACCTTATATAGCGCAAACTCTATGTAAATACTACATTATTTTGCTGAATTCCTACTTTTCAAAGTTGGAAATGCACTGTACTTTTTTCACAACATAGAACTCTCAGACTATGTTGGAAGATGCGTAAATGGTGTGTGTTTCAGGGTGCATAATAAATGACGAACATTGAATTCGCTGAAATCGCGCGTTGATGACAAAAGTTAGATCGCGTTTTATAAGAGCAAGGAAAGCTTGAGTCACCTTATATTAAATCCTACCTTTCCGATGTTGAATAATAAAACACATCTAGTATTATACGAACCTGAAATTGAATAGTACAGTACACGCGGTTTTGAACCCTACCCGCACGAACAAGACACCTTGTATTAAACCCCACCTGCTTGAAATTGACTAGTACCGTATATTAATCACCTTGTATTGATGTCCATGATGTCACATGGAAATCAGACATGTTTGATTGGGTAATCTTTCACAACGCCATGGGGAAATTGGAAAAGTTTGATTGGGTAGTCTTTCAAAACATGACAGGAAATTAGAAAGTTTAAATGGATACTCTTTCAATATAGTATGGGGAAATTACAAACGTTTGATTGGGTACTCCTTCAGGATGTCACATGGAAATTACCAGTGTTTGGGTATCCATTTAGGATGTCACAGGGAATTTACAGTGATTGGGTACTTTTTAAATATGTCACATGGAAATTACAAAGTTTGACTTGATACTCTTTCAAGATATCACCGGGAAATTACAAAGTTTGTTTGGACACTTTATAGACGTCACATGGAAATTAAACAGTGATTAGGCACTCCTTGAAGATGTCACATAGAACTTATAAATGTTTGATTGGATACATTGTTACAACATCACAGGGAAATTAGAAAAGTGTTATTGGGAAATCGTTCAAGGCGTCACAGGGAAATTACAAAAGTTTTATTTTGGTAATCTTTCATGATGTCAAAGGAACACTATACGGCTTGATTGGGTGCTCTTTAAAGATTTCATAGGGAAGTTAACAGTTTCCCACAGTTTTGATTGGATTCAATCAAATCGAAGAATTGCTTCACATTTTAAATAGACGTTTGTGGAATTTCTAATCTCTAGTATTCTATGCGGAATCCGAGAAGTAGTTACACAAAATATCTGATATACTCACTATTATTTGCCCGGTATACTTATTTGGTAGAAGAGATGACGTTACTAGAGCGCAGAGGATCGCATCATGGTGTATATCATTTTAACAGCTTCGCCCTGGTTGTTTTATTCCCATGGGAATTCAAATTAATCAATTATACAAGATTGGTACCCAAGACGCTTGTTTCTTTACAAACTTCCACTCAAGACAAGACGAAGTGCACCGATCAAACGGTTTAAAATCATATAGTTATCTGTGTTCACTAGTTTGTATTTTTATCCAGACAGTAGCTATTCAAAAAGTGTTGCCCATAAATAGCAGAACCCTAGAACTATTGCCAGAAAACAATACTAAAGGCTTTGATTTATGGATTTCCTAAGTAATAACTGTGTCCAATCTATAGGACTCGATCCTTTATACGGGTAGGCTGTAATATTAATCAATTCTGGTTTTGTGTTTCAATGAATGAGATGGATCGTTTATTATTACAATGTTCATAATGTGTCTATTAACACTGAATTTACTACGTGCTCATAATGGGGCTTTAAATACAAATTCTTGCTTCATCGATACAGTTTGTACATCAGGCTTTTAAACAAATAGATTAAATAAGTCCAGGTTAAGGCTATAGTGAGTTCACAATGTTGTAAATTGTTCATTTAAGTATTTTTTCGTTTCCTTGTTTCATTTTTAAGGTAAACAAAGGCAAAATCACTGCCCACATCTCCAAAATCCTTCCCCTGCCCATCCCTCAGTAAGGAGCACTAAAAGGAGAGGATCGATATAACGTTTACTAAAATACTGTATATTTAAGTGTGATATGATTCAATGCAAGTTGTTAAGTACACGAATAACTGAAGCCTGTAGCAACCCTTGCAAATGGTAGCAGCTAATTTGAAACTACGGAGACCGCACTAAATGAGAAATTATCTAATCTCTGTGCCAAATTAGCTCCTTCAATTTCTTTTTGCAGCTTCCTTTAAATGACTATAGAACATTACTTTGTAAAATGACGTTTGTCTGCTTCTATAGGTACCAATCGGTTCTAAAATTTTCATTTGAGAATTTCATCAACAATTACCAAAAGGCATTGAACGAAACAGAAAAGCAGTAGCAGAAATGTTCCTTTTTACTGCAGTTACAACTGAAATATATTTTGAAACTCAAACCGTACCTTGAAAGAATAGGGTTAAAGTCAAGCAGGTTGTAAGTTAAATAGGTATGTATAAATGAACCCTTACTTAATTGTAAGTAGAAACAGGTATGTAAAAATGAACCCTTACTTAATTGTAAGTAGAAACAGATATGTATAAATGAACCCGTACTTAATTGTAATTGGAAAGAGGTATGAAAATTTTTTTGGCTAAACTTACTATTGTAGTGTTGTACTTTGGCCATACATTAACATATTGGTGTATATTATATGAATTAGTTACCGGTATGTTTACTTTATAACTAAAAAACACATCTTGTGCGATACGACACAAAAAATATGCCCATCTCATATCTCGCCTGTTTAATCATTCATTTACGGTGAATTTGTTTGTAATATCAGTAATAACTTCTTTGTTTTGTAAATGACTGATATTTCTAATTAACTGGCGGCTCATTCTGAGGAGACCATGCGAGTAGCGCCTTTGTAGTGTCGTCCGTCTCTGGGGTTTTGGAATTGTATGCTGTGGCTGGTCTGGCATATGCATGAGTGACAGTCCTACGTACAGTCGGTGCAGACATACTGAGAAGTCTGAGTTGCAGTGTTGCTGCCATGCTCTTTTTTCTCTCATGTTTCTCTGTCGCCATCTGGCCTCTTCTCGCATCAGCCACTGCTATGCCCTTGATTACCCTCAGTCTTCAGGTGTCCCTGTCCTTGGCCATCACTTCCAGGCCGTTGGGTGAAATGTCGCATTCTTTCATGGCCCTCTTGTACACATCCTTGAAACAGAGTATGGGGCAGTCGACTCCTATGACTGCAGTGCCCAGCTGGACGTATAGGATGTCCTTTGGCAGCCTTTCATCAGCCATGCGTTGGGCGTGTCCCAGCCACCGAATGCGGCCTAGGACAGGAGCTGGACGAAAATCTTATAATGGGTCGACGGCAGCTCGCAGCTCTGTTTCACGCCGCTGTTGATTGGGAAGGACTCTGAAGAGAATCCATCATACAGGACTCTTCCTTTAATATCGGCAAGGAAAGCGCTTATCAAGCTGTGGGGTTTTGGGGGCAACCGATTTTACTAAGTTCGATTAGGCCCTTCCTGGTAACCATGTCGAAAGCCTTGGTGAGGTCGGTTAACATCATGACGAGTGGCTGACCTTACTCTCTGCTCTTCTCTTGGAGTTGTCCGAGGGAGAAAATCATGTCTGTCGTCGATCAATCTGCTCAGAAGCCTCACTGGATTTCTGGGTAACCAGTGTATATCACCAGGTGCAGCCTGTTGAGTATGAGGCGGGAGTACACTTTGCCAACGATTCTCAAGAGCGAGATCCCTCTGTAATTATTACAGTTGCTGTTTTAGTAAAAGGTCACAATCGTGGCGTCGCTCATGTCTTAAGGGATTACTCTTTCTTCCCAGAAGAGGCATAATAACAAGCCATGATGAGATATATTAACAAGTTCAGCAGCTGAAGCAATGTTGGGTTCCACCGTTTGATAGCTTCGGACGGGATGTTTTCACTACCTGGTGCTTTGTCATTTAGGCCAGAGTCAATAGCTTGCTGAAATCCGCCAAGGTTGAAACGCCTGTGAGGTGCACTTTTATTATATTTACCACACGTGCTTATTTTTATGGCAATCAATATACACGCTAGCCTTTCATACCAACGTCTGGCATACATATATATATATATATATATATATATATATATATATATATATATATATATATATATATATACCAGGACCATATGCAATTGTTCCAGATTGTCTCCCTTTGTCATGGTCTTACTGTAGAACGGTTAACTAATATTTCCATACAAGGAAGTTTTAATAAGTGTATGCAACCTATACAACTTAGATTCGCTCACATATGTAATGCTTGGAAAGAAGTAACTTTGTCGTTTCTGTATTATAAAATTATGGATCTGTGTACTGTTCTCTAAACAACTGTGAAAATAATGTCCTTGGTATGGCAGAGGAGTAACATGGCTGAATCAGATATTTGTACGAAGAAAATTTTATTTTCGCGTAGGAAATTTTGTTCATGTGCTTTGCAAAAGATCACAGCGTCAATATTTTGTTTTACACTTAATCGTGTAAGGTACCTCTGCATGAAATATTACGACTGTTACACGATTATGATACACGACTATGTTACACGACTGTGATACACGACTATGTTACACGACTAAACGACTATGATACACGACTATGATACACGACTATGTTACACGACTGTGATACACGACTATGTTACACGACTAAACGACTATGATACACGAATATATACATGACTATGTTACACGGCTGTGATACACGTCTATGTTACACGACTATGATTCATGACTATGTTACACAACTGTGATACACGACTATTATACACGACTAAACGACTATGATACACGAATATGATACACGACTATGGTACAATGTTAACATGGAAATTAAACTGTCTTGTATAGACACAATCACTCTGTAGATTTTAATATTTTTGCTTCAACATATTGTTTGTTGATCAATACATTCTGAGTTCGACGAAATATTATCAGATCTAGAAGCAAATATATGATGCCGTGTTAAAAGTGATTAATATTTTGTAATGTATTTATATTAATCGCAAAACAATCAATGAATAATTCCGTCCGAAACCTAATGCAGCCTGTAAATTATGGAAACATTATTACCAAGCAGTCGAAAACTCTGTTAATGCCCTCGTCTATGTAAAAGGCACACACAAATAAATTCAAACAAACGTAATATATATATATATATATATATATATATATATATATATATATGTGTGTGTGTGTGTGTGTGTGTGTGTGTGTGTGTGTGTGTGTGTGTGTGTGTGTAAAAATAAATAAGTAACGAAAGAAAGAAAAAAAAGAAAGAAGTAATGAAAGAAAGAACGAAGGAAAGAAAGATACAAACGTAAGAAAGAAAGAAAGATAGTTTATTGTTTTTGCCATAATTGTCAACTAAAACATAGCATGGCTCGAAGGAAAGAAACTCGTATTAAGACCGTACAGAAGTTGAATTAAATATGTTTTCATTGAGATCTTCACCGTTTTGTATGGCCTTTTCTGTCACATTTTTCTCTTCTGAAAGTTTTGACAGCCTGTATAACACGTACAGTATGAAATACTAAATCACTATATCCACTATTGTAACACTAGACTAACCGTATTGTTAAATGGAATAGGGAGTACCTGTAGGTTTTGTACTTGTATATCACAAACAGTGTTGACAATAAAACAAAGTGATACTTTGTAGTTTCTGATTTATATACAGTTAAATTAAATCAGTTAATGGGCTACTACGACAGTAAATTATCACCGATTATCATTTTTAATATATCATTACTTTGATTTTATGGTTAACATTTGCTTTTCTCAATCTACTGAAGCCCGAGGGATGACAAAACGACAACACGCTTAACTTATCGTTTTCATCAAACTTGAATCAATGGACTGGAGACAGCGATAGGACGAAATGATCTGAAACGCGTACTGTTATCGCTTCCACCACTACATTAACACATGTATTATTTTGTAGATACAAGACAAAATAGGCCAACGTTGTCGAAACCATACAATAAGGCAGTTACAAATAGGTCAACGTTGTAGAACACAAACTATAAGGCAGATACTAATAGGCCAAGGTTGTAGAACACATGCACTAAGGAAGTCACAAATATGTCAAAAGTGTCGAACATATCCTTAAGAAATTTACAAACAGGTCAACATTGTTGAACACATGCACTAAGGCAGTTACAAACTGGTGAAGGTTGTTATACGTTAATGTGGTCAATCACAGCCACTAAATTAAAATGCAGTTTCAAATAGGTTACGTTTGTCGAGCACTTGCAGTACGACAGTAACACATAAGTTAGATTTGTCGAACATATGCACTAAGGAAGTTATAAATAGATCAAATTTGTCAAACATATGCATTAAGGCAGTTACAAATAGGTCATCTTTGTCGAACAAATACACTAAGGCAGTTACAAATAGGTAAATAGGTCATCTTTGTCGAACAAATACACTAAGGCCGTTACAAATAGGTCATCTTTGTCGAACAAATACACTAAGGCAGTTACAAATAGATCATCTTTGTTGAACAAATACACTAAGGCCGTTACAAATAGGTCATCTTTGTCGAACAAATACACTAAGGCCGTTACAAATAGGTCATCTTTGTCGAACAAATACACTAAGGCAGTTACAAATAGATCATCTTTGTTGAACAAATACACTAAGGCCGTTACAAATAGGTCATCTTTGTTGAAGAAATACACAAAGGCAGTTACAAATAGGTCATCTTTGTCGAACAAATACACTAAGGCAGTTACAAATAGGTCATCTTTGTCGAACAAATACACAAAGGCAGTTACAAATAGGTCATCTTTGTCGAACAAATACACTAAGGCAGTTACAAATAGGTCATCTTTGTCGAACAAATACACTAAGGCCGTTACAAATATGTCATCTTTGTCGAACAAATACACTAAGGCCGTTACAAATAGGTCATCTTTGTCAAACAAATACACTAAGGCCGTTACAAAAAGGTCATCTTTGTCGAACAAATACACAAAGACAAATAGGTCATCTTTGTCGAACACATACCTTAAGGCTTGTCACGATGTATGATGATCTCCCCTGTCCTGAATAACAGTGTTACGAAATTATTAAATTTAATTGTGCAACTTGCTCTTTCTTGGAAAAGTCGAATTGATATGAATATTTCATACTGCTAAATAGGAATTAATTGTACATTGTGTTATTATTTAATACGTTCATATAGTTCATGTTAGCTATGTTTGATTCATTTATTTCTTTATTTGCATATTGGATTTTGTTTTCAAATGGCATATTTAACTTTAATTTCACTACTGGGAGTTCCTTTTAAGACTAAAATATCCTATCTGGATGAATTGTTTGATAGGATCATGGTAGCCAAAACCATTAAAAGAATATGAAACGAATGATTAAATCTCTATGAATAAACAACCAATTTAGGAGGTACAGGAACTCGTATACCGCGAAACGTTCGGTATGCTGAAATGCCCATGGGAGAGTTACAAAAAATTGATTTAAAACCATGCTGAGGATTTACCCAACCAATCTGCTTTGAATGATGATTTACAGCTGAGTAATCCAATATGGCTAAGCAAAATGAGAGTGTATGTTCCAAGACTGAATTCAGGGATTTTAGAAAAGTTTCTCTTGTAGGTTGTCTGTAAATTAAGCCATGTTTTTCTGCCGAAGTGGAAGTCTTGACTCCAGGGATCAGAAAGTGGTCTCCCGTGATAAATCTTCAAAGAGGTAAGGGTTCTGGAAAAGATCTGAAACCAGAGAAAGATATAATTAGTTCTGTTGATTTTTATTGACGATATCTGACGCAAAGAGAGTGGGGATATTTGTTGATCCCAGGAGAATAGAAATTTGACGTGCATTTAGGTTCGGTCCTATGTTTTCTTTTTCAAATAGAACGAAAATAGCTCTACACCTTTGATTGCATAGTGGGAAAAAGCGCAGTCCGCAAAAACAACAATGTTATAGCCCGAAGAGGTGTGTGTGTGTGTGTGGATGTGTGTGTGTGTGTGTGTGTGTGTGTGTGTGTGTGTGTGTGTGTGTGTGTGTGTGTGTGTGAGTGAGAGAGAGAGAGAGAGAGAGAGAGAGAGAGAGAGAGAGAGAGAGAGAGAGTGGGCGAACCGATAACCAGTGGTGTGTCGTAAATTACCGGAAGTACTCGGTGATAATGTCATGCCAGGCAATATGCGATTGACATGTCACTTGAACATATGATGAAATTTGTATTTTAGTAACAGAAAGGCTAGTTGAATTTCGCATAATGCTTTTAACACTATTTTTGAGAGACATCGAACCAATTGCATGTTATGCTTTATGTAAGTCGATTAAATTGTTATATTTTACAAAGTCGTGTTGTTCTATTCTATATCTCTTTTATTTAATCCCTTAATTTAATATTTTTGGTTAATAATTACTTGATCCGGGTGATATAACCGTGGTCAACGATCCACTAGATAACGATAAATCTAAACCATAAGGGATGTGGATGAAATCTCACATAACACATCAATCCCACAAAAACACCACCGTCACACGGTCACATATCAGCCGACACCTTGCTCATGACAGTCCTCTGCTCGATTCTGTACTGGGGAAGAATAATTGGTCATTCCAGTGAGACAAGTTTGGGACTGTGGAGAAAGATATGAAGCAATGTAACCTAACATTGTATCTTAACTACCATACATTAAGCTGTCAAACATTGGATTGCGAATGAAAAATTGCTTATGATTGTGTCGATGGGGCCAAATCGACAAATGTATTACTACATATTGACAAATGTATTACAACGTATTGACAAATGTATTACGACATATGGACACGTGTATTAACAAACAAGCTCTGTTGGCAACGATTCACCTGAATTGAAACCTTTTCATATCCCGATGGAGTGGTGACATCTTCCTAGTTTGAAACACATCCTTTGTCTAGTGATTAGCAGAGCCTGGAACCTTTCTATAATGATGAGCTTAGGTGCATAAACCTTTATCTAGTTAATATGTTTCTCTGGCACTGTTTCACTCACAGCCAGGTAACGTACTGATTACCTGATGAGCTTAGGTGCATACACCTTTATCTAGTTAATATGTTTCTCTGGCACTGTTTCACTCACAGCCAGGTAACGTACTGATTACCTCTTTCGGTTAGTTCTGTTTCTCTAGAACTGTTCCACTTACAGCCGGGGAACGTTCTGATTGTTAATTCACTACCGGGTAACATACTGATTACCTCTTTCAGTTAGCTATGTTTATATGGCACTGTTTCACTTACTGCCAGGGAACGTACTGATTGTTCATTTACAACCAGGGAACGTACTGATTGTTCATTTACAGCCAGGGAACGTACTGATTGTTCATTTACAGCCAGGGAACGTACTGATTGTTCATTTACAGCCAGGGAACGTATTGATTGTTCATTTACAACCAGGGAACGTACTGATTGTTCATTTACAGCCAGGGAACGTACTGATTGTTCATTTACAACCAGGGAACGTACTGATTGTTCATTTACAGCCAGGGAACGTACTGATTGTTCATTTACAGCCAGGGAACGTACTGATTGTTCATTTACAGCCAGGGAACGTACTGATTGTTCATTTACAGCCAGGGAACGTACTGATTTTTCATTTACAACCAGGGACATACTGAATTACCCATCGCTAGAAGCAACGTGTCCATGACCGAGTATCTTTCTGACAACCATGTAATTGCATTTAGATCAATTGATCTTGAACTGTTATTGGTAAAGTCGCAACGGTACTTTGTTTTGAAGATTATTTACATCCAGGAAAGGTAGACAAGGCCGACGTTACGTTCTTCTTGTACTGAAGATGGTACTAGAGTATGCGTATTCTCAGCAAACGAGAAATAGTATTTTCTCAAAATTAATACATACTGGATGGATTCTTAATTTTCTATATGACATTCACACAGAAACATATGACATTTCGAAAGATGTTTGTATCTTCAGATACACGTGTCTTGTTACCAATTAAAAATATATCATTGTCATCGTATATATTTGTATCGACCAAGCAATAAATACTGCACAGATGGAATTATTGCTTTTCATTACTCACTTTTCTGTCTTTTTTTTTAAAACCAAGATTAAATGTGTGATTTCGCTTTAAATGTTGGGAAGACAATAATTAAGGAGGTGTGCACAAGTTTTGCAACATATATGAACTCTCAAGGTTGAACGGACAGTATATAAAGAACGTGTTTTATGCTCCATAAATATACTAGAATATAGATTTTAGGGATATGTTCATAAGCTTTGACAAATCGCAAAGGACGTCCTTGAAGTTGCAACCGTTTCACGCTTTCACGTTGAGTTCACTCGGCCAGAAGGCCCGGTTCTACTGAAAAGAACTTTATGCTAAAGTAACGATAAAATTTGCTTTAAAGGTATTGAACCCTGATGCGCACGCACATAGTCGTCAGATATATGATTATTAAGTAAACCTTGGTATTATTATCATGATTATTAAACATAGAGTCCAAAACTATATTTAAAGAAGAGAAAGCCTTTTCATATTCACTCTTAGAACATAGCTAACCTTAAGATGACTTCCGTTTATTGGTCAGACATTTAGCGTTGTCGCATTTGAATGCATTGCCTCTGAATTTATGAAGTTACAGTAATCCCTGTCAGCCATCTTTGTATGGAGCCCTTTGCATTTTTGTCTCTACATCGGCTGTGTAGACGTTTGTATTTCTTGAGACAGGGTTATGTACATTTGTGTGACGTAAATGGTAATAGACAAGTACTGATGATACTACAGTTTATATTATTAATGCAATACAGTACTTTCATGATGTTTGCAGTAAAAGAAGACAATGTGCAAATTTATAATTATCCTTACAAACGGAATTCACGAGATCGCCACCTTCCTTTGTGTTACGTGGTTGTACGACTTCAATTAAGTCTTACACTTTTTCTAGCAATTCAGGTCATTTGTATGATGTCCGGATGAAAATGAATTTGTTCTTGCTTCCATGTAACCATGATACGCATTTACCCATTTCATTACCAAAACCCATTATTGATATATATTGTAGCAAATTTTGGAATATTAATTAGAAATCATCATAACAACCTATTCTTGTAATAGAACGAACATGCATACATAATTTTACTTTGATATAATAAGGAAGTTTGTCATAAATGTTGATAATAAACTTCCTTGACGTGACGATGGTGCAGTGCAGTTAATATTTATGAAGAGTAAACACGTAGTCTTAAAGGAAGAGATTGATAAGGACGGATGGCAGGTTTAATATCCTAGCAAACTTGATAAGAGGTTGGCGTCAATATAATGAGTATATACATGTATTCCAATATGTTCAAATTTTATACCTGTATTACAAAACAATAAGAGATTAAATAGATGTATTCCAGCACGTTGATATTATGTGCGTATATTCCAAAATGTTGAGATTAAATACATGTATTGAAAATGTTGTGATTATATACATGTATTTCATTACAATGAGATCATATACATTTATTTTAATATGTTGAGATTATAAACAAACATTCCTAGATGTTGAAGTTGTATATGTGAACTCCAGTAAGTTAAGATTATTTATACGTATTCGTACATGTTGAGATTATAAACATGTTTTCCAAAATGTTGAGATTAATACAAGTATTCCACAATGTTGAGATTATATACAAGTATTTCAAAATGTTGAGATCATATACAAGTATTTCAAAATGTTGAGATTATATACAAGTATTTCAAAATGTTGAGATTATAAACATGTTTTCCAAAATGTTGAGATTATATACATGTATTTCAAGATGTTGAGATTATATACAAGTATTTCAAAATGTTGAGATTATATACAAGTATTTCAAAGCGTTGAGATTATATACACGTATTTCAAGATGTTGAGGTTATATACAAATATTTCAAAATGTTGAGATTATATACAAGTATTTCAAAATGTTGAGATTATATACAAGTATTTCAAAATGTTGAGATTATATACAAGTATTTCAAAATGTTGAGATTATATACAAGTATCTCAGAATGTTGAGATTATATACAAGTATTTCAAAATGTTGAGATTATATACACGTATTTCAAGATGTTGAGGTTATATACAAATATTTCAAAATGTTGAGATTATATACAAGTATGTATTGATTTTGAAATTATAGACAATTATTTAAAAATGTTGAGACTACAAACAAATATTCATTAATGTTGAGATTATATACAAGTATTCCAAGATGTTAAGATATACAAGTATGTATAAATGTTGTGAATAGATACAATTATGCCAATATATTGAAATTATATACAAGTATTCTAAAATGTTGAGATTATTTCCAAGATTGTGAGATTAGATACAATTATTTTGAGATGCTGGTAGTATATACAAGTATTCATAAATTTTGAGACTACAAAAAAAATATTCATTACTATTGACATTATATAAAAGTATTCCAAGATAGTGGGATTATGGTACGCGGAGGTTTGACCACAGGTGCTTTGACCATAGGTGGTTTGACCATAGGTGGTTTGTCCACAGCGGGGGTTTGACCATAGGTGGTTTGACCACAGGGGGTTTGACCATAATATGAAAAGACCATGATTAGTTGTTGGAGCATTAGATGTAAGTATATTTGGGGATTAAAGTGAGGGATTAAAAGTTGCGTAAAGCATATCTTCAGGGATTATAAGTTACGGCATTTAATTCACTAAAATTTGTATAGTTGAAGGATTATAAGTTGCGTAATGTATATCTTAACGTTATCAAGGGATTATATTTGCATGCTATTGCACATCTGTCATTTAGTTAACCATAAAACTGTTATTCCATTAACTATAATATTTGCATGACATTAATGTTTTGATTTGATTTTATCATTTATATGCGGTATGTATTTTGTAGGACTGAGTGTAATTTTCTAGTAGATCTACAGTCTTAATTTGTGAAACGTTGGACTTGTTGCCTAATTTGTGTTCATTGTCTGTTTAATAATAAATCGAGTAGGCCTGGCACCAGCCTTTATGTGGACCAAAAACAAGCTGTTATTGACTTTTATTTATTACATGTTAAGTACTAATTAGCATTCACTTATTGGCAACTCAAAGGAAACTTGTCACATAAAATTTCATTAACTGAACCATAATTTTAAACTCTAAATAACAGTTTATTATTATTATAAAAACCACATGTGGACAAACCACCTATGGACAAAACCCCGGTGGTCAAACCCCCGCTGTGGACAAACCACCTATGGTCAAACCACCTATGGCCAAAGCACCTGTGGTCAAAGCACCTAGAACCTATATACAAGTATTCCATGATGTTAAGATATACAAGTATTCATATATATTGAGATTATATACAATTATGCAAAAATGTTTAGATTATATACAAATATTCATAAATGTTGAGATTTCAAGATGTTGAGAATATTTACACGTATTCAAAAATGTGGATATTATATGCAAATATTCAAAAATATTGGAATAATATACAGTAATTTATAAATGTTGAGATTCAATACAAGTATTCAGATATGTTCAGATCATATACAAGTATTCCAAAATATTGAGATTATTTACAAGTATTCCTAGATGTTGAGATTTTTGCAAGTATTCTTAAAGGTTGAGATTATAATCACTTATTTATTAAACTTGAAATTATATTCAAGTATTCCAAGATTTTGAGATTATATACAATTATTCCAATATTTTGAGATTATATACATGTATTCTAAGTTGTTGAGATTATATACAAGTATTCCAAGATGTTGAGATTATATACAAGTATTTCGACATTTTGAGATTATATACAATTATATTTCTAATATTTTGAGATTATATACAAGTATTCCAATATTTTGAGATTATATACAATTATATTTCTAATATTTTGAGATTATATACAATTATTCCAATATTTTGAGATTATATACAATTATTCCAATATTTTTAGATTATATACAATTATATTTCTAATATTTTGAGATTATATATAATTATTCCAAGACTTTGAGATTATATACAATTATTCCAATATTTTGAGATTATATACTTGTACAACGTCACACGTGGTTTCCATGTTAAGCAAACACGTGTTTTATTCAAACATAGATACCTGGTAATACCTACACAATTATTAAATAATTGATGTCCTTGTCCTCAGTAGAGAAATAAGATAAATAAAGTATGATTCTCCATTTTCAAGAGCGTTGGTTAAACGAATCCAGTTCTTAAGTATATCGATAATATGTCTTTTACTTTTGGCGCATGACTGTCGGTTGCATATGAGCTTATACATATATAGAAGTCTTGAAATCGATGTTATAAAAAAATAACGCTGTTGAGAAGTTTTCTGTAATTTCCATTGGATGATTGAGTCAGGTAACTTATGGTCAGGCGAGATAAATTGCGAAATATGTCAAGAAAGAGGTATTGCGACATATATCGAGTAGAATGTACACTAAAAAAAGTCCCTCTTTCCTTATCATTTATCACCGACCCTTCATTCCCGTGGTGAAAGATATGTAGCATGTTATCTTTGCGAGCGCAGTCAAAACAAAGTGATAGACAAGGCTAATGTAAATGATGGAATGTTGTAGTGAGCATTATGTTAACAATCTTGTAGTCATGTTAAGTTTCTCACGCAATGTACGATCCTGTTCAGAGTCGTAGCGATGATATTTTGCGCCCGGGGACGACCTATAAAATTGGCGCCCCAGCGATCTTCTGACCGATTTGTTACCCTTGTTTACTTATTATAATGTAACGTTGCAAGCCTCATTTTGGCGCCCCTGTACCTTGGCGCCCGGGGACATATGTACCCCCCCCCCCCCTAGGCTACGCCTTGGTTCCTGTTGCACTCTCATTACAAAACTTGTATATGATTTATACGGGTTCTACAACAAGGATAAATAACTTGGAATATTCATTACTCATAACATTTCACTTAAACAATATAAAGGTCAAAGTTTGGATTATAAATTAGAATCAGTGCTTTTGGCATTTACACAACATGCATCCAGGTTGCAAATATATCGGATTTGTACTTTCTTTCTCAATGCGGACCCAAAATGAATCGGTAAAATTAGGATTGTAAGAACGTATGTTAGGGATATATCATCTGTATGGTGCGATGGTAATTGAAACCGTTTCAGGCTACACTGTCCGCCTACTTATATGTAAGTGGTGTTTGTATGCTTCTTTCTGAATCTCTTGTTAAACCTTCTGAAAAAGTAAACTTGATCGAATATGAAACAACATATATATGAATTTTATTAGGTATCTATTTCATTGAGGAATATATCCTAAATTGTATTACGTCCTTAACAATGTACTAAGACACCATCAAATGATTCAATTAATAATTAATAGAACAATATACCCCCTATATAATTATGCCAACTTCCATTTAATTTCTCAGCCTGATACGCAAAATGGTAATAATCCCATATTATGTGCCTGAGGAATCACTAGACATATTGTAAGCGTGTTTGGAGATCCGAATCTTCCTCAATTAACAATTATATTTCGCCTAAGTAAATTATTACCTTCTATTCTTTATATTATTGTAAATACCTTTCCTTAGGTTTCACAATATACTGCAGGATATCTTAGCTGTACTTAAAGTAGCATACCCATACACATGACTAGATGCCCATTAGCTGATCACTGGATACCCAATAACGGATCACTGGATACCCAATAACGGATAACTGGATACCCAGTAACGGATCACTAGATACCCAATAACCGATCGCTTGATGCCCATTGACACATGACTAGATACCCATTAGCTGATCACTAGATACCCAATAACGGATCATTGGATACCCAATAACGGATCAGAGGATACCCAATAACGGATCACTAGATACCCAATAACGGATCAGAGGATACCCAAAAACGGTTTACTGGATACCCAATAACGGATCAGAGGATGCCCAATAACGGATCACTGGATACCCAATAACGGATCAGAGGATACCCAATAACGGATCACTGGATACCAATTAACGGATGAAGGTATACATAGTAATGCATTATTGGATACGCGTTAAACGATCACTAGACACCCAATAACTGATCACTTGATACCCATTGAAGCATAATGGGTACCCATTAACTGATCATTAGACACCCAATAACCAATCACTTGATACCCATTGTCTAACCATTAAAGGACACATATTTGCACTAATCAGCATGAAACGAAATGTAATTTTTTTTTATATACTAACTTCACGGTAATATTTAGGACTCATCTAGACTTCTTCCAGTACAATCGTAAAGCTTTAGTAAGAGTATGATAGACAAGTAAATTTAATGGAAATTATTGAAACGTCCCTGTATAACAAAACTCATTATATTTACTATGCGTAAAACCGAACAGGTTAAAATAAGAACAATTAGAGAAAATATTATTTCTATATGTAAAGAGCTCAAGTGCCACGGGGTCTTTTTTCTACAATCCCCGGATGAAACAACGTTGAACAAACGAAAGAAAAAAAAACTATCTGCTATTTTAAAACAGCTTTTCGTTATGGCTGTGACGCATAGGCATTGGAAAATACTAAACTAATTGAAAACGTTCATAATTGATCCCTTATGTACATAAGTAAATTCTGATAACGTAAACTATTGTAATGCTGCATTCATAACTGGGTCGAAAGCCAATTGGTGCCTACATTAAATCTCTGAATATTGGACACTGAATCTAAATTATAATTGAAAACAAAATTATATGACATAATTATTCCGAAATTGATTGAATACGTCCAACTATTTTGCTTTCTGTTAGAGGACGCGAGATGTTGTAACAAGACCCTATAAATAAACGCTAATGATTACATGCTAGAATTGTCTAAATCATAAACGGCTTGTATATTGAAGAAAAGTTTGTATAAGCGACAATTCCATGCAAAGATGAGAATAATTTATTTTAATAAAAAGATCTGAAGATTGAAAATTGAGTCTGATCTAGTCACCAACTTATTTATTTACCTCTGCTCAAATTTATAGCGAGCCATCAGACTTATTGCAGGTGCAGTACGTTGGGAAAATATAGATCATGACAAAATATGCCATCTTTGTGAAGAAAACCACCGTGATCATGCATATGACAATTTGTACATCTCTCCATTATTTCCAACTAAAATATGTCATTTCGTTTCAAACCATATTTTATATTAAATGTTGCAAGATTTGTACAACTTCTTTCAAATGGTGTTTTTTCTATACCGTTGAAAATATAAACATTCGTGCACATTATAATTAAAGCAAAATTTTACATAACTGAAAGTATGGTGATAGTGAATTGCAAGTTTACAGTGTCGCTCCGTTCTGCTGTAAAGATCACTGATGCCACTTTTTTGGGTTGACCTTGTTATCAGTTACATTTGCCTTCTGAGATTACTCCGCCACCTCAATATGTGTGTGTGTGTGTGTGTGTGTGTGTGTGTGTGTGTGTGTGTGTGTGTAGACATTCTCGTTAAGATATATGTGTGTAGACATCCTCGTTAAGATATGTTTGTGTATGTGTGTAAGCATCCTCGATAATATATGTTTATGAATGTGTATAATCATCTTCGATAATAGATTGTTGCGTATGTGTGTAAGCATCCTGGATAATATATGTGCGTGTATGTGTGTAAGCATCCTCGTTAATATATGTAGGAGTATGTGTGTAATCAATCCCGTTTATATATGTTGGACTGTGAATGTGTGTAATCATCCTTGTTCGTAGATGTAGGACTTTGTATGTGTGTAAGCATCCTCGTTCTTGTATGTGTAACCATGTACATGTACGTTCATAAACATCCTCGTTAATATATGTAAGATACTGTGTGTAATCATCCCCGTTTATATATATATATATATATATATATATATATATATATATATATATATATATATATATATATATATATATATATATATATATATATATATATATATATATATATATATATATATATATATATATATATATATGACTGTGAATGCGTGCAAATCAACTCCTTTTGTATATGGATGACTGTGTCTGTGTGTAAGCGTTTTTTCTCTGAGTTAAGATGGAAGTTGCTATATTAGAAAATGTTGTGAAAAGTATTACTAAATTTGTATTTTCTCACTAATGAAGCAACATTATGTTTCAGATTATATATACTATATAACTACGTTTCTGGATGAAACTGCTACCATGCAGTCAAATTAATGTACACTACCTAGCAGTCACATGAATGTACACTACCATTCAGTCTCAGTGATACACACTAGCAATCAGTCTCATTAATATAAACTACCAATCAGTCACATCAATATATACTATCAATTAGTCTCATTCATATAAACTACCAATCAGTCTCAGTAACATATATTACCAATCAGTCTCATTACTATACACTACCAATCAGTCTCAGTAACATATATTACCAATCAGTCTCATTACTATACACTACCAATCAGTCTCATTAATGTACACTACCAATTAGTCACATTAATGTATCCTGCCAATTAGTCACATTAATGTATACTACCAATCAGTCTTATTAATAGAAACTACCAATCAGTCACATTAATATACACTATCAATTAGTCTCATTCATATAAACTACCAATCAGTCTCAGTAACATGTATTAGCAATCAGTCTCATTAATATACACTACCAATCAGTCTCATTAACATACACTACCAATCAGTCTCATTAATATACACTACCAATCAGTCTCATTAACATACACTACCAATCATTCTCATTAATATACACTACCAATTAGTCTCATTAATATGTACTAACAATCATCCACATTCATTTACACTACCAAACAATCACATGAATGAACACTAATACTCAGTACTATGAATGTACACTACCAAACAGTATTCGGAATCTACACTACCTGCCACATGAATGTACACTACATTTCAGTCTCATCAATATACTCTGCCAATCAATCACATTAATATACACTACAGATCAGTCTCATTAATTTACACTACCAATAAGTCTCAATACTATGAACCAACATTCAGTCACATTAATGTACACAAACAAATAGTCACATGAATATGCACTACTAATTAGTTTCATTAATATACACTACCAATCAGTACCATGCACTACAAATCAGTCTCGTTAATTTACAGTATCAATAAGTCTCATCAATATACACTACCGATAGATCTCATTAACATACACTATCTATCCGTCACATCAACGTACAATACCTATCAGTCACATTAATGTTCACTACCAGTGAGTCATATGAAATTACACTACCATTCAGTCAAGTGAATATACGCTACATATCAGTCTCAATAATGTACATTACCAATCAGTCACACTAATGTACACTACCAGTCTCATTAGTATACACTACTAAGCAGTGACCAATATACTAACATACAATCATCTTAATGTACACTACCAATGAGTTAAATTATTGCACATTATATATCAGTCATATTAATGTACCCAAATAATCCAACTCAGTAATGTACACTAACAATTAGTCCCGTTAATATACAATACCAATCAGTCACTTTAGTGTGGATTATATATCAGTCTTAATAATGTACACTACCAACCAATCAATCACATGAATTTACACTACCAATCGGTCACATTAATGCTCACTACCAATGAGTCACATTAATGTACACTACCAATTAGTCCCATTATTGTACTTTGCATATCAGTCTTAATAATGTACTCTATCAATTAATTAATCACATGAATTGACACTACCAATCAGTCACATGAACTTACATAATCGGTCACATTAATGCACACTACCAATCAGTCACATTAATGCACAATACCAATCAGTCACAGAAATGTAAACTACCAATCAGTCACATTAATGACATTATCAATCAGTCACATTTAGTTACACTACCAATCAGTCACATTAATCTACACTACCAATCAGTCACATTACTGTACACTACCAATCAGTCCCATTAATGCATAATACATATCAGTCACATTTAGGTACACTACCAATCAGTCACATTAATCTACACTACCAATCAGTTACAATAATGTAAACTACCAATCAGTCACATTAATGTACACTACCAATCAGTCGCATTAATGTACACAACCAATCAGTCACAGAAATGTAAACTACCAATCAGTCACATTAATGACCTTATCAATCAGTCACATTTAGGTACACTACCAATCGGTCAAATTAATCTACACTACCAATCAGTCACATTACTGTACACTACCAATCAATCCCATTAATGCATACTACACATCAGTCACATTTAGGTACACTACCAATCAGTCACATTAACCTACACTACCAATCAGTCACATTAATGTACACTACCAATCAGTCACATTAATGTAAACCAACAAGCAGTCACATTAATGTAAACCAACAAGCAGTCGCATTACGGTACACTACCAATCAGTCATATTCATATACACTACCCATCAGTCACATTAAAATGCACTACTAATCAGTCACATTGAAGTACACTATCAATCAGTCACATACATGTACACTACCAATCAATCACATTAATGTACACTACCAATCAGTCACATTAATGGACACTACGAATCAGTCACATAAATGTACACTACCAATCAATCACATTAAGGTACACTACCAGTCAGTCACATTAATGTACACTACCCATCAGTCACATAAATATATACTATCAATCAGTCACATTAATGTACACTATCAATCAGTCACATTAATGTACACTACCAATCAGTCACATTAATGTACACTACCAATCAGTCACATTAATGTAAGCCACCAATCAGTCACATTACGGTACACTAACAATCAGTCACGTTAATGTACACTACCAGTCAGTCACATTAATGTACACTACGAATCAGTCACATAAATGTACACAACCAATCAGTCACTTAAATGTAAACTACCAATCAGTCATATTAATGACATTATCAATCAGTCACATTTAGGTACACTACCAATCAGTCACATTAATGTACACTACCAATCAGTCACAAGAAAATGCACTACCAATCAGTCACATTAAAGTATACTATTAATCAGTCGCATACATGTAAACTACCAATCAATTACATTAATGTTCACTACGAATCAGTCACATTAATGTACACTACCAATCAGTCACATAAATGTAAACCACCAATCAGTCACATTACGGTACACTACCAATCAGTCACGTTAATGTACACTACCAATCAGTCACGTTAATGTGCACTATCAATCAGTCACGTTAATGTACGCTACGAATCAGTAACATAAATGGACACTACCAATCAGTCACATGCATATATACTACCAATCAGTCACATTAATGTATACTACCAACCAGTCACATAAAGGGTAAACTACCAATCAGTCACATTAATGTACACTACCAATCAGTCACATTAATGTAAACTACCAACCAGTCACAGTAATGTACACTACCAATCAGTCACATTAATGTACACTACCAATCAGTCACATTAACGTAAACTAACAATAAGTAACATTAATTTAAACTAACAACCAGTCACAGTAAAGCACACTACTAATCAGTCACGTTAATGGACACTACCAATCAGTCACATTAATATGTACCACCAATCAGTCACATAATTGTACACTACCAATGAGTCACATTAATGGACACTACCAAACAGTCACATTAATATACACTACCAATCAGTAACATTAATGTACACTACCAATACGTCACATTATTGTACATTATATATCAATCTTAATAATGTACTCTACCAATCATTCACATTAATGTACACTACCAATCATTCACATTAATGTACACTACCAATCATTCACATTAATGTACACTACCAATCATTCACATTAATGTACACTACCAATCATTCACATTAATGTACACTACCAATCATTCACATTAATGTACACTACCAATCATTCACATTAATGTACACTACCAATTATTCACATTAATGTACACTACCAATCATTCACATTAATGTACACTACCAATCATTCACATTAATGTACACTACCAATCATTCACATTAATGTACACTACCAATCATTCACATTAATGTACACTACCAATCATTCACATTAATGTACACTACCAATCATTCACATTAATGTACACTACCAATCATTCACATTAATGTACACTACCAATCATTCACATTAATGTACACTACCAATCATTCACATTAATGTACACTACCAATCATTCACATTAATGTACACTACCAATCATTCACATTAATGTACACTACCAATCATTCACATTAATGTACACTACCAATCATTCACATTAATGTACACTACCAATCAGTCACATTAACGTAAACTAACAATAAGTAACATTAATTTAAACTAACAACCAGTCACAGTAAAGCAAACTACTAATCAGTCACGTTAATGGACA
The DNA here is from genome assembly GCA_029339505.1 of Unio delphinus. NCBI lineage: Eukaryota > Metazoa > Mollusca > Bivalvia > Unionida > Unionidae > Unio > Unio delphinus. Next base: position 17,304 of record JAQISU010001241.1, on the reverse strand, counting down.
CTACCAATCAGTCACATTAATATGTACCACCAATCAGTCACATAATTGTACACTACCAATGAGTCACATTAATGGACACTACCAAACAGTCACATTAATATACACTACCAATCAGTAACATTAATGTACACTACCAATACGTCACATTATTGTACATTATATATCAATCTTAATAATGTACTCTACCAATCATTCACATTAATGTACACTACCAATCATTCACATTAATGTACACTACCAATCATTCACATTAATGTACACTACCAATCATTCACATTAATGTACACTACCAATCATTCACATTAATGTACACTACCAATCATTCACATTAATGTACACTACCAATCATTCACATTAATGTACACTACCAATCATTCACATTAATGTACACTACCAATCATTCACATTAATGTACACTACCAATCATTCACATTAATGTACACTACCAATCATTCACATTAATGTACACTACCAATCATTCACATTAATGTACACTACCAATCATTCACATTAATGTACACTACCATTAGTCACATTAATGTACACTACCAATCATTCACATTAATGTACACTACCAATCATTCACATTAATGTACACTACCAATCATTCACATTAATGTACACTACCAATCATTCACATTAATGTACACTACCAATCATTCACATTAATGTACACTACCAATCATTCACATTAATGTACACTACCAATTATTCACATTAATGTACACTACCAATCATTCACATTAATGTACACTACCAATCATTCACATTAATGTACACTACCAATCATTCACATTAATGTACACTACCAATCATTCACATTAATGTACACTACCAATCATTCACATTAATGTACACTACCAATCATTCACATTAATGTACACTACCAATCATTCACATTAATGTACACTACCAATCATTCACATTAATGTACACTACCAATCATTCACATTAATGTACACTACCAATCATTCACATTAATGTACACTACCAATCATTCACATTAATGTACACTACCAATCATTCACATTAATGTACACTACCAATCATTCACATTAATGTACACTACCAATCATTCACATTAATGTACACTACCAATTATTCACATTAATGTACACTACCAATCAGTCACATTAATGTACACTACCAATCATTCACATTAATGTACACTACCAATCATTCACATTAATGTACACTACCAATCATTCACATTAATGTACACTACCAATCATTCACATTAATGTACACTACCAATCATTCACATTAATGTACACTACCAATCATTCACATTAATGTACACTACCAATCATTCACATTAATGTACACTACCAATCATTCACATTAATGTACACTACCAATCATTCACATTAATGTACACTACCAATCATTCACATTAATGTACACTACCAATCAGTCACATTAATGTACACTACCAATCATTCACATTAACGTACACTACCAATCATTCACATTAATGTACACTACCAATCATTCACATTAATGTACACTACCAATCATTCACATTAATGTACACTACCAATTATTCACATTAATGTACACTACCAATCATTCACATTAATGTACACTACCAATCATTCACATTAATGTACACTACCAATCATTCACATTAATGTACACTACCAATCATTCACATTAATGTACACTACCAATCATTCACATTAATGTACACTACCAATTATTCACATTAATGTACACTACCAATCATTCACATTAATGTACACTACCAATTATTCACATTAATGTACACTACCAATCATTCACATTAATGTACACTACCAATCATTCACATTAATGTACACTACCAATCATTCACATTAATGTACACTACCAATCATTCACATTAATGTACACTACCAATCATTCACATTAATGTACACTACCAATCATTCACATTAATGTACACTACCAATTATTCACATTAATGTACACTACCAATCATTCACATTAATGTACACTACCAATCATTCACATTAATGTACACTACCAATCATTCACATTAATGTACACTACCAATTATTCACATTAATGTACACTACCAATCATTCACATTAATGTACACTACCAATCATTCACATTAATGTACACTACCAATCATTCACATTAATGTACACTACCAATCATTCACATTAATGTACACTACCAATCATTCACATTAATGTACACTACCAATCATTCACATTAATGTACACTACCAATCATTCACATTAATGTACACTACCAATCATTCACATTAATGTACACTACCAATCATTCACATTAATGTACACTACCAATCATTCACATTAATGTACACTACCAATCATTCACATTAATGTACACTACCAATCATTCACATTAATGTACACTACCAATCATTCACATTAATGTACACTACCAATCATTCACATTAATGTACACTACCAATCATTCACATTAATGTACACTACCAATCATTCACATTAATGTACACTACCAATCATTCACATTAATGTACACTACCAATCATTCACATTAATGTACACTACCATTAGTCACATTAATGTACACTACCAATTATTCACATTAATGTACACTACCAATCATTCACATTAATGTACACTACCAATCATTCACATTAATGTACACTACCAATCATTCACATTAATGTACACTACCAATCATTCACATTAATGTACACTACCAATCATTCACATTAATGTACACTACCAATTATTCACATTAATGTACACTACCAATCATTCACATTAATGTACACTACCAATCATTCACATTAATGTACACTACCAATCATTCACATTAATGTACACTACCAATCATTCACATTAATGTACACTACCAATCATTCACATTAATGTACACTACCAATTATTCACATTAATGTACACTACCAATCATTCACATTAATGTACACTACCAATTATTCACATTAATGTACACTACCAATCATTCACATTAATGTACACTACCAATTATTCACATTAATGTACACTACCAATCATTCACATTAATGTACACTACCAATCATTCACATTAATGTACACTACCAATCATTCACATTAATGTACACTACCAATCATTCACATTAATGTACACTACCAATCATTCACATTAATGTACACTACCAATCATTCACATTAATGTACACTACCAATTATTCACATTAATGTACACTACCAATCATTCACATTAATGTACACTACCAATCATTCACATTAATGTACACTACCAATCATTCACATTAATGTACACTACCAATTATTCACATTAATGTACACTACCAATCATTCACATTAATGTACACTACCAATCATTCACATTAATGTACACTACCAATCATTCACATTAATGTACACTACCAATTATTCACATTAATGTACACTACCAATCATTCACATTAATGTACACTACCAATCATTCACATTAATGTACACTACCAATTATTCACATTAATGTACACTACCAATCATTCACATTAATGTACACTACCAATCATTCACATTAATGTACACTACCAATCATTCACATTAATGTACACTACCAATCATTCACATTAATGTAAACTACCAATCATTCACATTAATGTACACTACCAATCATTCACATTAATGTACACTACCAATTATTCACATTAATGTACACTACCAATCATTCACATTAATGTACACTACCAATTATTCACATTAATGTACACTACCAATCATTCACATTAATGTACACTACCAATTATTCACATTAATGTACACTACCAATCATTCACATTAATGTACACTACCAATCATTCACATTAATGTACACTACCAATCATTCACATTAATGTACACTACCAATTATTCACATTAATGTACACTACCAATCATTCACATTAATGTACACTACCAATCATTCACATTAATGTACACTACCAATCATTCACATTAATGTACACTACCAATCATTCACATTAATGTACACTACCAATCATTCACATTAATGTACACTACCAATCATTCACATTAATGTACACTACCAATTATTCACATTAATGTACACTACCAATTATTCACATTAATGTACACTACCAATCATTCACATTAATGTACACTACCAATTATTCACATTAATGTACACTACCAATCATTCACATTAATGTACACTACCAATCATTCACATTAATGTACACTACCAATCATTCACATTAATGTACACTACCAATCATTCACATTAATGTACACTACCAATCATTCACATTAATGTACACTACCAATCATTCACATTAATGTACACTACCAATCATTCACATTAATGTACACTACCAATTATTAACATTAATGTACACTACCAATCATTCACATTAATGTACACTACCAATCATTCACATTAATGTACACTACCAATCATTCACATTAATGTACACTACCAATCATTCACATTAATGTACACTACCAATCATTCACATTAATGTACACTACCAATCATTCACATTAATGTACACTACCAATCATTCACATTAATGTACACTACCAATCATTCACATTAATGTACACTACCAATCATTCACATTAATGTACACTACCAATCATTCACATTAATGTACACTACCAATCATTCACATTAATGTACACTACCAATTATTCACATTAATGTACACTACCAATCATTCACATTAATGTACACTACCAATCATTCACATTAATGTACACTACCAATTATTCACATTAATGTACACTACCAATCAGTCACATTAATGTACACTACCAATCATTCACATTAATGTACACTACCAATTATTCACATTAATGTACACTACCAATCATTCACATTAATGTACACTACCAATCATTCACATTAATGTACACTACCAATTATTCACATTAATGTACACTACCAATCATTCACATTAATGTACACTACCAATCATTCACATTAATGTACACTACCAATCATTCACATTAATGTACACTACCAATCATTCACATTAATGTACACTACCAATCATTCACATTAATGTACACTACCATTAGTCACATTAATGTACACTACCAATCATTCACATTAATGTACACTACCAATCATTCACATTAATGTACACTACCAATCATTCACATTAATGTACACTACCAATCAGTCACATTAATGTACACTACCAATCAGTCACATTAATGTACACTACCAATCATTCACATTAATGTACACTACCAATCATTCACATTAATGTACACTACCAATCATTCACATTAATGTACACTACCAATCATTCACATTAATGTACACTACCATTAGTCACATTAATGTACACTACCAATCATTCACATTAATGTACACTACCAATCATTCACATTAATGTACACTACCAATCATTCACATTAATGTACACTACCAATCATTCACATTAATGTACACTACCAATCATTCACATTAATGTACACTACCAATCATTCACATTAATGTACACTACCAATTATTCACATTAATGTACACTACCAATCATTCACATTAATGTACACTACCAATCATTCACATTAATGTACACTACCAATTATTCACATTAATGTACACTACCAATCAGTCACATTAATGTACACTACCAATCATTCACATTAATGTACACTACCAATTATTCACATTAATGTACACTACCAATCATTCACATTAATGTACACTACCAATCATTCACATTAATGTACACTACCATTAGTCACATTAATGTACACTACCAATCATTCACATTAATGTACACTACCATTAGTCACATTAATGTACACTACCAATCATTCACATTAATGTACACTACCAATCAGTCACATTAATGTACACTACCAATCATTCACATTAATGTACACTACCAATCAGTCACATTAATGTACACTACCAATCATTCACATTAATGTACACTACCAATCATTCACATTAATGTACACTACCAATCATTCACATTAATGTACACTACCATCATTCACATTAATGTACACTACCATTAGTCACATTAATGTACACTACCAATCATTCACATTAATGTACACTACCAATCATTCACATTAATGTACACTACCATTAGTCACATTAATGTACACTACCAATCATTCACATTAATGTACACTACCCAATCATTCACATTAATGTACACTACCATTAGTCACATTAATGTACACTACCAATCATTCACATTAATGTACACTACCAATCATTCACATTAATGTACACTACCAATCATTCACATTAATGTACACTACCAATCATTCACATTAATGTACACTACCAATCATTCACATTAATGTACACTACCATTAGTCACATTAATGTACACTACCAATCATTCACATTAATGTACACTACCAATCATTCACATTAATGTACACTACCAATCATTCACATTAATGTACACTACCATTAGTCACATTAATGTACACTACCAATCATTCACATTAATGTACACTACCAATTATTCACATTAATGTACACTACCAATCATTCACATTAATGTACACTACCAATCATTCACATTAATGTACACTACCAATCATTCACATTAATGTACACTACCATTAGTCACATTAATGTACACTACCAATCATTCACATTAATGTACACTACCAATCATTCACATTAATGTACACTACCAATCATTCACATTAATGTACACTACCAATCATTCACATTAATGTACACTACCAATCATTCACATTAATGTACACTACCATTAGTCACATTAATGTACACTACCAATCATTCACATTAATGTACACTACCAATCATTCACATTAATGTACACTACCAATCATTCACATTAATGTACACTACCATTAGTCACATTAATGTACACTACCAATCATTCACATTAATGTACACTACCAATCATTCACATTAATGTACACTACCAATCATTCACATTAATGTACACTACCAATCATTCACATTAATGTACACTACCAATCATTCACATTAATGTACACTACCAATCATTCACATTAATGTACACTACCATTAGTCACATTAATGTACACTACCAATCATTCACATTAATGTACACTACCAATCAGTCACATTAATGTACACTACCAATCATTCACATTAATGTACACTACCAATCAGTCACATTATTGTACATTATATGTCAGTCACATTAATTTTCACTACCAATCAGTCACATCATTTTATGTTAGTTATATTTGTATTCACAGGTTAGATGCTTCTATTGACTGCATGTATATTTCATTTAAAGTATAGTGCCGTATACAATGGTTGACACTCGCTATGTATTGTATTGTGCAACACTGCAAAGAGCACGGTATAAAAGCTTTTACCGTGTTCTATAGTGCCTTATAGAATGGTTGACACATGGTATAAAAGCTTTTACCGTGCTCTATAGTGCCATATAGAATGGTTGACACATGGTATAAAAGCTTTTACCGTGCTCTATAGTGCCGTATAGAATGGTTGACACATGGTATAAAAGCTTTTACCGTGCTCTATGCAGTGTTGCACAATACAATACATAAGCGTTAGCCGTACAGATTTGAGAATCTAGATGTAATACAAAAATTTTAACTGATCATTAACATGTACAATTTTAACCAGAAAACATTAACGACCAAGAGCGGGTTGCATTTTATGAATGAATGACTTGGTTACCTTTCGAGGTAGATGCCATGTATTGGTGAAGGCCTCTGTTTGCACACATTATTTTATAATTCTGTTTGCACACATTATTTTATAATTCTCAGTTGAATACTGATTAATATTTGAACTCCTTATCTTATTCTACTAATATCCAAAATTGATGTTTTAAATAACGGTTGAGTAAAATAGACAATGATTAAATCGTGGCATTGACAGTAACTATTTACAAAATGCATTAATTAAAGTTAGGCCTGAATTCCCATAGCAATCCATGATAATGTTTAATGAAATATCTGAATAATTCGACATTACGTGGGCAACGGTTGTCGAGATATTGAGTTTAAGATTACATGTCATAAATATTCCCCAAACGCCAAGGTTACTTTGATCAGTTTCCGTGACAGAATCACGTGTGATGACACTGGGGATCCTTGCATAGTGCATCATCGTATTGTAATCTACGAATCAGAATCTGCCTAAATATTAAAATTTCTACTCATATTTACAAAGTACGTGCAATCCGTCAACCCACCCGCACTATATTAACACAGTGATACAGTGGATGAAAAGTATCATATAAAGCCATTATTTTAAACAAATACCTGATCACATTCTCTTAGCAAGCATATCGGTAAAACATATCTCTTCACATGTATATCAGTCTGATCTGTTTCATGTAGGCGCATGGCTAATAAACTCCATTAGGTACGATAGTGACCTTTGTTACAAGAAAATGAACATATTTACACGGATATTTAAAGAATATAAAACAACATAAGGTTGTGCCACCAGAGAGAGAGAGAGAGAGAGAGAGAGAGAGAGAGAGAGAGAGAGAGAGAGAGAGAGAGAGAGATGTCCCTAAACATTGTGATAAGGGATACCGAGTCAAACAGTGGCTTGTATTATTTTCTGTTATTCAGAAAAGATGAGAGAGAGAGAGAGAGAGAGAGAGAGAGAGAGAGAGAGAGAGAGAGAGAGTGTGTGTGTGTGTGTGTGTGTGTGTGTGTGTGTGTGTATGAGGGCACAACAAGTGAAAGAGAAGTATTCAAGTTGGACTAAATAAATGACTGTCGAGAGTCTCAACATCGCGAAAGAGATTATTCATGAAATCATGACAGTTCTTCGACATTATCAATTATTTACGCTAAATATTTAATTAAAAATGTATGAAGATTTTTAAATCAAATATGAAACTTAACGACGGACTACAAATTGTGGCTGTTCAATACGACACTCCGTGTTAGTTAACTTCGATTTACAAAAAACACTTTTTACAAACCGTGTTTTTAAAATTCTAAATTACAAATTATCCGACTTCCGCTGTTAATTAACAGCTGGGCTATAGTTGATATAGGTAATTTGTATTAATGACGTCATGATTGAATTTGCATAAAATTAAAGAAGATAAATAAATGACTGAACACCAAGAATACGCTCTCTCACGTCATTAACAACAATATTTACTGTTAGATTGTACGAATTGCAATATGAGCATGAGATCTTAAATCAAATCATACATTTAATACTGTAATAATGTCAATCAAGTAATCAAGTATAACTATTCAGAATTTTTAGAAGTAACATATCAATGCAAACTTGCAAAACACAAAACGAGAACACAAGAAAGAAAAATGAGCGTAATTATAGCTATATAAAAGTTAACGATGTAAATGTATGTATATATGCCTCTGTGTACGTGGGAGATTTATCATTTAAAAATAAGAATTCTTTATTTCAGACTTCAAAGTCCATTTTGTTGTAGAAGTATCATTATATGTATATTTGTATTCCCTTCCGGACTATTGTCGCAAAATGCATAATAGCTTTTACAACGACTCTATTCTCTTAAACAAAGTAACAGAAAAGAAAGAAAACCAACACGTTTTATTCATTTTTCTAGAATACAAAGCGATGAATGTTAAAGAACTTACGGTATTGCGAATTTAATCCCAAAAATATCCTTAAATTTCTAACACAAGTACCAGTGATTAACATTCTGAATAAACTTTAGCGGTATTCCAAAATAAATCCAACGCTGGAAGTGTTGATGTGCCAGTAATAACCCATGTCGTAGCCCACAATCTTGTTTTGAATCACAATAAGATAATCCAAGATTACATCCTTACTTGTATTTCACTATGTCCTAATCTCTATTTATAGAATGTCATTCTTGAGCACTGTGTATTTCCTGAGAAGAATACATTGATCTAAATAATTTGAATAGATACAATCCAGCATCAAAGAAAGACTGAACACGGCAATAATACCACTGAGTATGTTCATACCTTACAAAGTTAAATGAATAATTTCTAGATAAACAAGTATATATATATATATATATATATATATATATATATATATATATATATATATATATATATATATATATATATATATATATATATATATATATATATAGTCATACACTTCCCCTCAGGTTACAATTCATATTTCCTGAAGAACAAAAAGAAACCCTATTACCAAAAAGACAATTCTGTTCGGGAAGGTTCCAATGCTACAAGATAAAATCATTGTAATAAGTAGAAGGTCTGTTACGATCATCATAATATAAAATGTGGTACACAACAGGCAGACCCAAAACGGCATTGGAAATTTCCAATGTTTTGGATACAGATTGAGATAAACATGTTGACAAAAGAAAAATCCATGATTCAGGTCAGGTAGAACATGAACTTGATTTTGGACAACGTCAAGTCCGAAACACAATTATCTATAGCATATAATGAATAAAAAGCTAACAAGCAATGCAAATTAAATATACATAACTGTTATATGTTATCCTTGAACCCTTCCTACGTCCATATTTTTTATTACTTCTCTCCAGACTAGCATTTTTACATAATGCTTCAGTTTTGTTCCGGTACCAGATCCACAGACATTTCCATTAGCTCCATACAGTTTACAAAATAGCAGGTCATGTCCATTTGTGACAAGTTCAAAAGTGATGGCAGCATGTAGACACAATATAATCATGTTTTATGGACACAGGCATCCATTGTGTCTACAGAAGATCAAAGTTCGTTGTTTATGTTGTCCATGGTAGATATTAAAATATTTGCATTCTGTCTGGTTAAACTCTTTAACTTTCACCCTTTTCATGAAACCTAATAAGCACATAAAGGTATTGAACTGTCTCATTTTTTTCTCCCAATGTATACTCCTGTAATCTTTTGTGTTTTCAAATTTGTTATATATTTCTTTGCTTGTAAGTAATAAATGATTATGTTAGACACATTTGATATTACTGTATGCATTGTACTCTAATTTGTCCACGCTGAAGTGAATATTGAATACGTTGTTTCCTGATTTGTTCCTAATTGAAAGAGGACACAAAAGACAGGCGACGTTAGCGAAAGAACCCGTGGAAATCTGACTAGTGTAAATGCCTTTTATTTTGCAGTTTGGTTTTCTTACACAGCTTTATAAATGGATATTTTGTATTTGTGATGTTACAATAACACTTACTTGGAAATAAAAAATATATTTCAATGTATGTATGTATGTATGTATGTATGTATGTATGTATGTATGTATGTATGTATGTATGTATGTATGTATGTATGTATGTATGTATGTATGCATGTATGTATGTATTTATGTATGTATGTGTGTGTGTTTGTGTGTGTGTGTGTGTGTGTGTGTGTGATATTCCACTGACAGCTCCAACTTTGATAATTTTCATTTTCCATTTACCTAACAGCAGTCTGTATATATATATATATATATATATATATATATATATATATATATATATATTGAGTGTGGGTGTGGGTGCAATATCATATGTTTGCAAGAACTTTATCGAAAACAGTAGTCACAAATTATCTGAAATTTACATTATTTATTTTATTGTGGTTTAAGACCATATTTCATCACATAACGGGCTATACATAGCAGTCCTTTATCCTTTTGTCGAAGACCCTGGAAAAATCCACCGGCCAAGAGGAAACTACAGACAAGCCTTCTCACACGCATAGAGGTGAATTGTATAAATTATCTGTAATGGCGAGTCAATATACGGCTGAGCCACGCGAGGCCAAAAATTGTTCTGAAGACATACGCCGTAACAAAAATAAAAAACTAAAAATAAGGAAAGGTCCCTTAAAATATGCCAATACCAACGATTTCCAACAACAACAAAAAAATTCCAGAGAGCGGACATATTTATTATCCAGTTCAAGACCATGCCACTTCGGCAGCCCCAGAAAATAGCCATTATCAACGTTCATACTTACTAAATAGAAATGGCAATACAATGCCAAACATTTGGAGTAAAATGTGGGAAACTGGAGACTTCATGCAGTCTTCCTGTGAAGCAACATTGTGTGAGGTACTGACACCAGAAAAGGATAATACTGAATCTTTCAGATATTGTCCCATCTTATTTACAAACTGTGTATACACATATGTAATAACAAATATTCACTACTATTACGAATATATTAAAGTTATTGATCTGTATTGCAGTGAATATGATGAGTTTTATATATTTGTGGAATACCGCTATATTATAATAACGTTGTTTGTAATGGTCAACGTCCATTTGATTTACAAATTTCCAATTCATTAAATACTATAAGTTATTCTTGATCAAATATTCAGGCACAACCCCTCCACCCCCACCCCAAAAAAACTAGCAACAAAAACTAGCATATAATCTGTTTTAAGACAGCACTTCCCCACCCTAGGTACATCTATTACCCTTAAGGACCAATGCGCTTCTTTCAATATGACTTGTCTAATTAATTGTGGTGATCTGTGCAGGTATTTAAAAATATATAACGAAATGATTTTCCAAATCCAAAAATGAATATTACAGGTACATGAAAGACTAGAATAATAAGCCACGAAGAAGGAAATAGTTGCTATGATACACAGTCTGGTTTTGTTTTAAACTGGACGTCATTTCCACATAATAGACTGGTACACAAACACAGCCGAATTTCGCTCTTATCGTAAATATTGCATTTCTGAAGGTTAATTACTGCCCATCAGACTGGTAAACAGCACTTAGCCGGAACAACTGAGTTCATAATAACCTAGTCTGATTTATATAATGTATCCACAATTATTTTATCCGCAATCTCTCTCTTTTCCTCCTCCTCCGTTGTTGTTGTTGAGAGAGATTCTCTCTCTTTTCCTCCTCCTCCGTTGTTGTTGTTGAGAGAGAATCTCTCTCTTTTCCTCCTCCTCCGTTGTTGTTGTTCGCATTATCTTACCCGACCTGTCTGTACGTACGTGTTTAAAGAGTAACAACTCCTTCCACACCGGTTGGGACTGACGACTTAGGGATGTGATGTTGGGGGGTCCAAATATATGCACATATATTGAAATTTGGATCCAGCAGGTGCTTGCTAGCTGGTGTATCTTGCAAATACACTGTACATGCATTGGATGCACCGGGGGTAGTAATAACTAAAACGAGCGAGTACACAATGATTCTGTCTTCTTTTTCTTTAAAATACTTTGCACATAATAAAGTTATAAGCAATTGTGATATTGGTTCTGGATATTACAATAACTTTAATTTTTCTGTCCTTTTCTTGGATTTTAAATTTACTTGTAATCTATTTCAAAGATTACAAAATAGTCCAAATATCTCCAAATCATCTAGAATCAAAAGAAACAATGTAGCTTATTGTGTAAAATGTTCACTTTTATGTGGTAGATTTTGGGTAAAATGTTTACATGTATGTGTTTGATAGACGCTTTGGAAATGTGGTAGTTATATTGTTACGTGCTTAGGCTCGAATAAACAGTAACATAGAAAGAGTGAAAATAACAAGCTTGTAAAAACTTAATAAACAATTTATTGAGCACAAATATTTTCCAGAAAAGAAACATAAACTTACGGTTTTAAGAATCGATTCCAAAATTAACGTCCTGGTAATAAAATGTCCAAATAATCTTAGTGAAGCATCCAAGATGGAAGACGATGTCACGTGATGAAGTCAGTTCTGGTCAATGAGCACAATTATTTTCCAGATAAATAACAAAATAAATCCTCTTGATCCAAACGAATTGAAATAATTTCCAATACAAGGTAATTTAAAATAACTCAAAACGACACAACTTAATATTCTAACAGCCCAACTTCTACTAAATAGTTCGCTTCAAAACATAATTTATATACCTGTTTTTACGTAAACAAGGAAGGGGTCACATGATCTTCTAGAATCTTTTGGAACAAATTTACGTTTAAAAAATCTCGTACACACCGTATGACCCAACTAAAAATAGAAAGATGTTTATAACAAAGCTCCATAATGTCCATGGAATCAACCAATCATTTTAAAAGCTTGATTACAACTCTGAAGCCAGGTCAGAAATGAGGTCAACACCTGGTGTTTATTCTTAGAGTACAGGTCATCCCACTTTCTAAAAAATATCTCCCAATGAATGAATCTTAAACTTAAAATGTCAAATTTGAATCTGACAAACAAACGTCAAAAATAAATGACTTAAATCAAATATACGTAACAATATTTTGTGGAAAATGTCCAGTTTTATTATGTAGTATATTTATATGTGGTAGTGAGATTTTGTGGAACATGTCCACTTTGATATTGTAGATTTTATCGTAAGCGTCCACTTTTATGTGGTACATGCATGTTTAGGACAATGCCCACTTTTATGTTTTTTCAAAGATGACTAAACAAAGCACATTCATGAATTTTCCTTTGTTTTAAACATGAACATTTCCAAGTATTTGTTCTGTGGTGAAAAAATTCCAGTACCGCAATTTTTCTCAGGCCACGACTGTGATATTGTAGTGTTGTTTATTTAATATTTCTTCTAAAACACCTATTCCTTTCAGGATTTTATATTCGATATCGTCGATAGTAAAAGAAAACACGTACTTAGAGATACCAGTATGGTAGAATGCATCCCTACTTAGCCTAAGTTCAAGTAGTTGGTATAATCAGAGTAGAAAATATCCTCCTCTCTCTCTCTCTCTCTCTCTCTCTCTCTCTCTCTCTCTCTCTCTCTCTCTCTCTCTCTCTCTCTCTCTCTCTCTCTCTCTCTCTCTCTCTCTCTCTCTCTCTCTCTCTCTCTCTCTTCATACCATCTGATCAAGCGAGTTGTCAAGCTGAAAGGTACCCCAAACAAAGAGTTTGTTTTATGTCATCGTGTACATGCTTTGTTGATGATGTCGCGAAGACAACGTACAACTTTTTAAAAGATTTAAATTCCTGATTCGGGGCATGATTGCAAATGTCGTTGTTAAAAGATTCAAATTATGGATTCGGGGCAGTATCGTAAATGTCGTTGGTCAAAGGTTCAAATTCTTGATTCAGGACATGATTGTAAATGTAGTCGTTGTTAAAAGATTCAAATTATTGATTCGCAGTATGTTTATAAACGTAATGTTTCTTAAAAGGTTAAAATATTCAAATTCTGGATTCAGGGCATGATCCAAGTATGAAATTTCTTTTATAGTGTCGCAAGGAAACAAAATAAAATTAAATTATCCAGTATTATAATTGGTCTACTTTTTGAAGATTTTACCTGTTGTTTTCAACGATTACCGCATACGTAAATTTACAATGTTTTGAATATTCCTCCTAGATCTACGTAACTGCTGATTCCTACATTGGGAATTCATTCTTTTATTCTAGATAACTATTTACACAATATTATATTTTAAATGGGAATATTATATGTAAAACATATTTTTTTTTTAAAAAAAATAATTATGTCGCTGAACGGTATATAAATATATAGCGTCAAAAGTATGTTTGTCTGAAGCAGACGCATTAATATTAATGTCCATGTTATCTGCGTTGTTAGTTAGATATATATATATATATATATATATATATATATATATATATATATATATATATATATATATATATATATATATATATATAAAGAGACTAGAGAGAGAGAGAGAGAAAGAGAGAGAGAGAGAGAGAGAGAGAGAGAGAGAGAGAGAGAGAGAGAGAGAGAGAGAGATGTCCCTAAACATTGTGATAAGGGATACCGAGTCAAACAGTGGCTTGTATTATTTTCTGTTATTCAGAAAAGATGAGAGAGAGAGAGAGAGAGAGAGAGAGAGAGAGAGAGAGAGAGAGAGAGAGAGAGAGAGAGAGAGAGAATATACGTTATAAGCAGTTGGTTAACAATGCGCTGAAGGATATCAATGCAAAGATGAATTTCCTTGTTTTAACTAAATCTTGATTGGAGTAGAGATACAAACTTCCAGAGGGAGGAAGACAGAGACTTAAGTTAGAAATTAGCAAAATAGACGGATTAAAGTAGGCAGCTAAAAGATTGGTGTCAGTAACCTTATTGTTGCGGGAGAAGAAAATGAGTAGATATTGATTTTATCATCAGCTTGAAGTCAACTCTAGGTAAATTTAAAAGAATTTTTACAGAGAGAGAGAGAGAGAGAGAGAGAGAGAGAGAGAGAGAGAGAGAGAGAGAGAGAGAGAGAGAGAGAGAGTTTGTTGGCAAAGATGAGCTTGGTTTTGGAATGGTGCCAATATTTGCCGACAATGCAAATCACTATCTGTAAATATTAAATACCACTCTTATGGTCAGATACCTCTGTGTATTATAAATAATACCGTTTTAAAAGCATGATCTGAAATTATAAATTATTAATTATCTACGTATCAATGTTTCGTTGTTAATTAAAATGCTGGGCTTCAATTAAGGCTGTTAACAATGCCGATCTATGGCATATAGTTTTATGTAATACAAATACCTCCATAAGAAACACATCTAAACAATCACGTACTAAAGATGCAAGGCACTTTTGAAATGATTTTATATTGCCCAAGTATATAATAACTCTAAAGACGAGTTCATTTTCTTTCATCTATGACTATTGAACGAAAGGTTTGCACGTCTTTTGTGAAGAAAATGATGAAGGAAAAACTAAGTGTCCTTTTTGGAACAGTTCGGACAAATATTTTGCACGCAAGACAGTCAGGGAAGTCATTTCAGATTTTTTTCAGGGGTGGGAAAGTGAAAAACTTGAAGGGGGTGGGGTGGCAAAATTAGATTGGAGGGGGAGCGGGGAGCAACGTATATAGGTTACAGCAATTTTACAGCACACGCAAATTCAGAGGGAGGCCCAAATCCCCTCTCACTGCCCCCACCCCAATTACCTGAAGTAAGTGGTAAATATAAACGTAACGGGAACAAATGAAAATAGGTGTCAGCTTGAGCCAATCGTTCTTGACAGAAATATACATTATAATGAAACAATATTGCAAAACGAAAGTATATTTTAATTTTGTTATCGTTAACAAGAATATATATCGTGCACAGTTCCACAAATGACATCTCATGCGCGCGCATCCGTATTGGGCTGTTTCCGCATATGTTCCGCTTTGATGGCAATTAAATAGCCATGTCTCCGTATTCAACAAATGAATGTTCGTTGTAGTGTATGTCAACTTATTGCGGTGTTTGTGAAACATCTGACAAATTAAGATTCCAGATTGTAGTATAGCATTCAGATTTGCCCTTAATCAACAGGGTTGATAAAGTAGTTCGTGAACAAGGAAATTGCTAAGGATATCTTTGCAACGATACAATTTAAGTTAGTCAGAGATTTACTTCACAACAAAATATTCTGAATTAAGCTAAAGACGTCGGCTGAAGAAGTTCTGTGATGAACTTCAAAGAACTCCTGCAGGCAGATTACAATTTACAAGGATAATATTAGCTTTA